>CADDXX010000498.1:259023-312216 GCA_902810485.1 Alauda arvensis
CTGTCAGGAGGTTCCAATGTGAGGTGCAGGGAGTGCAGGGGATGGGGAGAGCAGGGATCTCTGCAGCTGGAGCACTGGGCTGTCTCCATCACCCAGGAGGAGCTCACCTGCCCTGCTCTGTGGGGCTTGGCGTGGATAAAGTGCTCTATATATTAACCTTGTGCTAATTAATCAGGAATATGGGTTATACCCTTTCTAACAATGGAGTTATTTCAGTTTAGCAAATTTAGTGCTGCTCAGCTGAGACTCCACGGCTGAGCAAGGTCCTGGTTCCACCCCTCTCCCAGTGCAGAGTCAATCCCTGCAGTGAGTTGTAGCCAAAACCCTGTGTTTTGCTGCTTGGGTGTGTTTTGGTGTGCACAGCCCTGGGGGAGAGCTACACCCCAAAAACTTACTGCTTGTTGTCATCCACCTCCAGCCTGAGCTGTTCCAAGCAGCAGTTCAGGTTCACTCCCAGTTCTTGGTGTTGAAGGGAWCCCCCAGGTTGTTGATGGGCCAGAGTGACCTCTGCAGCCTCTCATCTTCTCCAGAGGCTGACCTGGAGTGAGAATGCTTCTTCCTTGTGTCCTTGGTTAGTGAAACAAGCTCCAGGTGCTAAATCCAGGCTGTTTGTTTCTGTTAAATGGTGCCAGGGAAACCCAGCCTGGCGTGGCAAATGCTGTCAGAATCCATGTGGGGAAGTTGCTGCATTGACTGTTGGAATACACAGAGGAGAAAGCAGGAGGAATTCCCACTGGGCTCAGCAGTGAGGGCTGGACTCATCTGTCATTGCAGACAGGTTGTTGTGTAGCTGAGCAAAAAGTGTAAATCCTGTATTAATGTGCTTGTGGCACAGAATGGCCCAGTCTGGTGGTGGTGGCTCCCAGACAGTCAGATCAGCGCTGGCAGCAGCAGAGGTGGCAGTGACACCACCAGACACCCCCAGGGCTCCCTCCAGATGCAATCAGGAATTGTCACCTGCTGCTGGGCCACAGGCCTGTGTGTGAGCCCTGTGTGGCAGCAGGACACGGTCCTGCAGGTCAGCCCTGCCTGCATTTGGGAAGGAGGGAGTGTGGGTGAGTTATTTAGATTCTGTTTGGAACAATAAAACCCCAGTTATTTGAAATCTTAACAACAGAACCGGCTTTTAGCACCGGCGTTTATAGGGATGAGTGGGCGAGTTGTTTAAAGGGAAAAAAAAAAATAATCTTTGAAAACAGTCCAAGTGAGGGTGATAATTTCACGCTCCAAGGGAAGCGTGTGCACGTCCTGGGCCTGGGCAGGGTGTGGAGGGGCTGTGCCAGGGGCTGGGCACTGCACACGTGTGCCCAGGGCACGCTCAGCTCGCTCAGCTCCAGCCTGACGCTGTAGGTTGTGTCTCTGCAGATCACAGATGTCTCACTCGTTATTCTTTGC
The DNA here is from genome assembly GCA_902810485.1 of Alauda arvensis. Lineage (NCBI taxonomy): Eukaryota > Metazoa > Chordata > Aves > Passeriformes > Alaudidae > Alauda > Alauda arvensis. Next base: position 260,419 of record CADDXX010000498.1, read on the forward strand.
TGCATCCTGAACTCAGAGGGAAAATAGAATTTCCTCCTGTTGTTCCAAGCGCCGACCTTCTGTGTGTGGGCTCTTTCCCCTCTGTTACCCCCATGTTCTGCATTTCCCCCTGTGCCAGCTGCAGGTTCCCCCTTCCAGAGCTCTCCAGATCAGGGGCAGAGTTCCCATCCTGGTTCCTTCCCCTCTCTGTCCATGGGATCCCCTGATGTCAGCCCCAGTGGGAAGGGGGCTGCAGCAGCAGCAGCACTGAGCTCACAGGAGCTGTGGCTGTGCCCTCTCTCAACCCTTCTTTTCCTCTKCAGTCAGGGCCAGGTACCGAGGCAGGAGTGCTGATCTCAGGTCCCACACAGTTTCCATCTTCCTCTGGAAATTACTGTGTGACTCCTGGAATTGAATTTACTGGTGTGGAATAGCACGGGCAGTTCCCCAAAGCTGCAGTTTTGGTTCAGGTTAAAATGATTTCCTACTTTTGCAGTGAAAAATGAGAATTGGGGACAAGTGTGGACGGAGAGTGCCAGTGGGGCTCTGTCCCCRTTTTGCCCCTTTGGAAAAGTGCTTTTCTTCCCTGTTCCACTGTCAGTAATTCCCATTTCACAAACGTGAGGCAAGAACAGCTCTTTGGCTGCTGCGTGGCATTTCCATCTTCCCCTGTTTAAAAACCCTGTTGCAATTAGAAATTTCCCTCTGCCGAGCAGTGTTACATTTAAATCGAGAGCTGCTTATGGCTGAGCAGCCTCGCCTCTTGCAATAGGACAAAAAAACCTCACATATCTAATAATACAGGGAGCAGGAGGACTATCAGGAGCTAAAAATGGTCCTTCAGTATTTTGGTGCTTTAAATCCCAACGATCAGAGTGWGTGTGTGTGTGTGTGTGTGTGCACGGAGCGTTCGCTGCCTGTGCCTGCCGAGCCGAGCGTGTTTGCAGATGTAGTTTGGGAGAATCGATCCCAATCTATTTTTAAGGTGAAGTGAGTGTGGCGGGTGGGAGGTGAGGAGGTGGAAGGAAAGCTAAATATTCACGTTAGCTGCACTGTGTGTTTAAGAGCATCATCTAATAACGGGGAGGATCGTGGCAGCGAGGTGAGGGAGAGAGGAGCCTTCTCTGGAGCCCCCCCCCTCACCGTGCCAGGGCACGGAGCGGCTCCGGGAGGAGGAGGAGGTGGCAGCGGGGCTGTCGCTTTAAGCCTCAGCTCGCACCCAGCGGGTCACTGGAGCCGGCGACGTTCTTCTCATCGCTGCTCACAAATCCCCGCTCGGCGGGGCCGGGAGAGCCTCGGGCAGCTGGAGCATCCAGCGGCGGCAGCATCAGCCCTGCCCGCGGACATGTGAGAGCCGGAGCCCGGGGAAGAGCTGGCTGCCGAGGTCAGTGAGGGAAACTGGGGGGTGTTTGTGTTCCCTTCTCTCTGAAATGAGAGGAGCAGGAGGAGGAGGTGGGTGCGGACACGCAGGATTCACTCAGGCCGGGATGTGCCGCGTGTGCTCGGGGGTTTAAAGTTTTCACGTAGCTCCGSTGTGAACTTTTTGTGATTAATGTTGGTGCAGCTGCAGCGGTGCTCSGGCTGCCCCGGTGTGCTGTGTCTCACAGCAGAGGGTCCCTGTGCCGGGCTGTGCTCAGGGAGGGGACACAGTGTCTGTCACCAGCCCTGCCTCACCGGGAGCGTGGCAGCAGCACCCAGGGATCGGCACGGGAGGGGAAGTGGTGTCCTGAGCAAAGACCGGGCGRGTTTTACAGCTCTGCTGCCTCGGAAGCTGACGAGGAGTGGAGACTCCAGGCGAGGAGCTGAGGACAGGGACAGCCCCWCTCCGGAGCACAGGGACGATTCTCCAGGGTTTCACCTCCCGGTAAAACGGGCTGTGSATTTCAGCCAGGGATTTCCTTGCACTCCTCTCCTCCAGCCCCCGCTTGCCTCTCTGCAAACCTCCCCCTCGGTTCCTTTCTCCAGGTGAGGTTGGGAAGTTCAGTGCCTGATGTTTTTGGGGTTTGAGGTTGTGGCTGTGCCAGAGGTGCAGCCCCCACAGTGAGGTCACCGGGGTGAGGTGTGGGGTGGTGCAGGATAAAGAAAAGCTGCGTGCAGGGACTGACAGACAGCCCTGGATGAGGTGCTCCGGGCACTGGTGGTCACCAGCAGCACCAGCCCTGCTTGGAGATTTTGAGGTTGGTTCCTGCCCTGCTCCTGCCTGGAGATTTTGAGGTTGGATACCTTGAAAAGAGCAGAGGTAAGGAGTGGTGACAGGTCTGGCTCACAGGGGAGAGGCAGATAGGGCAGGGCATTGGGCTCTGATGTGTGGGGATGGGARCTGCCACGCCCGGGGCAGGGAAGTGCCTGCGTGGGCAAGGGCACAGATTTCCAAGGACTGTCCACAGGGGAGAGCATGGTCCTGGGGACTGATTGCTGTGTGCTGTCCCAGCTCTGTTACTGTGGGACRTGGTCAGGTCACTTCATCTGCAGGTTGTGTCCTTCCTGAAATAAGGTGGGATTTAAATGCTGAGGGGGTGACAGAACTGAACCTGCTGCTGCCCTCACTCGTCCCTCACCTGGGCACTCAGCAGACACCTTCAGGGAGCAGCTCCTGAGCTGGATCTGCTGTACCAGACCCAGCAGGGTCCATCCACCCCTGGCTGCTGCCTGCAGGTGCCATCAGCTGTCCCCTGGGAGGGCTGGACAAAGCCGGAGTGAGCAGCCCTTGATCCTGCATTGGGTCAGGTTTGCAAGAAGCTGTCAGAGAAGCTGACAGGGGGACAAGGTTTGGCTCTTGGCTGTTTGTGGTGTGGTTTAGTTTGGTTTGATTTGGTTTGGTTTGGTGGGCGAAGCTCCCTTCGAAGGGGACGTTCCACCCATGTTTGGGTGACCCTGGAATTGCTCAGGGATGTGCCATGACTTGGCCAGCACAGAAATACCTGCTGTGTGCTTGGGGACCTCTGGGGCTCTGTCCCAGAGTGGATTTGACAGCGTGTGGGAAGAGCTGCACCCCCAGCTGCTGTGGGGGCAGCAGGAAGCTGTGGGAGAAGCYGCCAGCAGAGCGTTGGGGTCTCTGGCAGCAGATGTTGGTGTAGTGGGGGGCACAGCTGGGGCTGCCTGGGTCGTTCAGGTGCCACAGAGAGATTGGCACAGGCTGCTGACACCAGGATGGGGCTTGGCAGTGGGAATGTGTCTGAGAAAGGTTCTCCTCAGAGTCCTGGGCGGGCAGTGGGTCCGAGGTGGGAGCCCTGCAGGGCATTTGTGGGCTGTGGCTTCAGGTGTTGGGAGCTGGGAAGTTGGTTCAGTTCTTGCAAAGAGGCTTTCTGCCTTTGTTTAGTGGCTTTCCTGAATCCCAGTGGAAATGGCCAAGGGGGTGAGACTCAGGAGTCAGTTCTGACTTTGTTTTTCCTTGCCTGGGATCGCTCCAGCCTTGGCCTCACCTGCACATTTGGAGTGGTCAGACTGAGGGATTTCCACAGGAGATGCTGCTCCATGTCCTGCACCTCTGGGGCAGAGCTGGGCAGCCCAGGACCTTCTCAGCCCAAAACTGTGACAGGTTTTATTTGTGTGAGAGTTTATCAGAGAGGGAAATGGGTGGATTYGTGCTTCTCCAGGGGGTGTGATGACCTCGGCTTGGGGCTCCTGAGGAGCTGCAGGGAGAGGGGACAGTGGCAGAGCAGGCACCTTTAACTCTCTGCAGCTGCTTTGTGCTGCCYTTTCAACACCTTGGCTGTGGTTTTACACATCCTGAATCCACCCAGGCAGGTTAAACAGCCTGTTCCTCCACCAGCAAGGGAATGTGTGCAAAAGCCTGGATGCYTTCCAGTGGCTTGTGTGAGGAGAGGGAGTCCTGCTCCCTGCTGCTCTCAGAAAATGWGAACAAAGCTCTGACCCCCATGTGTGGGACCTCCACCTGCTTGGGATGGTGCCATCCCTGTCCTGCCCAAGGGCAGGGAGCAGGAGCAGAGGCTCTGCACTTGTCCCTGTGTGGGCAGAGGTGGGAGTGTCTCTGTGCCCGTGCCAAGGGCAATGGGTTTGCAGCCAAATCTGCCCCGGGGAGATCTCTGCAGTGCCAGCAGCCCCTGGGTCCCTCTGCTCCGTGCAGATGGGCTTGGTTTTACTTTGTGACGGTGTCTGGCTGCCACAGGAAGGGGACAGTTGGCAAAATTTGGGCAGTTGCAGTGCTGGAGGCAGAGGATGCGGGATGAGGACAGRGAGGGACACTGGCCATGAGGTGAGAAGTGGTCTCGGGGCTGGAAACCGAAGCTGGTGCCCAGGAGCTGTTTGGGGATGTGGCTGTGCTGTGGCAGRGCTGTTGCTCAGCCCCAAGAGGGGATGCCCAGGCTCYCGGGAAGCCTCCTGACCCTGGCTGTGCCAAGGCCCCGGGCGAGCACAGCTCGGGAGCAGATGGCAGCCCCAGGGTGTGATTACACCTCCATCTGCCCTCCCAGCTCCTGCCTCRGGGCTGGGAGCAGCCTGGCAGGGAAGGAGCCCAGCGCTCCGTGCCTTRTYATATTTGGGCATTTTAATTAGAGASGTTCAGGCCTGGGGCAGGGTTTGGCTGGAGGGAGCCTGGTGCCCTGGGGCTGCCCATGRGGCTGGCACAGCCCTGTCAGCACTAACGTGGCCCATGGGCACTGAGCTGCTCACCCTCGGGAGGTACCCAGGCACACACAGCCCTGTCCCACACCTCCGTGCTCTGGCTGCTCTTCCTACTGATTCACAGCATCCTTTTCCCTGCCAGGTGCGTTGGGAGCAGGATCCTGACACCCCAAACTGCAGTGGGGATGTGCTGCCAGGAGATCTGGTCTCTGTGGAGGGGCAGCTCTGAGCTGGGGGCTCTGGCCATGCACTGCCAGGCTGCTCCTGCCAGCTGGAACCTCCCCCTSCATCCAGGGCTGCTCTGATTTACTCCGTGCAGTCGTGGAACAGCGGGAGGGAGGCTCGGTGTGAATGAACCGCTTTCCTCCTCTACCCTGAAATTTGGGTCACACAACCCAACATAGCAGAGCTGGGAGAGATGTAGTTCAGCCTCAGTTCAAGCCCAAGCCAGCTTTGATTTCTGAGGTGGTTCAGAGGGTCCGTTGGAGCTGTGGCTCCATCAGTGGATCAGCACGTGGCTGGCAGGAGGTGAGAGGGGTTTTTCCCCTCCCTGATCAGCTCCCACATTGCCAATGTTCCTCTCTGGCCTGCTGCTAATTTTGACGCTGCCCTAAATAGAAGCTGAGTGCATCTCATCTGCTTCGCTTAGCATACAGGAAAATTGTTTTCCTTCATTTACCCAATCCAACTCGTGGCTTTAACCCTGTCAGCACRAGTCTCTCCCCACTGCAGAGCTCCCATGAAGGGCTCTGCCTGCCCCTTGCCATGGGGAAGAGCTCTGGTGGGAGCAGCACCGTGTGTGGTGGGATTGGGAAGGCTCCCAGAGTGGCCACCAGCAGAGCTGGGAGAGGGACTTTGCTTCATCAGCAGCCAAGGGAATCCCTTGCTCGGCTGGGAAGTCTGGCTGTGCCCTCTCCATCTCTCTGGTGCAATGTGCAGCCCCTCAGGAGGGACCAAATCCCCCTTCCCAGACTGGCCTCTGCTAGAAAATAGCTCAGATAGACCCAGTACTGAGGTTTTTGTTGCTTTCTGCTAAGGTGGTTTTATTTTCCCAGCAACTGGTGGGACCAGCTCAGTGTGTAGGGAATATTCCCAAGCCTGGCAGATGCCCCTCTTATCACTGGCTAATTTTATCTCCCATTCCCAGTRACTCCTTGGAAGGCTCTGTTGCTCCTGCTGCTCTGTCTGCTCCAGATCAGCACACACAGCCCCTCTCCCTGCTGGAAGTGGCTTGGAGAGGCTGCCTCCAACGCGAGCTTCCTGCAGCACARCTTAAATATATCCCTGTCCAGTGCAAGGTGCTCATTTGGGGCTCTTGTGCAAGAAYTGTTGTCCTGAAAATCTGTAATTTGGTGGCATTTTCAGCTGGGTCACTGCTACAAACGCCGTGCTGAGGACACAGGGGCAGCGAGGGGAAGCGTTGGGGTGTGAGGGGCAGTGGCCTGGAAAGGTTGGATTTGGCTGGTGGAAAAAGCAAACCCTGAGCTTGGGCTGAGCCCTGGCTGGGCACAGGGCAGCATTTCAGCTGGGGTGACTGCAGAATTCCCCTCATCCTGCTCCAAGCCCAGCCCTTTCCAGCCCAGAAGCTCCCCTTGGAGCAGTGCCAGGGTGAACGCTGTCTCCTTTCCCCTCTTTTCCATGCAGCCTCCAGGTTCCTCTGGAGTGACGGTGGCTGCACGAGGCTCATCCATGCATTGGGTTTGGGCTGTGGGAGTACCCAGAGCCTCTGGGATCAGAGGGGCCAAGGAGCAGAGACCCCAGACTGTGGGGCTTGGCACACCCAGGGCACAGCCAGGAGAGGACACGGCTGTACCCAAGGCTGCACTGGACAGAGCTGTTYGATTCAGGGACTTGTCTGGGCTCTTCTGACTCTGACTCTCCTCTCTCTTGCCAGAAAATCAACCGGACCCCTTCGGACGAGGAATGCTTCTTTGACCTGTTGAGCAAGTTCCAGAGCAACCGGATGGATGATCAGCGCTGCCCGCTGGAGGAGTGCCCCGCCGAGGCTGCGGAGGCAGCTGCCACGCGGGTCCCTGCCCTGGGAGAGCGGATATGTGAGCACTGATGCGTTCCCCAGTCCCTGTTCCTGCGGGAGGGACGCTGCTCCCGCGGCGTGCCCAGCTGTTGTGGTTTGCCGTGCATCCCGTGATGTTTTCCCCGAGCCTCAGCTCGCTGAACTTCAGCGCTTCCTTGGCAATCTCCGTCAGGATTTAGGGACGGGAAAAAAAACATTCTTATGTAAATGGTTGCCGAGGGAAAGGCTGGAGAATGTGAGCTAAGGTTTGGGGAGTAAATTAGYGGGAGAAATGCGAAATACGCTTGGGTTTTTTTCAGTGTGGGTCTTTAGGTCTTGGATTCTGAAGGGGGAGGTTGGCACAAGGACTTTCCTAAGTACCTCCAGGAGGAAGATGGTGATGGTCATTGCTGAAGGAGCTTTGTGAGAACCTGGGCTCTGGGACGTGCAGGGGCCGGGTCAGGCTTTCTCAGGCRAGTTAAAATATTGCCAGTTTTTGTAACAGCGTTGCCATGGARGAAAAACTTCTGGATTTTGTACTGTTCTTGGATGCGGTGTGATAGGTGCTGTGTGAGGACAGAGGAGCCAGAAGGATGGATAAACAGTGGGAAGCTGCTCAGGCAAACAACTCAGCCCTAGGAAGGACACGAATAAATTGAGGAAGGCGCCTGACAAATAGGACAGGCAGGGCTGTGTTTGCACTCGGGTTTCGTGGCTTTTTCAGTGCTCAGGGCCTTTGTTTAACCCAAGCTGGGGAGAAGCTCCAAGATCACCCTCACAGGCTTAATCACCAGCACAAAGGGCTCAAACCAGTGATTTAACTGATGGATTTGTTCAGCATCAGTTTCCAAGTGAGTACAAAGTGCAAAAAGCAGAGGGGACCCCTGACTGCTTGCAGAGCTGCAGCACAGGGAGCGTGTGCCAGGGCAGGGGCTGAAACAGAGCTTGGACTGTGGCAGGAAGGCAGGTTGGCTGGGAGGTGAGAGGGTTTTTATCATCTAAAAATAAGGTGGAAATGAGCATTGCTTTGTCAAGAGATGCATTTCTGACACGAGTGTATTTGGCTGTACCAGCTGTGTAATTTAGGAGACGGGGCTGAAAATGCAGAGCTTTATAAAGAATGCACGAGCAGCCCCACATTCTGTTTGGCTCTTTGGGCTCTGAGCCTTTTGGACGTGTTCTTTTTGAGGATTCTTTGTGAGCTGAAGGGGAGGAAACTCATCCCTGCGTCAGCACTGAGATTTTCTTGTGTTTCTGCAGCTCCATGAGCTGGGGCTCTAAGGACTTGTGTCGGGAGGTTTGGAGCAGGCTCTGCTCCAGTGCTTTCTGCTCAGGGAAGGTAACACCACAGGSGCTGGATTTCTCAGTTTTCCTTTGCTGGTCCCTGTTTGAGGGCAGTGATTGTTGTTTGGGAGCCTTTCCCTACTCAGCAGCTGCAGGAGCAACAGGCTCCTTCCAGGGAGCCCTGCCTGAGGTGTTTCCAGAGGGTCACTGGTGGATAGATGACATGTACTGGTTCTGGACTGGGACTCCAGCAGCAGCACAGCCCAGGCTCTGCTCTGGGGGATGAGAAGCAGAGCCCAGGAGTGTTTTGCTGGTGCTGATGCAGGTCCTGCAGCCCGTGACAGCCGGACTCACCTCGGCAGTGCTGCTCCTTGGGCAAACAGCTTGGGTTTCTGGGGGAGGTGCTGCCAGGTGAGAGGCTCAGCCAAGCCTGGGTTTTGCTGATGGTCTGTCTGCAATTATTCCCAGCTATTGGGACTCAGGCCATCAGGAACTCTGTGCTCACCTGTGAATGCCCAGCTCTGCCTGTGCCTCTWGCTCAGGGTGGAAGCAGCAGGGATCACAGGCAGGCAGTGGTTCAGCCTAGGGACACTGTATTTCCTGGGCTGAAGTGACACCTTTGGTGGCCTCCAGGAGCTGGCCAAGCACAGGAAGCTCCTCAGGGGACCCAGCTGTGCGAGGTGGGTGTGTGAGGTTCTGCTTTATCAAGGCACCGATTCCCCCGCTGCTGCMTGCTGGGTTTGTGTGGGCTGGAGAGGAGTYTGGGGAGGGGGATTTGGGYTCTGCAGCTCAGGCAGAGCAGAGCAGTGACCCTGCTGTGTGCTCCACTCTCCCAGCTCAGTCCACCCTGATGGCATCTCCACAGACAGAGGAGTTCTTYGACCTCATTGCCAGCTCCCAGAGCAGGCGCCTGGATGACCAACGCGCCARCGTGGGCAACCTGCCCGGCCTGAGGATCACCCACAACAACCTGGGCCACCTGCGTGTGGAGGGGGATGCCCAGGAGCCTGGGGACGAGTTCTTCAACATGCTCATGAAATGTCAGGTACGGGCACAGGGCTGGGGGGCTCTGACACCTCTGCTCCAGCCCCTTCCCCCATGGCAGGGCTGTCCTGGCTGTCCCTAAYRCCCCTCTCTCTCCCYTGCAGTCCTCCAGGATCGATGACCAGCGCTGTGCCCCSCCAGACTCCATCCCCCGTGGCCCCACCATGCCTGATGAAGACTTCTTCAGCCTCATCCAGCGTGTCCAGGCCAAACGCATGGATGAGCAGCGTGTGGATTTGGCCTCAGCCCAGGAGGAGGCTGAGGAGGAGCAGCAGAGACCTGGTTCCAGCTAAGAACTGGGCTTTGCTCTTGGGGGGGTTGTTTCAGCTTTATTTTGTTTTTTTTTTTAAAAAGGAAAAACAGAGTTAGGTGGTTTCAAGCCTGAGTGCTCCTGTGCTGCCAGTGTTGTCCTGGGAGCTGCACCTCCATCGTGTTCCTACAGGAGAGCCCAATGGATGGGGACAGTTTTTAAATAAGGGGTTTTTTTAGGACACTGGGCCACTGTAACACTGGGCACAGCACCTGGAAGACTTTAGCAGCTCYTTGCTGATCACCTGAAACCCCAGGAACTCGGAGGAGCCCAGAGTGGGTAATTAACTCCAGCCTTGATGTCTTTTATTTCCACAACACTTTTATTTAAACAGGGAAAGGGAAGAACACCTTTTCCATTTTGGAGTCCTCCTGTCTTCCCTGACACAAATGGCTCTGGATCCTTYTCTGGAACATCTTTTTCAGCTTTGTTCCTTCTACAGGAGAAAAAGAGCCCAAGTCCTTTAAACCTTACTCCACCCCAGCTGCATCGTGGTCCCACACACCTGAGTGTGTTTTAGGTTTGCTGAGGACTCTCTGGAGAGCCCTGGACATTCTCTGCTTTCAGCTGCAGCCCTGCAGGATCTTCTGAGCAGAGRCAAAGCCTGGCTGAGCTTTAGTGGGATTTGTTACCTCTGGAACCCACTGCAGCCGCATGGCAGGGGCTGTTCCTGGGCAGGGGGAAGGAGGAAAGAGGTCTCTGCCCAATTTTCAGCCCACAGCAAACAGGGACAGCTGCTGGTGCCACTGAGCCAACRTGAGGGTGTCCAAGACAGAACCTGTGTGTGACAGGGCCCTGCTTCAACAGCCAGCAAAGCTTTCTGCCCATGGCTCATCCCTCCTTCCTTCTGTGTCCAACAGCAGCTCTCARCAGCCCTTCCCTCCTCTTGTTTCTCCCCAGACCAGCCCTGAGCTGCTCCCAGTGAGGCACTCTGGTTCTGTCCCCTGTCTGCAGCCACTGGAGCCTCAAGAGAGCCCCAGCCTGGGGGGCTGGCTGGGAACTCACATTTTTTGTCATTCCTTCCCCTTTTGGACCAGCTGGAAAAGCTGGAGGAGGGGAGCAGAGGCCTGACTTAAGGAGGTGAAGTATTTTTCCTTTGCTTGACCAGAGACTGTGCTGGACTCCAGAAACTCCAGTGYTGAGTTGTGTCGAAGCAGAGAATAAATCAGCACTTTGGATTCAAAATGTGTTTGATGGAAACATTCCCAACCAGCAGGGAGACACTTTTACACCAGTGATGCTGCTCATGGGGCATTTACCCTGCCTGCACTGACCATGTGGAGTGGTAGCTGCAGTTCACCTGCTACCTGGGAGCACTCACCAAGGCTGGGCCTCCCTCCTGGGGCTGGGCAGAGCTCTGGAGAGGGGACAGGACTTGCCCATCCCCTACCTACCAGCCAAGCTGGCATTTGGAAAAGAAAAAAACATTGATGATGATGACCTGAGCAGCTGCAGGCTCAGACTGTGCAGCTCTTAGCCAGGTGGTGAACTGGAACCTGACCATTAAGCTTTCAGAGGTATTATTGAGGTATTATTTGCCATATACTTGAATGTATGAGCTTATTTATTTTTTACATGTGCATTTGCTAATGTCATTTTAATGGGGTATTTCCAACCCACAGGTACTTGGTTTTTTTTCTAAAAAATAATCTGCCAAATGGATTAATATATTAGAAATGAATACAGCTCAAGGGGAAGGGGTGGGGGGGAATTGTGCTTAATAAATATTTGTGTCTAAGCTTCAGTGCAAATCCTCATTTCCATTATTTCCTGGCKGACAGCAGGGCTAATCCTGGCCCTTTGGAAWAGGGATGGGGGTGAATGGGGGTCTCTGGCAGCAGACACCACCACRTGTGCTAAGAAAAGCATTGGGCACCCACCTCCACATTGCTTTRCACTATGAGCACATGGGTCTATTGGCAGCCACCACCATCCCAGCATGGCTGTGGCTGTGGAGGGAAGGCACAAAGCCCTGAGAATTCCCTGCCCAGGAGTTTCCAGGGACAACAGGGCMGACAGAGCAGCCCTGCATGGCTGAGAAAAGGCCACTGCAAAAGGAGAGGCTGAGCTGTTCCTTTCAGGCTCTGCCCCGTCTCGGTGCCGCCCCGGCGCCTGGCCCAAAGCTGGGCTGTTCCCCAGAGCCAAGGACAGGGCAGGGGACAGCCCTGGCACCAGCCCTGGGAGCAGACACAAAGCAGCAGCACCAGCTCATTCCAGCACAGCAGCCATGAGCAGGCTCTTGGACTGGGCTGGGAGCAGCAGTTTGGATCCTGAGCCCTGTGAGGATAAAGCCAAGTCACAGCTGCGTTTCCCATGTCTGTGCTGGCCACTGCCGGCCCTGATCAAAGATTAATAAAGAGCCAGCAGCTTGTTCTCATCAGGTGTTCTCACACCTCTGGGTGCSTGGGCAGCAGCTCTATGTGTGACCTGAGGACAGAAGTGTGCCCTCAGGTGTGCAGAGGCTCAGATTCCCAGGAGCAGGTGATCCCTGGGGGTGAGKGATGGTGTCTCACCTCGTGTCTCTCCATCCTGAGCAGCACAGGCTCGTTCTGAGTTCCTGTAAGCAGAAGGCAGAACTACCTTTGTGTCTCCAGAGCAGCCTGCAGTGGCAGCTGCTGAGCTGCATCCTCCTCGCTCCCGTTCCCAGTCGGGAAGAGTTCTCTGATGCTGACATCCGCTGGAGAGCCGCGGCATTGCCGGCCCGTGAGGTGCTGCTGTGTGTTACAGTGTGAGTTCCGGGAGCAGGGCTGTCCCCAGGGCAGGGCAGCTCCTCTGGATGAAGAACCCCAAAAATCCAGCAGGAACACGACATCCTGCCCTCTCCTACCCAGCTGTACACAAACACCAAGACAGTCAACAGCCAGGCCTGGTGAAAGGCACTCAGGAGAAAGGCTGCTTCTCCTCACTCCCTAAAGTTACCCATGTCCCCTCTCCAGAGCAAACCCCTGCCCCGTGACACAATATTTTTCAGATAAAACAGCTTCAAAAGGGAGCAAAAAAAATYRGKTTTTTACCTGCAATCTCTCAGCAGMAAATMTTTTTGYATTAYGTGCAARTTCCCTCCCSTGATGTTGGCCTGAATGTTCAGAGCAGCAGCAAGGATGCTCAGGGCACAGGGACCTGTCTCTGTCCTGCTCCCAAACAGCACCTGGTGGCAGAGGGCGCTGGGACAAGGAAACACTAAAATCTAGGAACAGCCAACAAAGATTTTGCTACATTTTTTACTATAAGTCAGCAAAAATTGGCATCACTTTCCTGTAGCTGGGACCCAGTAACAGGTAAGAAAGGTAAGGAAAACAGTATAAAATAGCCAGATTGTAAATGAGTTGTTTCCAAGGCAACACRGATCCTGCAACAGCTGCTCTGTTCCACCCCATCAAAGGTATCAGCACCATGCAAGCAGAATGCTGATTTTCAGATTAAAGGTAATAAAACAAACACTTCTCCAGCAATGCTAATAGGTGGCAGCAGCCCAGCTCAGGGGGAGAACACAGCAGTGCTCTGAGGTGCAAGATGCTGTTTGTCCAGCAGCTGGCTGATGAAGTTGCTGCCCCTGTTTCATCACTCTGCACTGACACACCCACAGGAACAYGACAACTTYCCTGGTGCTCTGACCCAACACTCAYAGTGCAACACAAATAAAATTGTTATGAACACTCCAGATGACGGAAATTCATTAATGTCTGCAATGCCTTCACTGAATCCTTGGCTGAGGAAGCACCAYARGCATCTGGAGATGCCTGGYTGAGAGAACTGGGTTTGCTCAAYCCARGACAMAAAGGCTGGGAGAGGTTTTACTGCTTTCTGTGGCTCAGTGATGAGAGGGWGCCYTAGAGGTTSTGRGATCTCCATCCTTAGAGATAYTCACAAGATCCTGAATATCCTCYTCTGACAAGCAGATTGGCCTGGAATCYTCCAGAAGGCTCTTCCAAACTGAATTAGTCTTTAATTGCAAGCTCAAAAGMYAAAGAAAGCAGCTATTGCACTGTGCAGAGGAAACAAGCCCAGCACATCATCATCACCTCAGTGCCTGCTCCACCACTACCCGAGAGCTGCGTGCTGACAAACTCCTACATCTGTCATTTATTGCTTTTTAAATTCCTAACTCATCTTAACATACTGCAGTAGCACTAATAAGCCCCTCAAAATCTGCCAAGACAACTTTCTAGGCCCTCTACTTCTCTCCACCATGCTCCACAACTATTAATTTTGCCTTCACACCCACACTCCCCCTCACCAACAAGGAGTTGTAAAACCCCCATGCTGCAGCTCGAGAGGGATCAAAATACAAAACTTTCAGCCCTGACATGAGGGGCACAGAAACAAAACTCTGGAAGATGTTAAAAGAACAGATAAAAGCAGCATTTGGCTGCATTAAGAGCAGGTGATCTGAGCCTCCTGCAGGCTTCTTTTGGGACCCAGCTCCTCAGGTGGAATCTATTACCTCCTCAGTAGCCACACCTGAGCATCCTTAAAGCCTCCAGCTCCAGCTGCACCTCGCTAGGTCCAACACACACAGACAAAGAATTTCTGGCTGCCTTCTCAGCAGGGAACAAAGCCAGGCATGGGACATTGCTGGGGCACTGGAAAGTGCCTGGAAGTCAGCAAAACCAGTACCAGGAAAAATACCAACATCAATTCTAAAAACATCAGCTTGATCAAAGGCAAAGCTACAGAAGGCAAAGACACACAGCAGAGAAAACCCAACACCCGAGTTTATTTTAAAAACAGACAGTTGAAATCAGGGAGTGAAGGTGAAGAGTCTCTTGCCACAAGCAGAATGACCCAAATCCCACGTGGCAGGTCTGTCCAACAGGCCACCATCTCACGTKTCACATCTGTCCCACAGGCCACAATCCCTCGTGTCAGGTGTGGCCCTTGCTGCCAGGGTCTGGGGRGGCTTCCCCACTGTCCCCCTCTGCCAGCTGAGCTTGAGGCCCAGGCTCTCCTGAGCTTTCCAGCAGCAGTTCCAGGGCTTCCTCACCWGCCACACGTCTCACCTTCTCCCCTTTGGCTGCCAGGATCTCCTCGATATTCCTGGACARTGATTTGAGAACCAACAGTGACACCACAGCAAAGGCCCACAGAGGCTCAGTGCACTCTGCCCTCAGGACTGACACCTCACACGTGCATCACCATGAAAACCACCCAAAATTAACCACAGAAAACCACCCAAACCTGCTGGGACTACTGTCATCCACTAGSATCAATAATTTAGCAATTACAGCTAAATTACAGAAGCTTTTMAGGTATCTCAGGAAGTTAGAAATCACTGGAATTCCACAGCAGATCAATCTACACACTTGAAACATCCAAGGAAACCCAGCAGTGAAGTGATAAAGCCTGAGGGGAACAGCAAATCACCTGCTGGCTAAGGATCCCTGTGTATCCCACAGCTTCTGCTGCAGCTTCACATCAATTTATTTAGATCCTAGACAGTCAAGCTACAGTGACTGAAAACAGAGTCTGTGTGTTTTATTTATTAGATGGAACTTTGTTTTTAGTGTGAGCCACATTTTTATAAAATCACTGTAAGAAGGTATCAGCTCAGGGAGCCGCTCCTGGGAGGAGCAGGGTGTGAGGGGGATGCTGGCACACTCACCTCTTTCCCTCCAGGTCGGAGAACCAGCCCAGGTTATCGGCGATAACGTGGTGGTTCCCGCAGCCGGGACATGTCACGATCACCACCCCGCGGTGGTAGGCGGCCTTAGAGATGGATTTGGCCGAGCGGGTCTGGCACACCTGAAAAACAAAGCGGATTTTCTGAGCACGGTAACAGCAGCTTCTGGACGTTAAAGAGAAAAATACTTCGGCCATTAAAATTCCCTCCCTCACCTCTAACTATCCCAAGTCGGCYCCATGATGTTACGATGTCGTGAGTTCAGGCCGAGACACAAAGGCTGAGAGAGGTTTTASTGCTTTCTGTGGCTCCCCATGAGAAAGACCCACAGATGCTGTGTTCTCTCCACCCTCAGAGAGACTCACACGACCCCGAACATCCTTCTCCAACACGGAGCTTGGATGAAACCTCCAGAGGGCTCTTCCTCTCTGAATAAAATCTTTTCAAGTTTAAAACTGAGAACACAGCTACACCAGAAGCCCCCCGGCCACCCCAGCGACGGTGCCCTCAGAGCCCCCGGCCCACCTTGCAGGTGTACACCAGGCGATAATGGGTGGCCGGCGGCGGCCCCGGGGCGGTGCAGAGCGCGCGGGCCGGGCCCCAGAGCGGTCCGTGGACGGTGCAAACCGGGCGGGCAGCACCGCAGAGAGGCGCCGGGGCGGTGCAGAGCGGGCGGGCAGGGCCCCAGAGCTGTCCCGGGGCGCTGCGGGCCGGGCCCCTCAGGCCGGGCGGGGGGCGGCGGGGCCGCCATGGCGGCGGCTCCCGGAGCAGCGCCCTCAGCGCGCGCTGCATGGCACCGCGCATGCGCGCGGGGCGGGCCCTGAGGCGGCGGCCGCCATGTTGGGTGTGGGCCCTGAGGTGGCGGCGGCCATGTTGGGTGAGGGCGGCCGCCATGAGGGTGCCGGGCAATGCCCTTCATTAACCCGTAATTAACCAGCGGCTCAGCCCCGGCCCTGCCTCACTCGCAGATATTTAAACCTGTTTATTAACCGAGGGGGACGTCAGAGCCACACGATAGTGTCACCGTAGCGCTTTTCAGAAATGGATGGTTTTAAAGTCCAAGCAGTCCGTTGTGAGTGGAATTGTGAGGCACGGCCATGCCAGCCGAGCTGGTGTTTCCCTCAGAGACGGGCTCCTGAGGAGCCTTTGGTGTCGGTGCTGTCCCTGTCCAAGGGACCCGGTGCTGTCCCTCCCTCAGGAGCCCTCGGTGTCGGTGTTGTCGCTGCCAGAGGTGTTCTCCCAATCCGCCTCGTGGTGCCGGTCTCTGGGCGCCCTTCTCATCGCTCTTTTTCTGAARACAAGACCAGACATACAACTTTTGGAAGGTGTTTTCTGCAAACAAGAGCCATTTCATACTGTTAGTATATATAAAGCCCTTTGGTGGTTCATTTTATGCCCTCCATGAATCAAACTTGGGGCAGGAAATGGGATATTTCATACAAATCATGGATAATTCCAGGTTAGCCCTGCTTACTGCAGCCCAGACCTTCGGTAACGCTCAAAGCARTCCTTCATCCTCCTCCTCTCCTTTTCTGCCAGTTCCTCATTGGCCAAGCCACACTCCTTGAAATGGAAAAAAAGATATGAATTTATTCTTCATCAGATCAGTGTTAACACCAGGTTGTTTCCTGTATCTGCAGAGTCAAGTACCAGCAGGTTCTTTACTGTGTGTACTGGACAGTAATGCTTCTGTTTCACACAGTTTTACTACATTTATCCCCTCAACATCTGTAATTCTTGGAATCTGTTTTCTGCACCAACAGTAATTCTGCAGACAATTACACTGTAAAACATCCTCACCCCGAGATGAAGGGCAGAAAGTAATTAGAATAAGTTTTTATGCACAGATGGAGGAATGTCCATTGTAAATGTTTTGCTGTTCAGAGCTCACTCTTTTTTGGAGGGTAGATTCTGCACTAAGTGCTGAGAGTTTGGAAAAGCAGGAGCTGCTGACACACTTCTCCAAGCTGATAAATCCATCATTAATGAGAATATTAAAGATCACAGACCCCAGTCATAGTGAAGAAGAGCCCACAAAGATTCTCTTACACTTGGTGATTTTGGAGGCCGGTGGCTCTCTCGAGGGCTGAGTTCCTGGTTTTGTACTTCCAAGTAATCTTCTGAAAGATAAAAAAATCACAGCTTTAGTCAGAGTTGCCATTGCAAAGTAACTTCTCCCTCCAGCAGTTCTTCCAACAGAAGAGCTGTGATGTAACTGCACAGAGTCCACAGCAGAATTGAAACCAAGCCCAGAGCACTCAAAACTCCATCCTGTGATCAATCCCAAGCCACTTCTCATTTTAATTGAGCCCTGAATCTTGCCCAGGATGGTGGAGTTCCCCACCACACTCAGAAAGAGACAGAGCTTTCCACTTCCAACTTAAGCAGGAGCAAAACAAACCTTTGCCAACAGCTCCTCTGCTCATTGCATGAACTGAGCAGGATAGAATAATAAAAAAGGCATTTTTTKGATCAGTGCTGTTTAGTTTTAGTGAAAAATCTCCCATCTTAATGAGTGAAAAGATCATTTAGATCTTCCAGGAGAGCAAAACAGAATGGACCATCCTCTCCAGAACTCTACTCAGTGCTTTYCCCTTACTTTTAGCTGTCTGTGTATCTTCATCCAGGTGACTGTGAAGAACAAGCTGTGGGGCAGAAAACAGAGCAAGAACATCAGAACTGTCCCTCAGTCTGCAGGAACAGATAAAGGAATATAAAATCCATGCTGGAACCAACCTCTCTCCCTGTTGCTGCCAGCAAAGAGCAGACTGAGCCAGGAGTTACAGATTTGCTCATGGATTTATCCTCCATGAATAGATCCAGCTTCCTTTGGCCTCATTTTTACTTTTGGCCTCCAGACAATGTGACAATCACTCCCTCACTGAAGTTATGAACTAAGTGAGACTCTTTACCACAGATGGCTCCAGGGTAAGACTTATTTTTGCCTGCTCTCACACAAGAGATACAATTAAAAGCAATTCAAAATCCATTCCTTTGATTTGCTTAGACTCAACAAATCTTGCTGACTAGTGCCATAACTGTGTCCTAAACTCAGAACTTCAGGACACGGGGAGATTCTGTCACTGCCTTGCTGCCTCTGGACTTTTTGAGATCACTGAAATGAGCCTGGGCCATTGAAAGCTGCTGATACCTGGGGAACTGAGCACAGGTGAGGAACATGAAACCATCCCAGAGGAAAGTGAAAGGTAAACAAGGCACCCTACTCACTTCCTGGGAGTCTCTGGAGGAGGAGTCATCCAGGTCAGAGGTCTGAAAMAAAACCAGTGTAGATTAATCATTCCTCATAAGAAAGGAAGTGACAGCAAGGGAACATGCAGGAGACTGAGAGCTCCAGAAAACACAGAAGTGTTTTCTGCCTCCTRCACTCCTGTCTGGCCACTCAAGGAAGTACACAAGATGCCATATTAATTAAAATATAGCTAATTTAGTTCTAGAAAACTTAGTTCCCCATTTCATCCAAATGGCTCACACCCAGTCTCTAAGTAGAGYCACTCTTTGATGGTTGAGGACCCCTCATCACCTTTGGGAATGCTCCAAACACAGACACAGGTGGYCTGAGCTTGCATCTGTTCAATCATAGAAACCATCACATCTTTCCTTTTCTAAACTTAGCATTTGCATGGCAGTGGTTTTAATTAATTGTGATGGTGGCTCAGGCAGGTGTTCAATGTCTGATGAGCCGGGGCTGCTCAGGTGCACAGGCCTGGGAACAGCCACAGCCTGACCCCATCCTCAGCTTCCCAATCCCATCAAGGGGAGGGGAGTTGTACCTGTGTGGGCAGCTCCAGCTGCAGCCTTTTCAGCTTGGCCTCAGTGGCCAGGAGCTGRCTCTCCTTCTGGAAGAGCTGCAGCTGCATCTCATCACACCTCTCCCCCAGCTCCCGGATCTGCTTGCGGTAGGCGTCTCTCTCCACCAGGTTCTTGGAATACTGCACGTGGAACTGCTCCCTGGTCAGGAGAGCCTGTGCAGAGGGACAACACATGGCATTCACACAGACAGGCTGGCACTGTCTGCCCAAAAAGCAGTGATGAGCAGTGAGGAATATTTTATCACCTGGTCTCTCTCGGAAGCCACTTCCTCCATCTGCTGCAGAACTGCTTCAATCCGTTTTTTGTACATCTGGGAGTCCTTCCTCAGAGATGTGCACTGTAGCTCCAGCATCTCCTTTTCTTCTGCAAACTGCTGAGACAAGGTCAAAAGCACCTGCTTGTGGGCAGAGCCTGAGCCAGACTGTCCCCACTCCTGCTCTGTGYCACAGATTGCTCTGGCCAGAGCTCCATGGGGTGTCTAAGCTGTCACCTGCCACACACAGAGTGCTGAAATACAGGTACTACAGTAGGAGCAGCAGGGATTGCTCCTGAGCAGCTGCTCTGCTGCACAGGCAAGACACTGCAGCTGTTTCAGCTGCCTGTTTTATCCATGCCCCTCAGCAGGAACTTGAACAGCAGCACCTACTTTGTCCTGGAGCACCTTGGCTCGGCGCAGCTCCTTGCGCAGGCTGTAAATGGTGTTCACCAGCTCCCGCCGCTCTTCCACAGTCTGGCTGCACTCATTCTCCAGAGCTTCCTTGGAGAAGCTCTTCTCCAAGTTCTGCTCCCTGGCAACCTGCAGGACAAAGGAAGAAGTGAGACAGGGCCACTATGTAACTCCATATCAGTTCTCTCCCCTCAGGGCTCTTGGGCAACAGCTGACCCCCACAATCTTCACTGCAGCATCGCTGCCCTGGCTGCTACAAATAATCCCTTGAGTCCATACTCAACCATCCCACCAACCTGGAGAGTGTTTTCCAGCTCCTGGTTCTTGGCCAAGAGCAGCTCCTTCTCCTGCTGGATCTCCCACACCACCTCGTGGCTGGGSCGCTGCTCTATGGCGTGTTTCAGCTTCATTGTGTGCTTCCTCTCCAGCTTGCAGTCATCCTCAGCCTTCATRAGGCTGTGCTTCAGCTGATCAATCTACAAGGAGGTTCAGAGCTCAGCAGGACCAAGGAGAAAGCTCTGGCCTGCAAAACCAGTTCTSTGTTCCCCAGCCAAACACAGGGCAAGTTTTCCCCAGCTCTAAAATACTGGCCTACAGGGCTGAGCTAGGGACCACAAACACACGTGCTGAAGTGCTTCATGCTGGACTGGAGCATCCTTGGCAAAGACAAGGTGTTCAGCCCAGCCTTGCAGGGTCAGGTAAGAAGGGGGGAAGCTGGAGAAACTGTGACTGACCTCCAGCAGCAGGTCCCTGTTCTTCATGAGGGCCGCGCTCTTCTCCTCGCTCAGCTTGGCGTAGCTCAGGGCCAGGTTGTAGTTCTCATCCTTGCACTTCCGTAGCTCCTTGCTCAGGCTGTCCCTCTCCTCCTTCATCCTCTGGGCGCGCTCCTGGTGCTTTCGGAGSAGGCTGTCCCTGACCCACATCTCCCTCAGGGCGTCCTCCTTGGAGTGCAGCCACACYGTGAGCTCCTGCGCCTTGCGCCGCTCCTCCTGCACCGTGCTCTGCAGCTTCGTGATCTCGTTCATCAGCACCTGGCTCAGGCCAGACTCACCAGCTGTGTCTGTTTGGGGAGCAAGGGTCACTCAATCGCTGCTGTCCTGGCTGCTGCCAGGCACACCCAGAGCTCAGCTTCCCCTCCATATGGCTGCAGCCAGCCCTGATGATGTGTGGGGATCAAGTTATCCCCACTGTGCCTTCCTGCACCACGGAGTCACTGACACAACAGGCAGAAGGAAGAATTCATAATTCTGCTTCCTCCTCCCCCTCCCCAGYCCAGCCTGTGACACCAGGGCTGTTCTTCCCAGAACCCTTCCAAAACACACATGGAGCAAGACAGGGAATGCTCCTGACTCTGCCCAGCAGCACCAAAGGAAGAGCTGTTGTTGAGAACACAAACATTACCTATAATCATAGAGAAAACCCTGCTGGGCTCTTTGCCAGTTATTTTCTTATACAGCTGGGGATAATAAAGCTCAAGACTCTCCATAAATGCCTCAAAGCCCTTGTGTCCTGTTCGCTGAAGAATGTCCAGGAGAACACCTGAAATCATGGCAACAGGATATTCTATTGAGTTACTTCTCTCTTTACCTGTTTGTAACACAAGAAAAAATGGCTTCACTTCCTCCACATACAAAACTYCCTGGGATCCAATCACAGAATAAATGAGGTTGGAAAAGWCCTCTGGGATGATATAACAGAACCACCTYRTCAACCAGACCATGGCACCATGTGCCACATCCAGGCTTTGTTTAAACACCTSCRGGRAGGGTGACACCAGCACCTCCCTGRGCAGTGTCTAACTCCCCAGACAAYCCCAAACCWACAGCCTGGAGRCTCCACAGAAGCATTGGAAGTGGTCCCACCTGCCTTCCGCTTGCGCATGACCAGGCTGGGGTCATTGAGCACCTGCTCCTCATCATCAGGGCTGAGCACTTTGCACTGGCGCAGGTAAGGGGTGATCCTGGAYGGCTCAATCACTGAGATCAGCTTCACACGGAAGTTCTCCAGGTTGTTCCARCAGATCTCATCATGATCCTCTTCCAGCATGTCAGCACTGAGGGGATCAGTGAGCAGCGTTGTCCTGTCTGGAATGAAAACACCAAACAAACAAACAAACAGYCCCTGAGCCTCTCGGAGCAGTGCAGCAGTGGTGGTGAAACCAAGAATGTCACAGCCTGAGAATGCAGAAGTGTTTTAATTGGCTGTTACCTCTGCTGTATGAGCAGTTCACTCTTCCCTCTCCACTTCCCAGCATGTGAGATCCCTGTCTTGTCTGACCACACAGACACCAAGTCTAACAGACACCCACAAGAGCTGACACTTTACCTCAGAGCTGGAAAATAAATGTTTATTCCCTGTTAATACCATTCTGTATCACCAACCTCCACCTCTGCAGTCACAAAAGCTTCCTTGATTCTCCTCCTGTGTCCTGGCTCTGAGAAAACCTGTCTTGGGTGTAGCCTCCCTCTATAGTCTGTCTAGAGAAAAGATAATTCCAGGAACAAAACTGGTTTGAGAAAAAAAAAAGGGGAAACTACTCAGCTATACCCTGAGACGGGAAAGGGAAGGACAAGAGAGAGAGACAAATAAAAAAAGGGGAAGCCAGAAGGRGTGATGGGGGAGGAGAAAGATGCAATGGCATTGTGAGTCAGCAGCAACACACAGGCAGTGATTTCACATTAATTCTGCTTTTGTTTTCTACTCTGTCCCACTGAAGTACCTGCTGGGGTCCAGAAAGCTTCCTTGTGCAGAGGTCAGAAAGACTAAAAAGGATGGAAGTCACAGCCATAGGTGTGTGCAGCTTGTGTGGGGCAAAACAAGCCACAAAATCAGAAGAGGCTCTTCAAAGGCTTTCCAGATGTTCACACCTTTCTCCAGGAAAACAGGTGGCAGCAAGAACTCACTCTCAGCTGAAAAGGATGATTTCTATATTGATACCTCTAATTTTGGATGTCCTCAAGCTTCCAGCATAATTATGTCAWGAAAGGGAAAAGGAATCAAGTCTTGGCAAAGCAAGGAACATCACCCATGCCTCCCAAATGACAGGCTGTGGCCATGGCAGCAGAACAGGAGCAGCCCAGCAAGCAGCACTGTGAGGGTGCTGAGCACCACCAGGAGACCTGAGCCTGCCTTCTCCCTTCCCACAGCCCTGCAGCTGAACTCAGAACTCACTCAGTGTTTTTTAAAAAGCCTGAAGAGCAGGCTTTGATGCCATGGCAGCATGACACATGTTCCCATCAGCTTCCCACTCTGCTCTTTGTTCTGCTTTCTAAGTTTATGGAGAGTTTTTCCATGTTATCACTGGGAGTAGGGCAGAGATGCTCAGAGATTCTTCCAGCCTGTGTCTCTTGTCATTAAATGAGCTTCACACTAAAAAAAGATGCAGTACCTGTATCAGCTGTGCCCTTGCTGAAGGTAATCAGTTTGTCTGTTAACTGACCAATTTAGCCTGGGGAGGTTTTAYTCTAGTGACAAATCAATTTAATCCTGAAAAAGGACAAAACCAGCAGCTGCTTATGGAGTTTTACCACAAATAAATGACAAGGGCTTCTTTTGAACAGCATTTGCACAGGCCAACAACCATTGAGAGCAGAGCTCACCTTTCCCACCAGTGCCTCACCCTAACAGCCTGGGCACAGCACCCATGACTGTGCAGCAGCTCCTGCCACAGCTGAATTTCCTGGAAAACTGATATCTAGAGTGGAAAACAGAGTACACTGCAAGAGGAGAGCCTTCCACAATCATTCCTGTTGCTCCATAAAGTCTTGACACCAAATTACAGCAACACTGGCACCAGGGACCCTCTGCCCCCAGCTCTGCCTGAAGAGCCCTGGTGGAAAAGCTCCAACTCCCAACTCCCCACTGCACTCAGGGAAGTTCAGTCAGTGCAGTGGAATGAAGCTTTCACAGCACTTTCCCTCTAGATTTTATCAACTTTGCCTCAGCTAACCTTGCACCTCTCTGTGAGACAGAAATTGCTGTGTTATAAATGAAGAAACAAGTTTTTTTTTAAAGTGATTTGTGATGTCTGTATAGGGCAGGCTGTGGAAGAACCAAGAAAGAATCCTAATTCAATCCTGCAGTTTTAGGCACATGAATTATTCATTCCCCCCATTTTCCCTGGTTTTCATGCAGCCTGGAAAGTTCATTTTTCTCATTAGCACTCTCATACACACATTATTAAAAGCACTATTTATCAGGAAAMAGAAACCCCACACAGAACACATCARTAACTTTTAAGTGAGAAAAATAAAACATCTGTATTTCAACAAATACTTCAGAGTCATTTTGATACAAAAGTAATCTGCTGCTTATTCCACAGTATTCAATCAGTTCCCAGGCAAAGCCACTGTCACAACACTAAAAAACACCCAATTAACACATTCTGAACATGGATAAACATTCACATAAATAGGGGCTGACACAGGAAGGAAATAAATAACCACCATTGCTTGTTCCCCCAGATTCCCAGCAATATTCCCCCTCAGCATCTATGGCAGGTGGGAGTTTGGAAGAGCAGRAGTCTGTGCCTGAAAGATTTCCCTCCAGCCACTTTCCTTCATTTTTACACCTTGCCTASAGATGCAGGTTTTGTTGAGGGATGGAAAAAAAATCAATCCAGMATTTTCTTCTTCCCCAGGTCCATCCAGTCAGCACTGGAAGTGGTAAAAGTGAACAGTGCAAAGATTATCTCCTCCTGCCATGCAGCAGGGCAGAGCTCATTCCAGTGACCCCTGTAACAAAGCACAAACAGTTCCCATCAGTCACAGCAGTTTTACAGGGAAGTTGCCCCTTTTGGAGTTTCTAAAATAATTTTCAAGAAGAAAAATCCCCAATCAGTCTCATCTGACTCAAGTGAACCAAACACTGCTCATGTTCATTCCATCCAGTGCACCAAAAGCCTCAGCAGACATCAGGACATCACCCACACGTACCCTGCAGAAGGTGACCTGTTGTAACTGTACAGAAATGAAGCCAAACAGGGGGAATAAACCCCAAACCCCACCAAACTGCCTCACTAAGATGAAGTACTAAAGAAAAACTCCATTGTCAAGCCTGTACAGTGCCACCAACTAGGTGCATACTAAGTAGGGTTCAAGGCATGAACTAAAAGGCTGCCAAATGTTTGAATTTCATGAGTTTATATATAATTTTATCATAGAGACATCAACTTCAGCCTCTCCCCAAAATATTATCAGCCTCAGGCTGTGATTGATGGTGRCTGTAGAACTCTGTGTCCTCAGGGAACAAGAGCAGAGTTCATTTCTGCCCTTTCCTGGGGTCATGATTCATTGTCTGAGCTGAACCACAGGAAAATGTGCTTCAGCTTCTCAGCAAGATGTGCAAACCAGTGAGGAGCTACTCACACATTTCCTCCTCAAATCCTCCTCCTCTTCCTGCAGCGGGCACTTCTCCTGATTTGGGGAGCTCTGGCATCAGTGCAGGAGCCCAGGGCAGACAGAGCAGGGCTCTCCTCAGCCCTCATGGCCTGCAACAGAAGCAGCAGATGATCAACAAATTACAAATCACAAATAACCCCTTCAGCCACCTTTTTGATTTAGGGAGCTCAGCAAGATTTCTAAAACAATCTTTCATTTACCTTCAAAATGGAGCATGGGACAACATTCCCTTACCAATGACAGACAAGGCACAAAACATCAGTTTACAGAGTGAAAACAAAGGCCTGATTTYAAAAATGCAAGAGTCAGGGCAGCAGATAATAAACAGAAAGGAGAAGGAAGCTTTGAAAGCCACTTCTGGGAACTGTCATGGCAAGTTTAAGGTGCTACATAAACCATGGGCTTTCACCCTCCCAGCTGAGCTGCAGAGCTTTTCCTTTCATCACCTCTAGAACTGTGTTTATTCAAAAGGACCAAATTTCTGCTACACTTAAGAACAGTGGGGGCTTCTCCCTGGAATCCAGTGCAGTATTTATCTGTAATTGTCTGCTTTTAGCCCCTGGAATCTGTTTTACCTGATTCAGTAAATCAGCATCTCCAGGCTCATCCTCAAGTCTCCAGCCCTGCCGTACTCCAGTGAATTCATTCCCACAACTCTTTTCCTTAGACATGTTCTCACTCTGCCACTGCTCGTCATCACTCTCCTCATCTTCCTTCCTGCAGGCTGACAGAGTTGTTGTCACTCTGGGAGGAGGCAGAGTTGCCAGGACAGCTGGGAGTGTGAAGGCTGCCAGGAATCTGGCTTTCAGCAGGAGGTAAGCAGGGTTATCACCCAGTTTCTGCTCCACCAGTTCTCCAATAGCACGGAAAACATCCCCAGTGCCCCCATCCCCAGTGGCCTCAGAGGGCAGGAGAGAGGCTGCTTGCTCTTCTAGAGCTGCTTTCTGCACCAGGAGCTTTGAGAGGGTTTTTACAGTGCAGAGGAAAGGTGGCAGATAAGGCAGCCTGGTCTGCAGTGGTGGCACCTGAACCCCTTGTTTCCCACTCAGCCAYTCCTTCACCAGCCTCTCGTCCTCCAGGGAGATCAGGCTGAAGTCAAGGAGAGTTCTGTCTGCTCTGGAAGTGCTTGGCTGTGGGGGGACATCAGCACTTGGTCGTTTGGAGGCAATGGCTCTGTGCCTCCGTGCCTGGGCACCAGAGCTCCTTGGGACACTGCTGTGACGAGCTGCAGCTCCTGGCCTGAGCACAGCCCCTTCCCTGAGGCTGTCTGCATTGAGGGATGATCTGTTTGTTGTGGTGGAGTCACTGCTCCTCCCCAAGCTGGGGAGACCAGGCACAGGCTGGGAGTCAGAGCCCTCAGTGCTGCCAGGGGGCTGTGTCTGGGGCAGCASCAGAGCAAACAGGGCTGGGCTGGCAGCTGCAGAGGAGTCTGGAGCCATGGAGGAGCCACCTGGATTCCCTAAGATCACAGGYAGGAAAACTGTGGGTTGGTCAGCTGCATTTCCCAAAGGAGCTCCTCCCAGCTGGGAACTTGGCCCTTTTGTCTCTGCCCTGCTGGGGTGAGGTGGCTTTGCTGCAGCTGGTTCAGGAGTCCCTCCCAAACCAGACACATTGCCATTGGAAGTCCCAGTTGTCTGGCACTGACTCGTCCCAGCAGCAGCTGGCATTTCCTGGGGAACACCCACCACAGGCTGCACAGTGCTGGGGAGCAAACCCTGAGGGGTCACAACCCACTTGAAGGGCAGGGTGCTGTTGGGAATCCCAGGAGAAGCAGCTGGTGKAGTGACAAGAGCAGGCAGCAGGCTGACTGGCCTCTGCTGCAGCCCATTRCTCTTCAGCTCACAGGAGCCTGGTGTGGGGAGGGACAACGGGCCAGACTCCAGGCCAAGAGGCACCACTGGGATCTGCTGAGGCACCAAAGCCTGGTTTGGCAACACTGCTGAAGCTGAGCCATTGGCTGTGACCTGACCATTGCACCCTCCCTGCTCTGGGGCCTTCTCTGCTGCAGCTGGATTCACAGCTGGAGAAAGCCCTCCTCCAGGGCTGCTTTTCAGAGCTTTCTCTTTCCATTTCTTACTTGACTGTAGATCTGTCCCTTGTGAGCAACCAGGGCTCTCCCCAGTTCCTGGCATTGCTGAGGAATGGTTTCCAGGCACTGGAGCAGAAGCAGAAGCTGCAGCAGGAGTCCTTGTGGGCACTGGTGAAGGCTGCACTTGGCTGTCTGTCCAAGCAGCTGCTGCAGGATTGCTCCCTGCTGCTGCAGACAGAATGATTGGCTGTGGTGGCTGCTGGATTACCAAAGGCCCTGAAACCAGCACCTGTGGGACCAGCAGCAGTGGCCTCTGCATGGCYTTCTTGGCCTGGGACTCCCTGAAACGTTTCTCTTGCAGCAACTCTGAGACAGTTTTAGGCTTCTGCCTTTGGCTCTCCGAGGCCCCAGTGGGATTGCCCCGTGCCCTCAAGGSACGAGCTCTCCTCACAGCACTCCTTGGGATGCCCTGCTGGGAATTCCTCTGAGAACAAGCTTGGGATGAGTCACCTGCAGAGGAGAACATGACAATGAATGAAGAGGATTTCCAAAAGCCATTTCTCATTAAACATCAAGGAATGTGGCAAAACTCCTGTTTGTGAGAATTCCTACAACGCTACAGTGATTTAATCCTGATTTAATCAAGCTATGTGCCCCCAGAAGTCAGAGATAGGCCAGGAATGCACCCTATAACACCCCACTGAACTGGTCCAGTGCCACTGGTTCCCAGWCCTCCAGGGTTTTTCCCAGCCCTTACCTAAGGGGAACATGTTTAAAGATCCAAGAGCTAGCAAAAAGGAGCATGGCAATGCAGGTTTGTCCCCAAAGTTCTCCTTCAGTTCWACTGGTTATTAATGTAACAGTGATGAATTATGTGAAAGTTCTTGCACATCATAAAAATAAATGCTCTGGTAGGTACCTGAAGAAGCATCTGTATTTTGGGAAGCCTGTAAAAAAAAAGTAAATTAAATTATACTTCTGATAGATTTAAAGATGATTAAAACAGCACAGRTGTGAACCAAACCCACACCTGCCACCTCCTGAACAAATGGCCATATAGCCAGCATTTTATTSTGCCTCTGAACCAAAACAAACTGCTAACACACATTTCAACTGTGKGGCCACACAATTAAAGTGCTTATTTTAGYCAAGAATTCAGTGGGAATAGCTTARAAACACAATACCTGCTGAGAGCTGTTTGCATTAGCCTTGAGCAGCTCCAACTGCCTCAGCCTCCTCTCCTTAATAGTCCTCATACAACCTTTGGTATCAATCTGGAGGAGCTGCAAGGTGAGAGCTTCATTAATATTTAAATGAGAACAAAAATGTTTTGGGGGGCCAGYGACAAAGCAAGATAGAGGGGACATGCCTCACATGCAAGATTCTGGGGATATTTTCATACTTGCAGAAAAACCCYTGGCAGGATCAGATTTTGGATGCAGGATTTATTTAAGAAAGTTCATATGCAAACCATGAAGGCAAATTAGTCCAGTAATTAGATTATTTGTTTAAGAAACAAAGAGAAACCATTTATTTAAGCCTCAGATACTGAAAAATAAAGACCCCCACTTTCTGAAAGCAGGTAATGCCCTTAAGACAGTAAAACTGACCTTAATGAGCAGTGCAAAGAGGGGAGTGCTGCTGAGACTGACTGACTTCATCCTCTCATGAACAGCAGCAGCTGCAAAGAAACCCAACASCAAAATCAGCTGGGAATTCACTCAGAAGACATCAGAAAGCAGGGACAAGAGTAGGAAGGATCCCAAATACCTTTTGACTGGCAGAAAGCTATCCTGCCAGCCTGCAAGGTGCAGGGCAGCAGCACATTGCCCACCCAGGGGGTCACTGCCATCAGCAGCCTCCTGTCCAGGCACAGCCTCCTCCAGCGCCTGCGGCTCTGGCGCTGGGCTCCCTCTGGCACCTCCTGCAGCTCCTGGCCAACAGCTGCACCCTCTCCTGGGGGCTGGGCTGAAAGGCTCAGCATCTTGAGTTGCCATGCATGRAAAAATACACAGTGAAGAGTTTGCATTAGGAAGGTCCTGCTGTTAGTGCCAGGACAAACCATTCATGGGGCAGTTAGGGGACAAAAAAGCTGGGAGCTTTTCCTCTTGGGATTACAGCAAGATCTGTGATTATACAAAAATAAATTCCTACTAAGCACAGCCTGGCAGTGCTCATGTCACAAGAGCAGACAAGGCAGAAGAGGCACTCACCAGTTTCCTCTGGAAGCGTGTGTTAYTCCTTAATATTGCTCTCACAGCCTCCAGGCTAAGCCTCAGCACGTATTTTCCACACTGGGAAGCCTGAAGATGAAAGCACACAAGAAAAGACAGAAGGGAAAGTCACTCAAAGAAAATTAATTGCACTGGATACACACAGCAGGGACAAGCTTTTAACATTCCTGCTGTTGAAGGTATCTTATTAAATGAAGTGAAGGCCTTTACTTTTAATCCTTGTGCATCATCACAACATCAAATGCCTATTTCATAAAAGCTTTTGTGTGAGGAATCAACCAAAAACCAGAATTTACTGGGTAATTATCTTCAAATTTTTTGACTTAACAGTACAAGGGAATGAACAGCAAGATGTTATTTGCTCATCACATCCTGCCCTTCCCTTCTAACTTCTGATCCAAGCTCACCTTGGCCACCACTTCTGCTGGATTCCTCACCAGCACATCTGTGGAATGGGGGTCTGCAATGCCACTCAGCAGGGTGCTCAGCTCAGATGARTTATCAGCAGCTCTGTCTGTGTCCCCTCGTGCCCTTGGAATGTCACTGCAGCTGCTCCCTGCCCCAGCCCTGRCAGCAGAGAGGAAGGAGTGCATTCTGTGTCTCTCTTCCCCCTGCGTGTCTGGCCTTATTGGTATCCACAGGTCAATGCTGGGGACTGTACACTGCCCCTTGAKCCTGGTGCTGGGCTCCTCCTCCTCCTCTGGGGTGTTTTTCAGCTCCTGCTCCAGCTCCATCTCCAGCTCCATGTCCTCCTCACTGTCACTCTCTGAGGAGCTGCAGCTCTCCTCAATTTGCCACTTGCTTGCCTCAGATCCTTTCCTCTGGAGCAAAACAAGCACACACAAGTTTCAGTCAGTGTCCACCCCTGGCTTGCAACTCTCTCAAATCAGGAAGTTTCCTTTTCCAAAGGAAATTTTGGAAAGATTTTGGAAACAAGACCATCTTCAATATGGGCTTAAGCAGCCAGAGTTTCTTGAGTGCCTAGGACCAAAACTGGCAACTCATGAGGTACAGACATGAAAATCTACATTTATCCCATCCTTCCAGGCATTTCAAGGCAGGAAAGAATTCTGGATAATATACAAATATATAGCAAATTAACTTCAGCCCTTCASAATGAAGGCTGCTTTACCCACCAAAAAATTAAACTGTGAAATGCACAACAAAAACCTTGACTGTGTGAAATCCAATGTCAAATTTTTAACTGATTTCCACTTTTAGTTTAGAGAAACTKAATTGAAGAGATGGGACTGTGACATAGCACAATACCTTGGAGCCAATCATGAGTTTCCACTTGCTCATGCACTGGGAGCCAGTCCGATGTGGCAGCTCTGAAGCTATTTTACTCCAGTGACCTGGAAAGGATGCAGAACATTTTTATTAGTGCCACAAACTGAGCAGCAAGCCTTTCAATGCAGCCATTACACACATATTACACATTTCCCTGGATAAGAGACAGAGTTACTGCATGAATGGATCTCAAATTCTCAATACCCACAACACAAAGAAGGTGCCATCAGCAGTACAAAGCAGAGCCTGCAGGGCTACAATGAAAGGAGAGAAAACCTCAGTGACACCTCTAAACTTGTACAGATTAAGCCACAGAAACACCTACCCAGGCCATGCTTTTGAACCAGTTCAATCAGCTGCTCCTCCTCCTCYGGGCTCCACTTGCCTTTCTTTACATCCCAGTGCAATGCTTTCAAATACCTTCAAAACAAAAACATTACAGCCAGGAACATTCAATGTGCTTGTAAAAAGCAGATCATCACTGCACTCCAAGGCTGAAGAAAGACAAGCAGCATTCCTGATCAGAGCTTTCCCTTGTTTRAGGGGCTGGTACCTGGCCTGAACTCACCGGTCCCGGCACTGGGCGTCGCTCCTGCCTGGCACCTCTGTCTTCACCTTGTACCAATCCTTCTCCTTGTACTTCTTAACTGCAGCCATCAGCATCTGTGTGCAGACAAAGCAAGAGCTGAAATCCTCACCAGGATCAACSCTAACAGGCCTGAGACAGCAGCTGTTCTATTTGTTTCCTGTGCAGATCTCTGGACAAAACTGTTTAGGAGCTTCTAAGCTCTCTTGAGGTGTGAGGTGCCCACCTCAGTCTGTTTTACACACTGCTAAAGCTCAGATCTACAGCCAAGCCACATCTCAGCACTCCAACATTCCCACCCTGCAATTCCAGGCCCAGAGAATGGAGCTTACACCATCTTCCTCTGGAGTCCAGGGGCCTTTCTTCAAGCTGGGGTCCACGCTCTTTGTCCAGCGGTAAATCAGCTGAGCAGAATCTCTGCCTTCCATGTAATAAGCAACTGGAAATAAAAAGGTTTATTTAACTCTGTTGTAACTTCTTCCTTTATCTGGACAACAGTTGCAAGCAGTGATTGCCATAAGCAGCGCTTTAATCTCTTAAGAAATGGTGCTCAGCCACTTTCAGCCAAGTTTCCAATTTGGATAAAGGTTACAAGGTATATTAAGTTCTTGCTGGTAAAACGAAACTTCTAGATAGTTACAGGAAAGGCAGAGGTCACAGCTTCCACCAAGGAAAAGAGAATAAAAGAGAGAAACATTTCAGGTGAAACGTTTGCCACCTGTGGGTCACTTACTTTTCTTGTAAGGGATATGGCTTCCCACTCTCATCTCCTGAACAAGCTCTAAAAGCATCTGATCCTCATCCTTGGTCCATTCTTTCCTTTTTAAATCTTTGTTATAGATTTGGTATTTCTGCAAGCACTGGAAAGCTGTCCTGTTTGTCTTAAACAGGAGAGAAAACAGAAAGAAGCAGGAAACTGGTTATTTATGAGGACAAAAAGCAAGAGGGAAAAGCTAAAGTACCAAATTTTTTGGCACTGTTCTTGGACACTCCTCAGAAAGCATTAATTACAATTAATCAGTATTAACATTGTTTTTTACACCTGACAAGGGGCAAAGTAAAGCCAGAATGAACCAAGTTGCCAGCTCAGMCCTTACCCCCAGCTCCAGAGCAATGGTCTGCCAGTYCACATAGTTGTGTTTRGCAGCTATGTGCTTCAGCATCTCTATTTCCTTCTCAGTCCATTCCTTTTTGTTGATGCTTGGATGCTCCCAATTTTGCCAAAACTTCCTCAGTTCTTCTGAGCTACGTTGTCCATCAAACTAAAAGTAACAACAAAAACATGTTTAGCCTCACAGCTGGGATTATGACACCTGGACAAAGAGGAAAATCAGTATTTTGCATTCCAGATTTGTCTTACTGCCAAGTTTTCCAGAATTAAATCACCTCATTTACCAAGCTGAGATCACTTAACAGTCAGCTTGGAGAAATGCAAGATGGAAACACTGCATGCAAACCAGGTCAGGTGATTCTCAAGAARGACACAGATATCAGAATAAAGCAGCTGATCCCMCAACTCACATGGATGTTGGAAATTTTGTCCCAGTCGTGCTCATCAAATCTGTTTCCTATTAAGTCACTTTCTGGGAGTTGGCTAAAGCAGAAGGAACAAAGAGGAAGAAAGAATCATATTAAGTGGTTAATGAAACACTTTGTCTTCTTGATCCTACCTCATCTCACTCCTCCCACCTGTTCCTGACTTCCACAAGAACTGAACACTTGAATTAGCAGGATTAATCAACAATTAATGCCATATCCAAATGTGTTGCTCTAGATTTGTTTTTGTCTTTGGGTATCAAGACCCAAATACATTTCTTAGTAAAGAACTGTGGAGAYGACWGAGCTGCAGAGCCACAACAGCACCTAATTCYTTTACAACCCAACACCAATGACCCACCCAGAAGCAGAAGGAGGGAACTTTCAGAGCTAAACTCTAAGACATCTCATTTTTCACCAAGAACATAAAAAGACTTCTTACTTAATTGCCTCTATTTCTTGCTCCAATTCTTTGATTTGCTTTTCCAACAACTGTTTTTCTGTTTCAGTCTTGACTTTCTCCAGTTTCTGATTCCAGTAACTCAACCTGTTCAAAGACATTTTTATCACTGCTTAACAGGATAGATGGGAATGAGGTCAATGGCATCAGAAGATGCACAGCAGAGACACCTTCCCCATCAGCATCATTCCTCCCTTCAAGTTTATTTCCACTCAAAACTCTTCTCCCAGYTTTTCCCACAAGRCACACTCATTGCTGTATTTTTGCCCCTTCAATGCAATCCCTGACCCTCATAGGTTTCAGATAAACCATTTTAGTGTTTACACAGAGAACCAATGGCTGCTGCAACAGCCACAAAAACTGTGCCAGCTCCAGCACAGGAATCCCTTGCTGGACACACCATCAGGCCCCACCACATGTCACMATTTCAGCTTCAAACCCTGCAAAGTATTTTAAGTTACACCACGGTGCCAATGGGAAGAAATAGCTGCCTGTAAAATCCCACCAACACAAGCAATTCCCACAGGAACTTGCTGGAGGAAGGAGAAACCTCCACATCTCCCCATGCAATGTCCTCAGCAGGAGCAAAGGGGATTTTTGGGCAGAACTCACTTGAGCAGCTTTGGCTGGAGCAGGCGCTGCAGGCGGTCGCTCACCACGGATTTCTGCAGCAGGGACTTCTCTGCAGTTTTCCCTAAAGCAGGCAAGGGAACAGCCAGAAATCAGGGCAAAGTCACTGCCAGGAGACACCCACTGCTCCCAGCACCCCTGGGAATGTGCTCCAGTGAGAATTCCCTGCCTGAATCACCAGCATCCTGTCAGACTTGGGCAAGGCACAGCCTCTGCCTCAGTTTTGTGGGATTTCCAAAGAGACCCCAATAAAGGAATCACCCTGTTTGCATCTGGAGCTGCAGGTGTCCCTTGAACCTCCCTCCTCTGGGCACTCCCTTGCACCACCTCACTTGGTTTAGGAGTGCTCAGAGGAGCTGATGCAGCAGAACAAATGAACAAGGAGTAATTAAAGACACGCTGAAATAATTTATAGAGCAATTCCCTTTTCCCATTGCCTTTTAATGACTTTTTTGTGAGTCAGTCAGAGGTGTTGATGTTTAACTGCAAATAGGAACACACACACACTAACAATAAGAATATATACATTTGTTATATTAATATCTACATGTCACAGCTCTTCTAGAACAGCACCCAGACTTACTTACACGTGGTTGAACGMAGCTGTTCAAAGCATTTGATGCCCTGAGCTGCCTTTTCCTTGGCTTCTTCATTGGAAGGAGGGCCCTGGTGAGGATTAGAAAGGTTAGATACACTGGGAGTCAGACAAAATTACTGTTTCCTCTTAAAACTCCAGCATGAATTGCTACAAAAAATGACTGGAAACTCAAATTTGTGCAAACTGTCACACTCACACTGCTTAGTTAGCAAGAGCTCACAGGTACATCATTTAAATAGAAACATTACTAGTCATTGCTTGAATATATTAATATATGGATGATGATAGTTGGCATCTTGGCTACCACAAAAAGCCAAGATCTCCTTTTGCTGATAGTCTTTTTTTAAAAAAGTACTGATATATGCTCCAGAAAATATTAAAAAAAATACAGAAAAACCTCAGAAACTGAGAAAACTCAGTTTCCCAGACAATCAGATTTCAGTGAGTGCTTTAAACAGCAGTATGGGATTGGGTCATGGAAATAAAGACAATTAAAGTTCAGTTAAATCCAAGAACATTCAAGCCCCTGGTGGCTGCAATTCCACTCCTCAGAACTCACAGGGCTGAACAAACATTTCCAAAAGAGGGAGAGTGACAAGTGAGAGGAAAAAGGTTTCAGGCTGAGGAGTAACATTCAGTCACACTCCTGAAATGAGAACAGTTTAAACACATTACAATGGACATCCAKCACTGAAGACACATCAGTCTGGAAGCTGCTTATATTTACTCACAATTCCTGTTGTTTTATCCTTAAAGTATGGCTTCATAAAATGACCCAAAAACGCACTTGTTGGTAGATTTCTGCCATCTCCTGCCTTGGCTTTTTTTGAGCCTTCAAGCTCACACATGATTTCCTTCTGCAATACAAGAATGAATGGAACAGCATCAGAGTCTCCTCCAAATTCCTGATTTCAGAGAGCAGGGGCTGAGCCCTCACAGAGACCCCAGGCAGGGCTCAAAGCTGCAGCAGCAGACTGTAAAATCAGTGCAGGAGTTAAAGGCAGGATTTGGAACTTCCTGACTTTGCACAGTGCAGATGATGAAAAAGATGAATAAAATACTAACTTGCCACAACAAGYTAAAATATAACATGAAAAATAGACTTTTTTTATAGTAAGAAAACATGGAATCACAAGTTAAATAAACCACTTGAGTCCTGGGCTTGAGGGGAAGGAAGGATGGCAAAAGGCAACCCAGAAAAGCACAGAAAGGAGCATTTCACTCCTGCTTTGCTCACCTGCTCTTCTCTGTTTTGTGCAATGAGCTGYTCCACTTCCTCAATCTTTTCCGTGATAACTTCCTGGTACACATGGTTCATCTGCAGGCAGGTTTCTGGATCCTGGGGCAGGCTTTCAATATCATCATCATCATCATCACTGCTGTCTTCTTCTATTTCCACTTCCTTGAGGSAAATAAAACATTTAGGGAGAAGACAGAGCAGAGTTGTTAGAAAAGCAGGTCTGTATCAATCAGTTACTCCCTCAGGTGTGTGCCCACAGCCTGGGGGGTTTGC
The DNA here is from genome assembly GCA_902810485.1 of Alauda arvensis. Taxonomy (NCBI): domain Eukaryota; kingdom Metazoa; phylum Chordata; class Aves; order Passeriformes; family Alaudidae; genus Alauda; species Alauda arvensis. The sequence goes on from CADDXX010000498.1 coordinate 296,027, forward strand.
AGGACACCAGGGAGGCCTCTGACCCTGGCACTTGGCACAGGAAGAGATCTCTGAGACTGAATAACAAAGTCCTGGGCAGGAATACCCAAAATTCAGCTTCTACTTAGCACAAAGTCAAGGCAATTGCCTGGATTTCCCCTGAGGAGGGTGAGGTTTCCCTGCCTCCTGTTCCCTTCAATACACAGCTGGAAATGTATACTTAAAGAGAAAACAGTTACCATTTCAGCATGAGAAGCTTCATCATCTTCATCATCATCATCATCTGTYAGACAAACAAAATACAGAAATGCTGGTTGTAGTGGGATGAAAAGGAATGCTTTATACCCAAATATTGTCAATTAAAGCACAGAGGAAAAAGCACCAGAGGGATCTCAGTCATGACCATCAGTGGCTCTGGACACTGACAAAGCTGTCAAGTAAAAAGTGTATTTAGTTGTACCCCACTTATAGTTGTTTTTGTGGGGTTTTTGTTTGGGTTGTTTTGGAGCTTTTTTGTTCTCAAGAAGGTAAAAAAGAGCAGCTCTGGATAACTCCAGCAAAGCTGAATGCACATGAGAGTGTTATAAACAAGTTTGACCTAAGTGATTCATGTTCTATCCTGAACTGTTGATATCTATTCCGGTTGGCTAAGACAAAAATTCACYTTGTCTCTRTTTTAATATTGATTATTAATTACCTCTACSCATTGYTAATCASCTCATCCAATTGTTAATTCCCATCCCKGGYTGTTAAGAATGCACCCCGTTAMTCAGTTTTTTTGCCTGTTTACCCCYGATCTGCGCATYCCCGTYCCACKCRTYGKGTACWGCCCCTGCCGCTCCCTAAAATGGCAGCCGATATGCAAATACAGGAGACGCTGGAACCATGGGTAAYACTCAGAGACAAAAGACTCTTAAAACAGAGAAACAGAGCAAAATACAGAACTGAAATAGTGCAGCTAAACTAACACAAGAATCAGGCTACAGGCAAAGCAGCTTCATCTGGTCACCGTGATGTGAACCGTGCTCCGTCGGTAAGAGGTCCCTGAACAACAATCACATAATAATTCTCGTAGTACGCCCGTGAGAACGGAAGGTTGTGCTTTTCTATGGCGCAAAGCTGATTTCACTCTGTATTACCACAGTGAGCTGCAGTGGCGCCTCAAGCGGCTCCGCAAGCTCCTATCCAAAGCTCGTTTGTATAATAATGGTGAAAAATAAAAAGGAGCTGATCTCTTTGCCCTGGTTTCTTCACTTCAAGAGGCTCCCGCGTGTGCAGCCAAGTGAACGTTCCAGGCCAGAAGGACAAATTTGGCAGCAGCAGCTCCCCAGCAGCAGCCGGGTGCGGTGCAGCCCCGTGTCAGCAGTCACCCAGAGCCGTACGATCCGAGCACCGGCGGGTGAAGCCTCTCCGGACGGAGATGCTGCTGCTGTCACCGACTGTTCTCGGCTTTGGAAAATGGACTTCGCAGGAGCGCTGGGGATGGTGCKGCTCGCACAGCGGTTTGTGAGGCCCGCTAAGGCCCCGCGGGTTCGCTGCTGGCGGGGTTTGGGTGCGAAGGGAACGTGCAAAGGGCCGGTACCGGGGAGCGCCCCGAGCCCCCCCGAACCCGTACCGGAGCTGAGGCAGGAGTCGGACAGGGCCAGCTGGATCTCGGCCCCGCCGGGCTGCAGGCTGCGCTCCAGCTGCTCGATCTCGCGGCGGATCTTCTCCCGCTCCGCATCGAGGTCGAGGCCCTGCGGGGAGCGGASGGGCCCGGCCCGGCCCGGCCCGCGGGACATGGCGGCACCGCCGCTCCCGGGGCTGCGCTGGCCCCGCCCCCAGCTCCGCCAATCGCTGCTGCGGCCGCGGGTCAGCTGACCCCGTACGTGACACCGCGCAGCCAATCCGGGAGGGGCTCGGCGCACGTGCACGGCCAGGGGCGGCCCCAGGACCCGCAGAGCCCGGCCCTGAACGGCACCGGGACACCGTGACACGGCCTGAAACGGCACCGGGACACGGCCTGAAACGGCACCGCGGCACCGGGACACGGCCTGAAACGGCACCGGGACACCGCGGCACGGCCTGAAACGGCACCGCGGCACCGGGACACGGCCTGCAATGGCACCGGGACACCGCGGCACGGCCTTCAGTGGCACCGGGACACCGCCACCGCTGGCCGACTCACGGGCCTTTCCCCCTCCACAGCCAAAGCACTGAACGGCAACGAGAGCCAAAACCCGGGGAACTGTGGGGTGTACGGAGAAAAGGGGTCGTGGTCCCAGCCCAGCAGGAACAGGGGCGTTGTCGGCTCCATTCCCGGTTTAGGGATCCGTCGGCTGTGGCTGCACCGTGGGAAGGGATGGAGAAGCCAGGTCTGAGGTTTGGCAGGTCGAAATGAGGCCAAGTATCAAAAATTCACTGTTTAGTAATGGTTTCCATATGAAAACAAAGTCCTCCGTGTTGTGTGAGTCACTCACTGTCCATCCTCTGACACCTCAGAGATTCTGTCTATGGATTTCAGGAGATCAGCGATGAGCTGCAGGGATTCTGCTCCAGACAGCAGCTGCCTGCAATGGGAGGGACACAGAGTTAGATGTGGGGACAGGCAGCTTTGGGAGAGTTTTCCCACATTCTGTGATTTATCAAGCARCATTTTATCAGGAGTGGAAACTCGAGACTCCCACTTTGCACTTATTTTTACTACCTATACTTGGAAGAAAACACATTGCGGGTAAGAACATGGAATAGCACACAACACAAACCCCTGAATTTCAATCCTAACAAAACCCATCGAGGACRTTTCTTTGTGAGCCCAGAACGTGCCTGGGAGGGTGTCAGGAGGGTTGTCCCAGCCCAGCTCACCTGATGGATGCTCGGGAGCTGGTTGTGACCTGGAGCAGGTGCTGCAGGGCCACCTCTGCGTTCTGCCTGGCCGCRGCCAGCCCTGCCTGGCCCGCCCGCAGGGACTCGTTCTCCAGCCTGGAACTGCTCAGCTCAGCCTGGCAGGAACGGGCAAAATCCATGTGAAACACCCCCCAGAACTCCAGCAGAGTCTCTACAGCTAATGAAAACATTCCCACAGCAGTTTGATGGGTGTGGCATGTAAAGATTAGCTTATGCAAAGATAGTGAGTGCAATAAAACAATGCAATAAAGAGTGATTGGATCCCATAAGCAGACTGCCTGGAGGGAGAGTCTTCCCAGAATCAGGGCTGGAAAGGACCTCTGGATGTATCCAGTCCACCCCCCTACCAGGTGACACAGGCACATTTCCAGGTGGGTTTGGATGTCTCCAGAAAGGGAGAYTCCAYRYATTCCCTGGACCRTTTGCTCCAGGGCTCTGCCACCCTCCATGGGAAGAAGTTCTTCCTGATATCACTTTCTGGCCATTGCTCCTCATCCTGTCACTTTCTGGCACCATCCAGGCCCTCCCAGCCTCTGACAGGACACAATTCCCAAGCCTTTGCTGAACCTGAAAACATTTTCCTCAGAGCCTGCAAAACCCTTGCAATGTCCTTTCCTGGCTCAATTCAGAGATGCATCCCTGCAGCCCCAGCAATGCTGCTCTGTACCTGCAGCTGTGCATTCTCCTGCCTCAGTTTGGCAGCGCTGTTCTCAGCTTTGGCAGCCCGTTTCTGCAACAGAACAGAGATTATTGAAAGCACAGGGTGCTGAGGATAAACCAGGCAGCTTGAGCTAYGTGGGAATGAGTGATTCTAGCACAGAACTTGGAGGGATATGGTTTGTGTTACACCATGTTCTGAATGTTTTAGGAGGTAGGAACAGCTCCCTCCTTCCKTCCTCACTCCTCCTCTCTGGGATCTGCAGAACCTCCCCACTTCTCACAGGGGAGAATTTCTTCCTGACATCTGATCTAAAGCCAACACTTACAGTCATCAGCTGGAGATTCTGCTCCACGTGCTGCACCATTGCTTCCAAATCCTGGGCTTCTTTTTCTTCTTTGATTTTGTTTTCCTCAAGCTTCTTTTCAAGCTTCCTCATCCTTAAAAAAAATAAAGAGATGGCACACAGTAAGCACTTGTACCATTAAATACTTTAGGATGGAAATTCTGGGAAAGGATCGAGAATCTCATGGTTTCATGTTATAAAGAAAAAAATGAATTCTTCTCACGTACTTGTCTGCTTGAGTTTCAGACAGAATCTGAAGCTTATTGATCTTGCTTCTCAAAACAGCATTCTCTTCTTTTAGCTAAAAAAAAGAAATTAAAAATTCTTATTAGGATTGAGGTGCGTTTTTGCAACAATACCAACAATCCAAGATCAGTAACAGAATATTCAGCTGTGGGGCACAGGAATTGGCACCGAACCAGCAGTGCCAATGTGAATAATTAATGCTGCCTATTCGAAATAAACATGACCGCAAGGGGCAGGAACACGAGGAAGTTGCCCAGGTCATGTGCAGGGCAGTAGGACAGATAAAGTTCTGAACCTCATCATATTGAAAAGCACATTTCCAGACTTAATTCTCTTCCTCAGCAGCTGTTGGTGGCAGCAGGCTGTGACGCTGAGTTCTGTCAGAACCCAGCGCCCAGCTCAGAGCGGGTTTGGCAGGARAGGTGCCGGCAGGGCGGGCAGCGCTCACCTGCTCGTAGCTCGGCTGCCGGGGCCAGGCACGGTCCGGCCCGGGGCGGGCTCCGAACGGGGCCGCGCTGCCCAGGTGAGCCTGCTCCACGGCCAGCGGCTGGTAGCTGTCGCTCCATTCCTCCTCCTCGTCCTCCTCCTGCTCGTCCCCCGACTCTGCGGGCACTGCGGGCAGCGGCGGCATCACGGGCTCGGGCCAAGCCGCCTGCGGAGGGGACAGCRGGGCTGAGGCGAGCGTCTTGACGGSACGGATCSCRGCCGCGCTGCGGCGCAGGGCCTYACCWGYGTGTCACACAGGGCCTTACCTGCGWGTCAGCGCCGCGGGACTTGGAGCGGACGAACTCGCGGAAGGAGAAGGGGTTGGGCTCGGCCGGGTCCCCCGGCAGCGGCTCCACCGCAGGCAGCGGCGGCGCCGCCATGGCCGCCTGAGGGCGGGGTGGGGCGGGGAGGGGCGGGGCCTGCCCCCGGCAGCGGACCAATGAGCGCGCGGTTAGCGCAGCCGCGCCCAACCGCGGCCCCGCCCTCGCTCCGCCCCCGAGACTCAGCCCCGCCCCTCGCTGCTCGGCCCCGCCCCCTGACCCCGCGCTCCCGGTGGCGGCAAGATGGCGGCGGCCATGGCGTGGCTGCGGCGCGGTGCCTGCGGCCCGGCCCGGCGGTGAGCGCGGCCCCGGCTCCGCGCGGGGAGGGCACGGCGCTGGGGACAGCGGGGGGGGACGGGCGGCAGCGCTCGGGATCCGCTCTGGGAGGGGGAGCGGCGCTCGGTACCGGCCTCGGCGGCGGTGCGGCCGCAGACCCGTGACGGTGTCCCCCGGTGTCCCGCAGGTGCGGGCTGGCGGCGGGCCGGAGCTACAGCGGCGGCGGTGCCTACCCCAGCGTGTCGCTGACGTGCCCGCTGCCCGGCGTGCCCAAGGCCGTGTTCGCGGCGGCCGAGGGCCGGGAGCGCTTCGAGACGCGGGTGACCGTGCTGGAGAACGGGCTCCGCGTCGCCTCGCAGAACAAATTCGGGCAGTTCTGCACCGTGGGCAGTGAGTACCSGGCGGGGCTGGGGGCAGCYGGTGTCGCCTCAGYTCCYCCCGAGCCCGGGGTGTGGCTGTGAGGAGCGGGGATGTCAGAGTCACGCTGGTTTGTTCTCTYCTTTGCACCAGTTCTGGTGAATTCGGGATCAAGACACGAAGCGAAATACCTCAGTGGTATCTCCCACTTCTTGGAAAAACTGGCTTTTTCTGTGAGTACTGCCCTGCACTGCCCAGGGCTCCCCAAATCTGCAGGGGGCAGGGAGGGAGAGCAGCSAAGGAGGGCCTGACCCGCRGGGCTCTCTGCTCYTGAGCTGTTAAAACAGCTTTGATARAGTCASRGAATCTTAATTGCATAATAATTATCGGGACTKTAATTATATTCTGGAAGTCTTTGTGGTTTCATCTCCAAGGCTGATAYGCAGTGATCAAACCATTTGASTGAAAGAATGTAGAACATATTCTGGGTTACTCTGGAGGGTTATAAACAGTTGATGCTTTMCTAATTAATAAYACTGGTATCTTCTTCCTTAGTCCACAGCTCAGTTTGGCAGCAAAGATGAAATTCTCCTGACCTTAGAGAAGCATGGAGGCATYTGTGACTGCCAGGCATCGAGGTGGGGAGTTCCTTCTGCTGCTGCCTGGGTAGCAGCCTTTGAATCTCTTGTTCTGGTGTGGGGCAGGAAAAGCCACTTTTTGTTCCCAAGCAGCAGAAATCTGTTTGTTCAGGCTGCTGGCGAGCTACAAAAGTGAGCTTGAAAGGATTCAAAAATTCAGATCTATTTCATTTCAGAAGCATTTAATGATTCAAAGAGCTTCATCTGTGATTTTCCTGATACTGAGATGACACAGAATGACCCCAGGAATGACTTCTCAGTGCAGAACYTGTATTTTGTGTTGCAGGGACACCATCATGTACGCAGTGTCTGCTGATGCCAGAGGCCTGGACACCGTGGTCAACTTGCTGGCTGATGTCACCCTCCAGCCCAGGTTCTCAGGTCTGCCAGCACAATCCTCTTCCTCAAAAAAAAMCCCCCATTTCCAACACGTGGCTTGCCCTTAAGAACTCTGAATTGTCTCAGAATTCTGGCAGCAGCTGGGTGTTGTGTGTGGGGATTGCCATGCCTTGCTTTGTCTGGTTGCAGATGAGGAAATTGAGATGACCAGAATGGCCATAARGTTTGAGCTGGAGGATCTGAACATGAGACCTGACMCRGAGCCTCTCCTCACAGAAATGATCCATGCGGTAACACTCTGGGAATTCCAGCCTCCTGCTGCTTTCTCTTCCTCCTGGTTTTTGGCAGCTTCAGGGTTTATTTTAGGCTCTTCTAAAACCAGATTTTTTCGTTGTTCAGTTTCTGTGGTGGGAGAATTTGGCTGTGCCTTCACTGTGAAATCCAGCATTCTCCACATGTGGAAGATTCTAACCCAAACTGAAAAAAAAAAATTTATCTGTAACTTCCTTTTGTTGACAAAATGTTACTGAGTTGCCCTGACATTAGCGAAATAATGCACATGAGCTTAATTCCAAAGCAAAAAGAGCTTCAGAGAGGGGTTCAGGGAAAAAAAAATGAAGGGATGTTTGTGACTTTAATGTGCCTATTCCCTTTCAGGCAGCCTTCAGAGACAACACAGTGGGACTGAACAGGTTCTGCCCCGTGGAAAACACGGACAAAATCGACCGGGCCGTGCTGCACTCGTACCTGAGCAGTTACTACACCCCAGACAGGATGGTGCTGGCTGGGGTGGGGATTGAGCACGAGCACCTGGTGGAGTGTGCCAGGAAATACCTGCTGGGGGTGCAGCCCGTGTGGGGCTCTGGGCAGGGCAGGGCTGTGGACAGGTCYGTGGCTCAGTACACCGGAGGCATCATCAAGGTACGTGGGGGAGGTGGAACCTTGCTGGGAGTTGATGATTTCTCTCCAGGCTTTTGCTTTTCTTAAGTTGCATTTCATGAGTATGAGCCCATACTGGCCATGACAGCTGTTAAATGGGGGGCATGGTAATTATTGGGAATGTATCAGACTGGGTACAAGTGTTTTCACAACAGCTCTGAGAATTGGTGTTAATAATCTGTCTGCCCTTCCCACAGGTTGAAAAAGACATGTCAGATGTGAGTCTGGGCCCTACTCCCATCCCAGAGCTCACCCACATCATGATTGGGTTAGAAAGCTGCTCATTTTTAGTAAGTATTGATCTAAAATCCTTCATTTTGCATGCCCTGTACTTGGAGAATCCCAGGAACACYGATTCATTACTCAAAACACTCACATTTTTGCTGCTGCACATAAAAACAAGCAGCATTTCCCGTGGCATTTTGCTGAATGCCTTGACCTTCACACTGCTCTTGTGCTGTGTGTTTTTTCCCTCCCCTTTATTCACCCCAGACCCTTGAGAGCCCTGCCATTACCTGGGTTTTTTGTTCCCATCCAGGAGGACGATTTCATTCCTTTTGCGGTGCTAAACATGATGATGGGAGGTGGTGGCTCTTTTTCAGCTGGAGGGCCTGGCAAGGGCATGTTCACCAGGCTGTACCTCAATGTGCTCAACAGGTTGGTTTATCTTGCTGTATGAGGGGTGGCAGAAACAATCCTGTAGCAGGTTTACATGAAAAAAAAAAAGCAAACTCCACCAGGTTTTCCATCAGTTTGTTCTGCTTGGAATATGGGACTGGTCAGTTGGCATTTTGGGAGGGTGAAAGTAAAGATCAGAAGTGATCAGGAATTCTGTTTTCTTCTGCTTGTTCTGTCCATGATTTAATCAGGGAATGGGAATAGGATTGGCTCTGTATTGTCCTGGGATTGTCTCAAGGATTCAAGTGGAGTGAAAAGAGTCAATCCACATGCATAAATTATCAGAGGCAGGCATTGATAGCTCTCATTGCACTGCTGAGAATCCTGAAAATGCACTGGGAGGGTGCTCACTGTTTAATTTTTACATGGTAAATTCTGGAGTTTAAATTTTAAAATGCTGTTTGTRTACTCACAGGCACCACTGGATGTACAATGCCACCTCGTACCACCACAGCTATGAGGACACAGGTCTCCTGTGTATCCATGCCAGTGCAGATCCAAAACAGGTACAGAGCCCTGGACTCAAGGACAGGAGGCCCTAAACAGTACCACAGAGTTCTGTGGACACAAGGAGCATTGTTCTGATCYTCTTCCCATGGTCTGTTTTCCCCAGGTTCGGGAGATGGTGGAAATCATCACCAGGGAATTCATCCTCATGGCAGGAGCAGTGGGAGAGGTCAGYAGCACATCTGAGTTGGCAGATGGTCTTTGAGCTGAAATAATCCCTGGGAGAGTCCAAGGCCAGGCTGGACAGGGCTTGGGATAACCTGGGATAGGGGAAGATCCGTGCTCATGGCAGGGGTGGAAGTGGATGGGCTTTAGGGTCCTTTCCAACCCAAACCAGTCAGGGATTCTGTAAATGCATTGCATTGACTGTGCTGGAATGGATTTTTAAAAATAATTTTGTTACATATTTCTGTAAAAGGATACAACAGCATCAACAATGCATCCACAAAGAGAGAGGTGTCTGCAGAACTCTGCAGTGTTACCTTGTACTACAGAGCAGCAACCAGAATTATYTTCATTTCCTGCTCATTCACAGGTAGAACTTGAGAGAGCAAAGACACAGCTCAAATCCATGCTCATGATGAACCTGGAGTCTCGGCCAGTGATCTTTGAAGATGTGGGGAGACAGGTTTTGGCAACAAACACAAGGAAGCTACCTCATGAGCTCTGTGCCCTCATCAGTGAGTACACAATGCTTTGCCTTGAGGGAACTGTAGGTACAGTGAAGATATTCTTGTAGCACTGGTGAGTTACCTCTGAAAGCCTGGGGCCATAAATACTACAGAAATAGATTTCAAACTGAGCTAAATKGCTTTCAAGCTAACACAGGGCTTATTCTAGTCAGGAGGAAGGGAAAATGAGGATCATGGTAGAGAAGATAGGAGTTGTTTTGCTGAGCATGAGCCTAAAGCTGCTTTGTGCTGTTGACAACGGAGGTGTCACAGCTCTGCCTTTTCTCTGTCTGCAGGTCAGGTGAAACCCTCTGATATCAAGAGGGTGGTGACGAAGATGCTGCAYAAGAAGCCAGCAGTGGCTGCCCTGGGTGACCTGACAGATCTGCCCACGTACGAGCACATCCAGGCCGCGCTGTCCAGCAAGGACGGGCGGCTGCCACGGCTCTACCGCCTCTTCCGATAGAGCRGCACCTCCTGCCCCGCCTCAAACCCCTCCTTTTTTCATGGTTTTGGTTTTGATTCTCATGTTGCTGTACCACCTTCCCCGCCCCCCAATGCTCCCAGGCATTCTGTGCAGCCATGGAGCTGAGCAAAGCTGCTGCAGGGCACTGGACTGTGAAGGGCTCGTGTGAGGAGGCAGCGCTGGCTCTGCAGGATCCTCTGAGTAGGTTACAAGAGAAGATGGGTGGTGACACCCTTCTGTTGGCTTTGGGGAGAACAGAGCAAGCCAAAATATTCATCACTACAACGAAAGCACATCTCTGAGCAGTCAGTCACTGCCTCTTCATCACCCCAGCAGTGCAAGTGGGGCTGTCACAAGAGGCCCCACCGTGCCCTTCCTGAGGAATGTGTGGCACCTTACACAGCTTGGCTTACATGTCTGTATTCAAAGGATATTTATAACTGTTACCAAAGTGAACAAAGACTTGGTCAAACTGAATTAGGAAAATAATAGTTACTGTCCCTGTGAAGTTAGGCAAAAAGGTTTCCTGCAATCCAGATTTTGTTACAAATCATGGATCCATTTCATCAGTGTAATTCACCATCTGACAAGGAGTCACCCACCTGGGAATAACTTCATCCTCTTGCTAGACCTCCAAGGAAAGCAGGCCCATGACAGAACCAATTTGCTGTGGAGTTCCTCTGCAGAAGTACTGTACATAATGGACACTTACTTGAGAATGAGATCAATCCTGTTCTTTAGGTTTTTCACTTGGACATGAACTGTGCAAAAGAGTAAAAGTTCTTTTCCTCCAAAGTTGTTATACAAACAGTTATTAAAGGAGTTGCTGCTGCTGCACCCTAAACTCGTGCCTCATTTCCTCAGTGTCACCCAGATGGACCTAAAGCCTTGCAAAATGAAGACACAATCAGTCTCACAGCAGAGGTGTGGCTCAGCTGGAAGTCAGGATAACAAAATCACAACATTTACAAATGTAATCTTGACTGACATCCAGTCACACAAAGCCAAGTGCCACACATGTGGCATGCTGAAGAAATGGAGACTCAAAAGAGGAATAAAACACTGGATTTGTATAATCCCCTAATACATGGGTTTAAAACAATACAAGGCAGCTGCATTGCAGCTCTACAGTGCTAGATGTGTGTGGTAAGGAGCAATCCAGCACTGTGAGGCTGCTGTTCCCTGCTTCACCCCATCCTYTCCTTGTGCAACTCAAAGAAAACGTTGCATTGCTTCCTGCAGAGCCCACAGTGTGGGAGTCCTGTTCAGTTGTTGTGTATGCTTGTGAGGAAATAAAGAGACCTCTGAACAACCACAGCAAGCAGTAAGAGTTCTGAMATTCATCTGCCAAGGGTTTCCTGAACTGGCAAGTGGAGCATGTTCTGTTCAATGCARACAATTACAGAGAAATCTGTCCCCACCCCTCCAGCTGAAGCCAAATGGCCCAGGTCCCCCAAACACACACCACGCAAAGAACTCCGGTTCTGACAACAATAAAAGCTGGTTCTCAGTTTAAGGTATTGCATTAATTAATTTTTATTCCTTTAAAAAGAAAGGAAATCCAAATACCTGATGGCTACAGACAGGTCAGTGCCATAAATGTACCGCAGAACAGGAGCCTGTCTTGGACAGGTTGCATAGTCAGCAGCACTTCCTCCCAGGTGTTTGCATGATGTTTTAGGTCCTAAGGTGATTAATGATCCCATCTGTGCCCATGAGGAGTTCTTAATTATTAGCTGTACTTAACATTTCACCAGTGCCATACTGGTCCTTGTGGTATATATAGCCTTAAGACAACACTACTTCAAAAATAGCAAGTTATTCACAGTTTACTGATCTGGAAAAATAAAACCAAAAGGAATTGACTGTGACTGGAGGTAATGGAGCTGTGTGGAGCTGAGTGGCTGCAGTTGCTCTGCAGACCTCCCTGGTGCACTCACTAGGCATCACTTTGGTGAAGCATCACACAGTGCCTTTTCTCAGGTAAATGCCTGCTGCTGCTGCTGCTGCTGAAGGCAGGTAGTGCTTAAATCAAGCCCTGGGGAGGACAAGTGAGTTCAGGAAGGGATTGCTTCAAGCARTCTCAGCAGACAAATATATGGCCTGAGAGTTTGGTATTTACCCCCTTAGTAACAGAAGGCCTATAGAATGATTATTGAAAGGCAATGTTTCTACACTTCAATGTACAGGAGTACATTCACAGACAATTTGCTGTAGAGGACCCAAAAAGCCCAACACAGGAGCACCATCCATACACAGAACTGYCAGGAACTGGTCCCTGTTACTCCTTGCACAGAATACCAACACATGGCTACAGAGAAGGAGCAAACCCAACCCCACACTGGATGGAAGTTGATCTGACCAAACCAAAGASACAAACAAAAGAATTCACCTTTCTGCAAGCTTTGCTTAGGTCCCCTGCCCTGGGTGATGCCAGTTCCAGCAGCTGTGCCCCTGCATGGAGGGGAACCAAGGGGCTGCACCCAGTGGCTTCCTWAGATAGTCTGGTTAAAAAGAAATCAATTACACCAGCTGGGTTGGATGTCTTAAAGAACTGACTCCTTTTCTTCGGCAGAAGCACTTGAGCTACATGGATTAGCTCATGCAAATGAATCCAGGATGAGGTTTAAGACATTCTTCACAAGCCACAGCAACTGCCAGAGGTGCTTATGCAGACAATTCCCTGCAGAGTTTGCCATGGCCTGAAATCCTCTTTTGGGGCACCTCTACCACAAAGCACTGCAGAGCTCCCAGCTCAAGAAATGCTACAAATGCTGCTGGATCTTTGGTCCTTTTGCTCGCGGCGTTTCAGAAGTTCCCTTGTGGCCCTCCTCCTTATTCCGATTAAATACAGATCTCTGTCAAACAGCCCTGCAGCCAGGGGGATGCTGCAACAGGAACACAGCAGGTCAGGCCATAAACACATTCTGSTTTGCCCAGCATTTCCCTACTGCTTCATCCAACAAAGGCCACAACCCTGATTTTTACTTTCTTAAGGCATTCAGCTATTGCTAAGAAACAAGAGTTGTTCTTCCACAGCAACAAGGTTTTTCACAATGCTTTAAAATGCTGGTTGTAAAAGGGAAATGTACTTTAAATTTTAGCATGAACTCGCCTGCTTTCATATGTAGAAGACTTCCTTAATGACTCTAAATTAAAACCCATTCATTTGAGAAGCTAAACTGCTGACTTGGTGCATTCACTSGTGTGGGTCATCTCAACAATTCTTACCTTGGTCTGTTTTAGAGAGGTCAGAGGAAACCTGAGCAGCTCATCAAATGGGTATTTAATACCCAGAAAAAAAAAATTCCCATTGTAATTGCACTGCTCATCAAACACTTCAAGAAATCACTTTTCTAGATATCCAGGTCTTGAAATCCCTGACCATGTTACTCACAAACCAAATTTTCTAAGGAGTTCTGCTGATACAACAGCCTACAGTAGGACATTAAGAACTTGGAGGATCTCAAAATACTCCTGCTGTGCTGAACTGCAGCCACCACTGGGGAGGGAAAACAGAACTGATCCTAAAGAGGGAAAGAGGAAGAAAAGAGGAAAGCTCCCCATGCTGACAGGGGAAAACAAAGAGCTGCATCTCAGATAAAACACAGATTTCTATTCCATTCCAGTGGGCWCTGTTTATCCCCCTCAGAAGGATTAAGGGACCTGGCAGCAGGGATTTCAGCTGTCAGTGCAAGGTTTAAGCTCTTACTGCTCTGACCACCAGCGACACTGGGTAAAACCCAAACAGGCTGCAGGGATAGACACAGAATATCCTCGGGCTCCCTGGAGCCAYRAGCAATCCYGTGGAGCTGCAGGAGGTACTCACTTGTCTCTGCCAGGCCTCACTTTCACACGAAACAAGGCAAACACAGGCCTGTGGTCTGAGGTTTTGATGACAGGACAAGAGGAGTATTTGACAGCCTGGATGTCGTCCTTGTAGCGGCTGCGGAACACGACGCGGTCCTGGAGGCAGGGAGAGAGGGGACAGTGATGGGGACTCTGCACATCACACCCACCCTGCACAGCAGCACTGCTTCACAAGAGACAAATCCATTCATTCAGCACGCTCCACTTAATGAAATTAATGTGTCCTTGGATCCATTCATGAAGTGTCTGACCCCAACAGCTCTGAGCACAGGGGAGAGCCCCCTCAGACAGGGAAAAGGTGAACAGCCTGTGCCAAACTCTCCCTGTGCTCACAAATTCAACAATCCTTTCTTCCAGAAGTCCCAGCTGTCCTCAAGCAACAAATCTCAGCACAAGTGAATCCCCTCTGACTGCTGAAATCATCCCTTACCGTGTAGGAGGGAGTCCTTTGTTTGGAAGTGGTGTCATAGCTGTCCTTCCCTATGTCAAACTTGTAGGAAGGACGGAAATGGATAGCAGCCTCTTGGAAGCCTTTGAAAATAGAGCCTGTAAGGGGAGGGGAGAACAGCATGAACAAACTCCTCCTTCCTGAGAGCTGGGCACTATGTCTACTAATGCTAGCCATGTACATCCCAGAAAAACCTGGGCTTGGGCTCTAGAAAGATGAAGAACTGCCCCTTACCCCGACTCATCTCACTGGTCAGCTGGTCATACACCAGCAGCTTGGACACATCTGTGTCAGGGTTCTGGCTCAGGATGGAATCCACRGTCTCCCGATCCTTGTTCAGACGGAAGTTGAAGTCACCAAACCAGAAAACTTCATCAAACCGAGTTGTGACATCACCTGCAAATTCACACCACAAGGGTGAGTTCAAGGGGTGCTGCTGGATGTGTTTGAGGAACAGGAGGAAACTCCTTCTTTTCACTGCCTAGAGATGTGATTTGGAGTGTGTTTTCTGCCTGTGATCACCACTGATGTGGGAATTAATGCAGGAGAAAACAGGACAGAAGTGTTAAAAACTATAGAAAAAGCTGAAAAGAGACCAAACCATCTATAGGACCARAGGGAACACAAAAAGCCAATGCTACACTGTAGACAAAGAGTATATTCAATTTCCTAGGAAAAGGAGCTAATTGTTTATCTAGGTATCAAGTTGTCAGCACAGTATTAGGAAACAATAATGGACTTTGGCAAACAATGCTCTGACCTGTGTCCAGGCAAAGTGACATAAGGTTTATTGTCTTAATTTTGAAATAAAGTAATTCCTAATTGTTCTAGAAAACAYTTGGAAAGTGAAACACATCTGTAATATTCATAATAATTAAACCAAAATTATCATATTGCTAAAAATACATTATGTAAAAATTGCCTTTTGAATTTTCTTTCTCCCATCTCCATTTTTTTCTCAAATTCCCAATTTCAAGCAAAAATCATGGAAGTAATAACCATCCTCAGACAAAAAGACTTTTTACACAGTCTGAAATTATCTCTCTTCTTGCCTCTTTCTCAGTGCAGAGTGAGAGACAATGCACAAACTGCTGATGTGGGCTCCCCCATGCCCATGGTTTCACACTTACTAGAACTGGATCGATATGGATTTGTGTCTGGAACATTCTTGGGAAGTGTAAGGGCTTGAATGGTTTTATTGTAGTCCAGTTTCCTCTCATTCACTTTACTGTCYCCAGCTGCAAGACAGAAACCCCATTACAGCCAACAATCAATCATTTTCATTCAATGACCACTTTAATTACACCAGGAGCTTCCAAAGGGTATCAGACATTTTCCACATGTAAAATGTGACACTGTGGGAGTGTCTGCACTGAATAATAATGGGAGAAAGTGTGGAAAAAGGGATACAATGGTGCAGAGTTCATTTCTGTTTCCATAAACACAGTTTTTTTGTAAGTTTGTTACAAAACAAACCTCCCTTATCCCTCAGCTCAGCAATCCTGAGCTTTGGCTTCACCTCTGYACAGCTCCCTCCCCTCCTCCCTCCACCAGGACGCTCCTAGCAAGATTGCAAGTGTCTCACATGTGAAGTGAGAGGTGATGAAGAGAAAGGAGGTCCCAAAGAACGTGAAGCTGATCCCCAGAGCTCCCTTGGTTTTGATCTGAGACACGATGCGAGTCGTCACCGTGGCATACTCCACCTCTGCAAGGACAGAAAGAAAATGCTGTTAGTGAAAGGCTTCTGACAGCGAGCAGGGAGCTCAGAGGAGGGAGAAAAGGGCAGGGCAGGGCTGGCAGCAGTGCCTGCAGCTCCCCACACACCTGAGCAGAACCAGATGAGGTCCCTGCGGATGAACACGGACATGTAGAGCACGCCGTGAGCAGCCGAGTGCAGCAGGACGTAGTGGGGGCCCAGAGTCTCCTGCAGGCGGATCTCCCACTCCCTCCTGCAGGAAACAACAGCAGCTGCATCACACACACAGCACAGGAGACAACAGGCAGGGAGAGATCAGAGCTGTGCACACAGAGAAACCCCTCCCACACAGAACAAGGCATAAGGAAAGTCTCTCTGCATTGA
>CADDXX010000498.1:313246-349457 GCA_902810485.1 Alauda arvensis
GCTTGCCTGAAGTTCCTTCCAGAGCCAGGACATGAGGGTGATGGTGAGGCTGATGCTGCTCAAGCTCTGTGATGTGTCTGTCACCCAGACACAGARCAAAGAAATTGGTTTGATAACCTCCAAATTGGTTGCCCACAGAAGCTGTGGCTGCCCCTGGAAGTGTCCAAGTCCAGGCTGGACAGGGCTTGGAGCAGCCTGGGACAGTGGAAGGTGTCCCTGCCATGGGAGGGGTGGCACTGGATGAGCTTTGAGGTCCCTTCCACCCAAWCCATTCTGTGGTTCCATTAAATTTGAGTACCTTGAAGCAGCTCAGTTTACTTCAAACATAAAAACAGCTCCACCATTCCCCAGTGTTCTGGTATCAGGTTTCTCCTACTCAAAAACTCAAACTGACATCCTTCCTTCAATTCAGCTCATCAAATCAGCTTCAAGAAAATAATTTATTAAGAATGAGGTCCCAAAATATCCCTTTTGGGAAGGACAGATGCATCCCACAGCACCTGCCTCTCTGAAGGACACACTTACAGAGCTGAGGGATGCTGGCACAGGGACTGCAGGTTGAATAAGCATTTTTAATCTTGCTTAAGCTCTGCAAATAATGATGAGAGAATGATGTCAGGGAGTTCTGGGCAACACTATGCTCCTGGCTCCAGCTGCTTTAGGGAGGAATGGGAAAGAACACCCTCATGGCAAACAAGTAACAATCTGTCTTTGGAGCTTTTTTACCAGCTAGTAACACTTTATTTCAGAATTATTTCCCCTCTACACTGACTCCCACGCTTTGGATCAATGATTAGATTTTTCCCTCCTGGAGAAGCTGGGGCAGAGGAGCTCCTGTGGGATACTGAAGTAGTTCCCAGCACATAATTTGATCCTGCCAGAAACCAAACAAGTGCAACATCTGCTCAGCACCTCMCAGGACTGTGATAATGCTGCATGACAATCTCCATTTAAAATACCTGGTAGGTTTTTTTTTTTTTTCTGTAATTTATCCTTGCAGTTCAAGCCCAATGTACTTCTAGATTTTTCTAAAAAAAACGCCAGTTTTCCCAGCTGCTGGCATGCACAGCCATCACTTCTTAATTCTCAAACCAGAAGATGTTAATATTACAAGCAAACTGACAACAAATCAGACCAGTATTTATGAAAACACTTAGCTAAAAGGAGCAAATGCAGAGTATTTGTACTGATCTCTTCCTCTTCCACCTCTCCTCACAGCAGGTTAAATAACACAGAACGGCTTTTGTGCTTTACCAGGAGCTCAGAAGTTCCCTGCCCCCTGCCCAGAGGGATTCTCCTCCCAGCCAACACCCCAAAACCAGGGAGAAAATCAAGGAGAGCCCCTACCTGCTTCGAACATCCTTGGCTCGGATGGGGGTGAGCACGCTGAAGGTGGATTTCATGGAGTCTGTGGAGCAGCTGTCATAGAGCGTCCCATTGCCCTGCAGCCGCGAGTCGCTGAGGCTGCTGCTCACCCTCCCAAACTTGTGCTGAGAATAATGTCGGTAATCCAGGCAATCCGAGTCGATCCTATTAGCTGTCCTCAGTGAATGGGAGGCCACGTTGAGCTCCATGGGGGGGAGGGGGCGTGCCGGCATGATTTGGGACAGGCGGGGTTTGCCCCCCGCGAACCCTTTCCCCCGCAGGAGCCCCCCAAAGGCACTGGAGATCTCGGAGGCTTTTTTGCCCAGATCCGAGGCGCCTGCCCTGCTCTTCCCCCCGGGACTGGCTTCCAAGGCGTCTGGTGAACTGTGCAAGGAATCCTGCGGGCAGCAGGGATTGCAGGGGCTGGCCCTGCCCCTGGAGGGAGGGCTGGGGGACGCTTCCTGCAGGGAYCCGTTGGAGGAGCTCGTCTCGTTGGGATCGGTCAGGCTTTCCTGGCTTGTCCGAAATCGTCTCCACTTCCTCCAGCTCTTCTCATCCAGGGATGCAGCYCGTTCCAGCCGGGGCTTCCGAGGGGGCCTTGGAGTGATCGCTTTAATTTTCATATTGGCTTTGAGTTCCTCGGGCAGAAGCTTTAAGGTCTCACTTATGGGCGTGCCTACCTTCGGAGGTGCCCCATCGCCCCCAGCCTCCTTTTTGGCCGCTTTTCCAGCTTTTTTTGCCTGCAGGTCCTGAACTGCTCCGCCCTCCATGCTCCGAGTAAGACACACCCTTGAGTGCTGCGGAAATCCATTCGGRGTACTCATTGTCCCCCCAGGTACCGGCTGTGGATGCTGCTCCGGATGAAAAGTTCCTCAAAGCATAGTTTTCTTCCTTTTAYCACCCTGTGGGTTCACAGGGCTTTACTCAGCCAGCAAGACATGGGAAYTGCAGACAGCTCAGCTTTTAGCTGGGAACGAAGGGCAGGTGAATGTGCAGGCAGATGCATTGTCCGCAAAATTCCAGCTCGTGGGATACCTGGATTCCCCCAAGAGAAAGATGTAAGAACGAAAAGTTATCGAGCTGCAAACTGTACTCCTTGATCCGAAAGCATCTCCTTGCAGGACCTCTCTCTAGCACAACTCRCACCTTAACGTGACCTTGTTAGAAAACCACTGCTATTTCCCTTTTTTTCCCCCTAAAAGCAGAGCGGAGACCTCCTTCCTGCTGCAGACATCACAGCTGTGTACACCTTTCTTTAAAGAAAGACTGTGCGCCCTGGTAGCACGAAAGGAAATCGAAGCTGCACAGAAGCCCCACAGCTCCTTGTCCTTGCTGTACACACGGCGTCACCAGCACGGCCAGCCCGCAGCCCCAGGCCAGGAAATTTCCAGCGATCCCACAGCCGGGAAATCGCTGCCGCCTTTCCCCGCCTCGCACCAACCCCGCTCACACCGCGAAAATCCCCCCAGGGGTGGCTTTAGGGTAGGGAAAAGGGGTTCGAAGGGTGCATTTCTAGGCGGGGGAAGCACCTCGTCATTGTGCGGCTCCCGCGGGCCAGCCTCCCCCGGCCCCGGCAGGGCAACACGCGGTGAACGGAGCCCGGAGCGCGGGTTTGGCACCGAGGGGCGGCCGCCCGCATCYCCCGGCGGGGCGGGAGGGACCCGGCCCTCACCCTCACACCCTCACCCTCACCCTCATCCCTCAGCCTCAGCGCGGCCGCGCCTCCCGCCCGCCGGGGCCGCCCCTTCCCCGCCGCTGCGGGCGGAACGCAGCCCGGGCCTCACCGGTTCCTCACGGCTCCTCACCCGGTGTCCGCGGTGGTTCCAGTGCCGGTCTCGGTCGCGGTGCCCGTTTCCGTGGCGGTCTCGGTGCCGGTCCCGGTGCGGCCGCCCCGGCCCCGCCGTGGCAACGGGGGCAGCGCTGGGCCGGGCCCGCCCCGCCCGCAGCGCCCCCGCGCGGCCGGAGGAGCGCCCGGCAGCGGCCGCCGAAAGTCGCGGCTGTCACGACATAGGGATGGAAGGCGGCGTTCAAAAAGCAGCTTAAAGGTGTTACACTTAAAGAGATCTAAAAGTTGCCTGTATTAAGCGTAAAGGTTAAATTTTGAACGTTTCAGTACGAACACTGATCACAGAGTCACAGGGATCTTGAAGGTCACCCAGTTTCCAACCTTCACCATGGACAGGGACACCTTCCATARGCTSCAAACCCTGTCCAGCCTGACCTCGGACACTTCCARGGMTGGGRCAACCMCRGCTTMTCYGGGAACCTGTGCCAGAGCCTCTTCACCCTCATGGGGAAGGATTTATTCCCAATATCAGATCTAAACCTGCTCCAATGAAGCYGTTCCAAACACYTCAGGCTGCCTTTCCACACACACAYCATTCCCAGACAAACAGGAAAGGTTCCTCCACCCAGCTCACTAAAGCAATAACCACAAGAAGAAAGTAAAATGTGAAAGTGCTCCAGAGCGCAAAATATTTTATTTAAGAATTTACAGTGTCAAATCTTACACTTAGGAAAGACAGCTGCTCCCAGCTCAGAGGGAGCCTCCTTGAATGAAGTTGTTTGGCAGTCTCTACTGAAAGGAGAAAATAATCAGCAGCCTGGCTGGACTAGAGGAAAGCCAAGTGTCTGATTAGGTTTCAATTATAGAAAAGTAAACCACACTGACTGCTGCTGTCCATGTCTGGAATTGAGAATGGACCAGCACACAAAGGTTTCTAATCCCCCCCAAATAGTGTTTTACTTGGGCTGCACACAAACCTTTTGGGACATACATAAGGCTATCATAATCTTAGAAAAGTGGTGTTCAGGAAAAGAAAAATAAAACAACAGTTGGGGACAAATACTGGCAATTTCACATTCATATTACTTCTACTCCTGGGCAGAAATTCAAGTAAAATCAAATAGTTTGGTGGCAAGTTCTAAATAAAATATGGCCTAATGATTAAATAAATATTTAAAGTTTATTTCTCTCTTTGCAGATAATTCAGATTCTTCAGTGTACATAAAYGCTGCATACCATGGTTTTCAAGATTTCCTATATTAAACCTAAAGATTTTAAAGTCCATCTGCAGAGGTCTAAYCCATCTACTTTTAGTATGAAATTTAGCTGTTACCTATTTAAGACCTTGGTTATTTTTAGTAAGGGAGATTCAAGAACGGATTATTACACTGATTCTGGCACTCCCAAAAGGAAAATAAAAAAATTAAACAACTTTCAAGCTGTTACCCCCCAGCTGCAGAGTGCCAGCAGTTTGAGAGAAAGCAAAATAACCGTATTGCACTTAAACAAACACTCACTCRTCAAGAGAACAGCGCTGGCTATGATACAGAGCTCCTTCCCACTATACACTTGGCTTTACAGGTAGTCTARAACCACAAACTACATACAGACTAGGAGAGACCCAAATCAAATCAGGATTAGATTACAGTCACAGTTTTCATTCAAGATAGGTCGATTTATTTGGATGAGCTGTGGCCCCCTCCYGCCTCCCCAGAACCCAACCAGCATGAGGCAGCTCCTGGGGGAGCCTCTCCCAGGGGAACATCTCTGGTTCCACACTCTGGCTGAAAGCATCACGATTGTGCATGGTCCTCTTTAAGGCCACAGTATTATCTTACAATGTGGACGTGGTTTTGTTTTTCTTTTTGCCCCTGCTGGGAGGGGAGCATCCTTCAGAAATCAAGGAATCCCTGAAACTATGTCTCGGAAGGTCACGCCAGGAAGGTCTAAAAYAAACTTAAGGAATAAATTGCCTATGCAATTTACAAACAGGTTTTGTAACAGACAGCAACTATTTCCTCTTTTGTGTCTATTCTTTATCACAGCAAAGCTATTTCTAGCCAGGTTTTGAAAAGGAAAAGTTACATATATTTCATGTTTGGTAATGGTTTGCGTAGATGAGGTGCAAGCATGAAAGAGATCACCCATCATGAGGTTTCTGTCATGTCAACTGCAGCTGATACCACGTGCCAGAAGGCTGAATAGTTCTTTGCATACTCAAAACATGAGCAAGGATTCCAAATACAAGGCCATTGTATTCTACTTCAATGTTGGATACTTCCTCTGTCCAATTCTTCCCAGTCTTGAACTTCCAGTGGCTGCAGGAGACTAAGAAAAGAACAGGAATAAACAAAGTGTTCTGTAAAAGCGTCATGCTGGAGATAAAATTAAAAAAAAAAAAAATCAGTAATAAAATTTTGAATGGAAACTTGTTAAATTGAACAGGTGCCAGACTGATCTTTGTGCACATTGTCACTCTATGTGCAACAATTCAGATAAAGCTGGTAAAGCACAAAATCATGTTTTGTTCAAAGTACAGAATCAGACTGGTTTGGGTCAGAAGGGACTTTAAAGCACATCCCATTCCAGCCCCTGATATGGGAAAACTTCCACTATCTCAGACTGCTCCCAACCCTGTCCAGCCTGGCCTTGGACACTCCCAGGGATGGGGCAGCCACAGCTTCTCTGGGAAATGTTGGATAATAAGGAAAAGGCAAGATGAGGCCTTCACTCACTTGTGCAAATTGAGAGGGGTTGTAGAAGGGTACTGCTCCTGCTGAAGGTGCCCCCGAGGGTGGAACAGTGGCAGGCTGGGAAGAGAAAACACTGCAATTAGACAAGGGCAGGGAGGCACTCCAGTGCCTCTCAAACGTGGTCTGCTGGTTTATACAGAGCAAATATTCACAGGATAATGCCAACAACATGGAGAGCACAGCCTATTGGAACAACCCCAGAGTGCTGGCACAGTTYGCATCCAGATCTAGAACAGGGCTGGCTTAATGTAGGAATTGGCCAAACRATGGCACATGCATCAACTGCAAAATAGCAGCTCCAAAGCATGCAAAACCAACACAAGACACCAGTGCAACTCCACTCAATTAGTACCTTCTGCCTTTGTTAGTACACCTCAGCACTTGCCCCAAAATAAACATTCTATGCCAGGTTTTGCTTGACTAAGAAGTATCAGAAAGGTTTGTGTCACCCCTTTGTGGTGACCCCACAGCTCTGGAACTTCCAGCAGAGATGAAGCATTCCTTTAATTCCTACAGGGACTTTTGCAGATGGTTCATTACCAATTTGAGACTGGCAGCAGCAGAATGACCAAGTTTTGCTTGTATTGAGTCTTTTTAGGAGGTTTGGTTTCATTGGAGGATTTTTTTTTGTTTAAAATCAACTGATTTCTTTAGTATCCCAGAAAAAAAAGATGATGGAATTATGTGAAACTCTTAGGAACATAAATAAAAAGCATGCTTGGATTACATGCACTCTCATAAATACACAAAACTGAAGACCCTGTTTGAGTGTAAAAAGGAACACTACATCACGATCTACTTTTGATGATATTTYTGTGAAATGAGGGGGAAATGACTAAAAGTAGCATTAGTATTTGAGCAAATGCAAAATAAAGAGAGAAGGGAGTGGGGGGGGAAGTAAATAAGTCAACATAAATGAGAATGGCCAGCCACATGTACCTGATTAAAATGCTGGCTTACTTCACGTGATAATGAACTCATTGAACTAGAGCGCGAAAGCTACAAAACAGCAAGAACACACAAATACAAAAAAACACAAATAAAAAAAGTCGTCATGCATGTCACTGCCCCAAGCTTTCAGTTGTTTTATTTCATTGTCAGAGTCTCACTGCCAAAGGTTAAACCAACTTCAAGTTAAAAAGGAAAAAAAAAAACCAAAACAAGAACGAACATAAAGCCAGAAGTTAGTTTAAATCAAAAGGATTTCTTAAAGCATAAAATTATGTAGGTATAGAAAATATTTAGTAGGAACAAAGGTCATGTTACTCTGCCTGGCACACAGCAACTTGCTCTTCTTGTGCCTTGCACTTAATATTAGTGAAATTATAGGCATGCATGGAGGCAAGAAGAGACCCTTCAGCTGCTACTGGCATTTTACTCTGAAAAAGGCTTTTAAAAGTACTTAGGTAGGAAAAGGAGATCACAAAACCTGAGGCTGAACTTCTTATATGGGCTTAGAGGTCTTTTCTGAGTAATTCTGAAGGCAGTCATATCACATCTTGGCTATTTATCAGCAACTGAATCAGGCACTTTGATGGCCCACTGTAAGACCACTACAATTAACTGTAAAAAGTCATTAATTAAAATACAATCAAGCCTTACCTCGCCTGACTGGGAGCCATCAGGGTTAGGAACATGAAGTCCAGATCCAGGAGGAAGGGCTGCAGGGTTTAAGTACTGARGAGAAACAAGGCACTTCTGTTTATCATCATTACTACGAGGCTATTCCACATTTCCCTCAGAGATCCCAGTGAGGCAGAGCAATGTTACAGAACAGCAGGCAGGTGTAATGTGCAGTGTGAGACTCTTCCCATGTTCTTGGTCCCTTTCCAGCAACCATGGAAGCTGCAGCCTTGCCAAATTAAGAAATGCAACCTCCCATTTCTATTTTCACTTGCATTTTTCTTCCCCTGTTCTTGCAGTAAAAGGTTAAACCACAAAACCCACAAGAACATCATGCTTTATTTGGCTGTGAAACTGCAGCTCAGAATCCTGAGGGGGTTTGAATCACAATTTTGAGTTCTGTCTGCAAAAACATTCCTTTGAACCCACCTCTGGTTCCACAGCTGCAGCAGGGTCTGTGTTGGTTTGGTTTGCAGCTGGTGTGTGCTCTGCTGCTCCACTCCCTTCCACGGGCTGGGATTCCCCTGGAACTACAGAAGAAATAGGATTTAGCCAAAAAACACCCCATAAACAGCCACAAAACCTCCCCACAATCCCATCCACACACCTGAGTTTGGAACAAACACGTTGGCAGGAATGGGCATTGGTGCCAGGGGGGCAAACAGGTCTGATGGTGCAGGAACAGCACCACTTGCCTTGGTTCCTCCTGGATTCAGGACATCCACATAACGGGCTCTGCTTCCAGCTACACCAGAAACATGCAGAAAAACAGAAAGAACCCTTGTTTTTATCATGCCYGTGTCTASTTTGAACAGTTAAAACATCTTTCAGGATCAGGAAATGACACTCCAGGGATACAAACAGCAATTCCCAAATTATGATATTGTGACAGCAGTGCAGGAGCTGGGCAGGAGCAAAGGCAGCAACAGCCACAGCTCCACTGAGCTACCAACTGCTCCCAAACAACCCTGGCAAAGTCAGGACTCCTGCATTCATGTTTTATGCAGGGGAAAGTCTTCAAATGTCAGTGCTGGCTGTTACCTGCTCTCCTGGAGAACACATTGACAGAGGCACCAGGAGGGCCTCCAGGCCCAGGGGGAGCAGCCTGAGGAGCTTTAGGAAATCCTGTGGGAGGTGGTGGRGGAGGTTTGCTCTGCAGGGAGACAAAAAAAAAATCACACCACTGACTGATATTGCACATTTTAATCTAAATTCAGGAAAAAGGAGCTCTTAAGAGACAATTGCAGATTAAAGAGAATTGTGTGCCAAGTAAAGATTTTTGTTTTCCACTTGGAGAAATCATGAGGACTCAGATTTTTACCTCTTCTTCTGGTTCATCCAGGTTAACCCAACGTTGTTTCTGCTCATCCCAAACAATCTAAAAGAAAATCACAGTCAAAAACAAAGAGTTCAAAGTAAGCTGAAAAAAAGTTTAAAATAACTGTAAGTTTTTAGAAAAGCTGGACTTAGAATAAGAATAATCTTCAAAGTTTTACAACCATTTGTTTACTCATCAAAACAATGTCCATCTGTCATCCAAGAAAACATTAACGACAAATTCAAGTGTATAAAGTGATTTATTGTGATTTTTGGGGCCTTACTGATTTGTTCTTGTCATCTGGCAGGTGAGCCTCATTCTTCCCTTTTCCCATCAGCCAGCGAAACCAGGTTCCACCAGTCTGAAAACAAATTAAATCTACTTAGTTAATTCTCTCCCTCTCAGTTAATCTCACTTTGCAGACAAATTCAAGCAAACTTCCATGCAGTAACACATTTTCTGTTAGGGACTTCAACTCTGAGCCCAGAGTTGCAACTAATAAGTAGAAATAAACAGTTTAGTCAGGACTTCTTAGGACCACATTTACTACCCAGCTGYAGGTGCCTTTCTAAGGAAGTTTACCTTTCTAGGTGCTGCCTCCTTCTTTGTTTCTTTTTTRGTCTCTTTCCCTGCAGGAGCAGGGGGAGGAGGAGAGGGTTGTTTTGCTGCAGAGTTGGATCTCTCTCGTCCCACAGAATGAGCAGAGGACTCTGAGGTTGTTCTGGATCTTCTCCCATAGCCCTGGGTGACAAAGGCACAGGAAAGCACAAAGTTGTCACTGTGATGGATCACATTTCATCTTCCTAAAAAAATCCTTCTTTGAAAAATTCATAAACAAAACAGAACTAAAAGTTCATACAAAATAAACCTAAAGATGGATCTTTATCTTTGTTCCTGGTTAGATATCAACCCAGGACATAAATGTGTAATAAACAAGCAGATAAATATCTGACACAGCATTAATTTTTTATCAAGAATTTCCACACAAAGACATTTAATCTGGTTCTTTGGAGACTTCTAAAAACCAAGCTTCAAGTCTTGCTGAAGAGCAGTACAGAGCCCCCAAATCCTCTGTGTTTGCATTGTGCTGCAATGCAGCTGAAGAAATGTGTGAAATAACAATACCATGTTAGCCATTCTGCCATAGAAATCATCCTCTCTCTGTTCAGGGAAGGAGTTTTGTGAAGGAGACTCTGGGGCAATTCTCTGCATTCCTTAAAAAAAAAATTAGATTATGTTAGCAGGGACACATACCAACAAAAAAACAATAAACACCAAAGCCCCCAAGCCCCACAATAGTTTTAAGGCAAAAGTTTTCACCAGTGATGGGTTTTGTGCCAGAGAGAACCTGATCTTTTAAAGAATGAGAGCTACAATTGCTGTGATTGTTTTCCTCTCCTGTCTGGCTTTGTTCTTGTTCTAACCAGGCCAGAGCAGGTTGAGGGATGCAGCCATCAGGATGGAGCAATTCAAGGTTCCTCACACCTCAAACTCTGCCAAATTTACATTTCCTTCCCTCCACATGTGGCAGGCTCTGTTGTCACAGAGTTWAAACTTATCAGGGTCCTAGAAACTCATGTCCAGAGGCAGAAATCCCTGCTATCCCTTGGAAACAGAACTGCCAATCTCACTGCACTCARGGATTATCTGKCAAGGTCTAAATCATGATCTGCTGAGTCTGACYTCTCTTTTAAAGTAWGCCAAAAAGGCAGGATGAATACTGCAACTTTTACAGATGTCTCTATGTCATTACATGGTGTTCTAAAATTTCATTACCCAAAACATGACTATTTTTTAAACACTGAGATATTTAGATTTATTCCCTGAAACACTTCATTCCCTTTCTAAGGAAGCACAGCTGTCTGTTAAGATCCCAGACCTGTTTCCAGGTTTTTCTGCTCTTCTGGCTGTGGTTCCATTTCTTGTGGTGGCCCTCCTGGGGGTAGTGTTGACCCTAAATACAGTGGGGATGGTTCAGTTCCATAGGGATTTGAAAATCCTGGAGGTGCAAAGCCAGGTCCTGRGCCAAGAGGCTGAGGAGCCACTGGGTAGAAGGGGACACTCCCCTGGTCAGCAGGAGGAATCATGGCAGCTGAGCCATCAAGGACAGCCTGAGGTACTGCAGCATGGAAAAGAAACAGAGTTAAGAGTTACAATCAAGCAGAAATTCCAGCTGTGAACCTTTTTACCCTATCAATGACACAAAGCAGAAGTGAAACCTCCCTGTTCCAACCAGCCTCTTAAGTGGTTTCTTGTATCAGAAACCCAACCCCTTTGTTSTCTCTCTGTCATAAAGGATATGAAACACCAACCTGAGGGCATCAGCTGCACGCTCTGCATCTGTTGAGCCATATTGGGTAACAAGGATGCCAGCAAGGCATTTTCAGCACCTGGCCCCACGTCAGGGCCACCTCCCCCCTCACACTGACTGCCACGGTCCAGCTCAGAGCTGGGGGTGCTGCACTCATAGGGAGGGGGAGTGGATCTGTCTGTGGTATAGGCTATTGCACCCTCCTGCAGGAAAAACCAGGATATTGTTAACTGRTCTGTGCCAGACATTCAGTTCACGACCAAAGCAACACAGAGCAAAGGAAATCTTAGGTGTGAAAACAGTTTTTTAGTGTTTAGTCAAAAAAAAAAACCCTAAGTTGTCAGCCATTTATAAGCCAAGATCAACCAATAATTTAAAGAGTTTATTTGTTTTAAAATTGAAACACAGTTAATTAGCTCAGATTCTAAAACATCTCTTTAAATAAAAAATATTTCCACTCTGTTATAATCCAGCAACACCAATCCTCACACAAGATATTTTCATGGCAAGCACATCCCCTGATCACTATTGCAACCTAATGAGTCTTGCAATTCTTCTTGCATTGTGGTATTAAGAAAACCCTGTCTCATGTAACTTTAATTATTCTGCACTGAATCTCAGGGCACTGAACTGTGGTAAATTCACTTGGTTTACACCACAACATTTGCAATTTAGGATGTGAATATATAAGATCACTTCCCATGTTTCTGTGATAAAAAAGCCACAATTTAATAACAGGATTTACACTAATGCTTTAAAGGAATGACTGATGCTGAAAAGCACACACCATACCTTGATCTGCCCATCCACATGTCGAAGTGTCACCAACCAGGAGGGCTCAATCAAAGATTCCTGTTCTGGTTTTTCCTTTATCTGAGGGTCAAACAGGCGCAGCTGGGATGACATCTGAGGAAAGGAACCATTGCGAAGTGTGAGCTCATCAGCCACAGCTTCCCACCTACCACATCCAGCCACAAACACTTCATTCTTCATGTTACCTGGATTAGCTGGCCAATGAGCACAGGGGAATAGTAATGTGGGTCTTTGAGGACAGTTCTGGARATCACCTCACAGTAGTGGAAAGCCTGGGCAGCAAGGCCCATCTCAGCCAGCCGACAGGCATAGATGAACTTGAACACCTGGGGAGGCAAAAAAGGACAAATAAACCAAGTGATCACAACACTCTGGGTGCTAACAGATAAAAGGCAGTCTGAYATTGCAGCTGGAAGCTCAGATATCTCATTAGCACATCTAAAATTAAAGGAAAAAACATTCAATTCTCCTCTTCTGCCCAATGCATCCAGTGCAAATTGTCTATTTTTCTACAGCCAATAGACAGCCAGCAAATTCTGCTGGATTTTTCTATTGAACACAGAATTACAATTTATAGAGTTAAAATTCAGAAGTTGGGGATGTAACAACAAAAAAAGTGAAAATGAAATGATAACAGGAAAACAGCTACATGGCATTACTACCCATCAATATTTCATGTTGTAACAGAGAAAATATTTGCTGACTCCAGCACATGAGAAATTAAAAGCATGAATCTGCCAAAACAGAAGCAAACCAAAACAGGAACAGCTCCTCACCTGGAAATTGGGCAAGCAGCCAGGCTGACTTCCTAGTGACTGTGCATATTCATAGGCTTCTGTTCTTTGAATGGCTTCATTGGTGGCAAACTTTAAAAATGGCAAACTGTTTCAAACAGAAGARAAATATTATTTGAGCTGACAATAAACACACATCTGTCAATGTCAGACACACACCTATGTTAGACACAAAATATCAACAACTTCTACAAGGACATCAAATAGTTATCTCAAAACCAGCTAGTGAGGATAAGGGGAACAGTGCAATTTAGTCTTTCATTTTTGCATGGAGAAAGTTGTGTTAAAAAAAAAAAGCCAAACCTGTGATTTGATCCAATAAGGACAAGCTTTGTTGTCTTCCTTGTGTAAACTCCAAACCCAACTTGGGCCATAAGGTAACAAAAATGAGCAGCATCCAGCAGGCCTTTAGAAGCTGTAGAGAAATAAAGGACAGAGCTCAGGATATTTCATGGCACATTCAGTATCCTGCATTATTTGGCTTTGCACTCAAATGCTTTCACAACAGAGACAAGCCCATATCAAACTGCTCCACTTCATATTTTATAAAGAAATTGCCTGTTTTCAAAAAAAKCAGGCTGAGCAATCAAAGCTTTTCCTTCAGTCATCACCCTTTTYCATTTCCCCAAGAGTTACCAAGAGTGTCTCCCATGGTAGCAATGGTCCTGGATTCCAAGTCCATATTATTGGTCAAGTTGGATAACACCATTGCTAGATGAGGCCTCCAGTCTCCCCAYTTCTCATCTCCACAGCACTAAAATTAGAAGAATTACTAGGTCAAATCAGTGACTGGAGCTCTGCATGGGYGTTTCAACCTAAAAAGGACCAAAACAACTTCTCTGGGAAAGATTTCTGATGGGAACTCTGCAGCTCCCAGTGAACCTTACCGTGGATGCAGCTGGCATCCTTCCAGACATGAGCTGGTAAACAGTCTGCAGAGGGTCATTAATTGGGAGGCTGTTGGCAAATCTACAGAGACATTGCAGAAAAAAACAAAACACAAACGTGGGGTGAGCAGTTAAAATGTACTTCAGCTCTCAGAGGCAATTAATCTAACCTAGTTCAAGAGAAGGAAGTGCTGTGTGAAAGTACTACACTGAGGAGGAAATTACYCAGTGGATRATGTTCAAAAGTAAAACATTCCCARTGTCAYTCTAACATCAGTCAGTCCAAACTAGGAGAACCTCTGGGTTCTCCCCAAGCCAGCTGATTTTAACAAAATTGACAGTTTTTGCAGTGTTTTTCCAAGCAAGGCCACASATGACATTGTTCAAATACTCCTAAATGGGTCAGGTGGCAGAGAACAACTTCTCAGGTTKAAATTTATAGCCAGAARACCCCARAATAAAAAGTAAYRACTGACAWATAAATACMCAGGTAAAATTAAAGCATGAACTCCTATGGATAACCCACGATTTTGACATTCTCCTCCTCATTAGCAGAACAGGCAGCCAAATTTCACTCAGCASAAAGCAACCCAGTACCTGGTCATCACTCTTGCATGTGTCCTGCTGTCCATTTTGCTGGCAAGGAGCAGAGCATGACCCCACAAGCCATGCTTCATGGCAGACTCCAAAGCATCCTAATAAAGACACAAATTAGTTTCCTGGGAACAGCTTCACATTTACTCACAAAAAACAGTTTTACAATAGTAATTTGTGATCAAATCAAAGTATGTTTGTTTAGATAAAAGCTAACACACAGCTCTAATTTTGCTTTAATTATGAACTGTAGGGTATAAATTTCTCTATCAGTGTAATACAGGGCCATGAAATATTATTACAGAAGTTGCAAAAATAAAAAAGCAAAAGCAGAAGCAGCACAGGCACTCACTTTCTTACGGCCATAGAGCAGCAACTCCCTGAATCTCTCAGTCTCCTTCTCAAAACTGTCAACTGTGGTTAGAAGATTTTCTGTGAGAAATGAGAGCTGGGCTTCACCAGATTCCTCTTCCACTTGCTCCAAAGCCTCATTAGTGAAATCAATCAAATTTGCCTCGTTAGGGGACTTCCCAGGAAGCCACACTGTTTTATGATCTCGGAGCAGAAGTTCAGCCAGGTCTGTTCCCACAACAGTCTGAGTGTGGGGAGAACACAAACATTGAAAAAGCTGTTATTTCAACACTGCCTGCATTTTATTTGTCAATATGTGAATATCAGCACCTCTGAGCAGCTGAGGATGAGTGCCCAGCTTACACATCCCCTCAGACATTTCAGTGACTATAACACATATTCCTGACCTTTGCACAAAAACTATTTGTGTACAAAACACTTCAGGAGAGATAAAAACTCCAGCAGTGAGACCTACCCCATTCTGCCTGCACAACAGTACAATAAAGTCCCAAAGAAGACTTGCAGATTCTTTGTCAATTAAATTTTCATTCTTAAAGCACTGGGCAGCTTTACTTTGTGCAAAATTAATAACATCCACTTTATGAGTTTCATCCCTGAAAAAAMRAAAAAAAAGAAAAATGTTTTTAGTGAGACAAATGGAAAGATTCAGGTTATTATTTGTGATTAGKCTGAGGAATAAATTTAAAGCTAGTGTATTATTTCAGCAGGTGAAAAGCCACAAATATTTTAAGTCAGTTTAAATCCTGTAATTTACAATGAAGAAATAATTTCTGAATGTATGAAAATTATTTCTGAAAAGTGTAGGAACATACTTAGCAAGAGGACCAGGAAAGGCTCTCATCTCTTCTTGCTCTGGAGAATGTTGTAACATGGTCTAAAACACAAATATAATCCATGAGAAATTCTTGTAACTCTAAATTTGGCTTTTTACTGATAAAACCCCCAGAGCTGAACACAACCCATTATGTAATCAAGCCTCTTAAGCAAAATATAAAGGGTGACTTTGCGACAACCTGCACAAGGATGATAAATTATGAAATCTACTTTAAATGCAAGTTACTCTGTACATAATCCTGAACAAAATTATAAGGAGCTGGATGATCTCATCATGATTAAGTCATCTCTCAGAGGAAAGGAACTTTTAAATTTACTGTTTTACTCATTATTACAGCCCAAACAGATAAAGATACATGCACTGACATAAAAAAAGAGAAATCAGGAAGTTATAGATTCAAGTTCCCCACTCCCCTTCCAAAAGAAAGACCTTTATTCCATTACTTCCCATTTTTCCTTTTAAAYTTTACCTCCATGCTGTGGATTTCAACCAGAGCTGGCTGACCCTCAGAAGGCAGGTTTGGCAGTGCTTTTATTAAGAAGCCYCCAGGCCCAAACCTGGCACAGACATGAGGCACTGAAAATTTCTCAGGTGTTGAGGGCCTTAAAGGTGCTGAAATGGGGAGAAAAGATAAAATAAGAACAGGTAATCTGCCCTTCAACTAAGTAAACTTGCTGATGTATTTAGCTAATTCAATCACTCAGCAGTGTTAGTGGAAAACACCCTTATTACTGAATTTGGCTGAACTTTTTAAGAAACAATCAGTTCTTTATAACCCCAAAGTCCCAAACCTGAATATTTGCAATAACTAGAACAAAGCTAGACTCCAGAACTTTAAAATCCAGTTATTTTTTTCAATGCAGAGGCTTTGACTGTTTGTATCAGACACATTCCTGTCACCTCTGTACAAACACACACCACCTCTTCAAAGAGCCAAACAGACATCAACACTTCGGAACAGCTTTTCCAGAGGAAGTGTTTTGTATCTACAGCACAAGGCTTTCCCTCACCCCCCAGAGTGTCCATACCTTGTTCCACAGCTGCCCAGGCTGTTTCAGCAGGGTAGCCATAGTCTGGGAAGGGCTGCTGTCCATCAAAGCTGGGRTCATAGGCTCCATAGGGGTAATCAGCATGGAGTGATGCTGCCTGCGCAGGGGGTTCATAGGCAGTGGCTGTTAGGTCGTGACTGCTCCTGTAGAGCTGGCTCTAGGCACATCAGATTAGTGAGGGTTAGCTGGGGTTACACACAGAAAGCAGCACTGCAGACAGAGAGCATTCCTTCCTGACAGCTTCTGTTCTTGTGAGCCAGGCTTGCTGCACCACTGCCTTGCAGAAAGACACCCTGTGAGATCCTTCTGTGCGGGTAATTAATTATCTTTGCCTTCTCCCCCAGTGTTTTTTTACCATCATTTGATCTGCTCATGTGTTCAGTTCTCTTACAACAGAATTTCTACGTGCTTGTGTGAAAAGTTAAGGTTATAGCACTAGTTCTGCTATCAACAACTGTGGGTAAGAATGAATGTTCACCTCTGCTGCAACAGACAGAAAATCCCAATTGAAATATCCTACCAAATGCCAAATGACATCACGTGCCTAAAGATTAATGCCTAGATGATTTCCAATACTACTTCAACATCACTAAATGAATTGGAATTCAGACTGGAAAAGTACCTAAACTTCCAAGAAACACAAGTATAGGTAAAATGACCCATTACATGAGCTAAAATCATACCTAAAAAATTAGCCAAATATTCTCTGAGGTTTCCAGGTATCTGTATTTGTGGTGTAAGYGGATGAGTAATCAGTTAGCTTTGGTTTTATCTTTTAAAGTTAAAATAACATCATACAAATATGGAGTTAGTCCTTTCATGCATCTCAAGTTCAGCCAAGCTTGTGATGAGAAAAATGACATAATAACACAAAGCCAGGCAAACTGTCCACTACAGCCAAGCACAAGGAAGGCAATCCAAACAGYAAATGGATTCAGCAGAGGAAATTTTCCATTTCTCTGTGTGTGTGGCAACTTGCACAGCTGAGTGCTGACTTTGGTTAAAGCTCTCTAAACAACAGTGACAAACATTAAGTTCAAAACCATATCAGAAAACAGCTAACCCCTGAAACATTCCCTTGTTTTCTAAGGCTTCAGCCACCCCCAAGAGAGCAGGGGACAGGCTGGGGTATGCAGCTGGGGCTTGCTGGGGTTATCAGGTCTGAGATGAACCCCAGTAGGTTAGAAAAGTCTTTTTTCCCCAGCCTGCATCTGGAGGAACAGTCCGGATGCCTTCTGCACTGAAGCTCAAAGTTGTTTATTCAATCTTATCTGTAACATTTTCTCTCTGCCCTGCTGCAGTCYGCTCAGCATGAAGGTCAGGATCAAATCCCTGCCCACCTGGGCAGATTTCTACTTTTATACAGATTTTTACRTACCTAATATTTATAGTTAAATRCCAATAATAATCCRTGATTTTGAACTATGYTTATTCCCTTCGAACTAATCTAAAACAAACACCATTAGAACAGAAAATGGAGARCAAGAAGAAGAAATCCTCCATCCTATCCCCTTCAACCCCCTATGCTAAAACCCMTAAACCTATTTCTCATCCTGTGATTTATAAACTACCATTCCAATTTAAACCCTCGTGGYTTTWAAATCCTCCTRTAACTTTGGCGATTTCTCCCGCGGGGCTAAGATCRAAGCYGCTGCCATCTCTGCCCCCCTGCCCRGGTCCCTGGTGACCCAGAGGGGAGCTGTGGGTCCCCCCAGGGCTGACCTGCTGGGAGCGGGAGCTGAAGCTGCTGTGGTGGCTGTGCAGGCTGCGGGAGCTGCGCAGGCTGTGGCCYGAGTGCTCGCTGTGGACGCTGCGCCGCTCAAAGTCGTCCCCGTAGGGATCCCGGGGMGGCTCCGAGTCCTCGTCAAAGCTGCCGGTGAAACGGGGGTCGTACCTCCAGTTCTCCTCGTATCGGTCACTCCTGAGGGGCACAGGCAGCAGGGTGAGGGTCAGCAAAACTGGAGGGAKCTTAAATCACTGCCTGTGGGGGTTCAGGCTTCCTTTCAGCCTCGCTGGATGCGYGAGAGAGGAATTTCTTCTTAGGCTCAGATGTTTATTAATTCTCATCTACATTACAGTCTGACAAACTGTGAGTTCTGCACACCAGCTAAATAAGCCTCTTCTCTATCTCTGCCATGTCTTTTCAAGGACAAATCACCCCATTATGAAATTATTTTTTACTTTAAACCCAATAACCAACTACTCGTGGTCCGCACTGCAGACTTTTCTAACCAATCACAAAAACTACTCAAACTCATGAAGAAGAAGATGAAGAAGAAAGTGAAAAGGACTCAGACAATGCCTTAAATCCTCCATTTTGGCTCACACAAATTACTATTTAATAAAATCTTAAACCTAAGTTTTTCACCCTGTGAGATCACACACTTCTACAAACTCCACACCCACAATCTCAGTGCTCTCACTCAGTGTTGGAAGCCTGTTCCAAGGCCTCAGATTAAATGTGGTGCTTGCTTGAGAGTCAGCACCTTTGAACACAGAAAAACTAAAATTTTCAGCATCCAGGGTTCCAATATCTGCCTACACTGAGGCTGTTGTTACAGCAAACAAACTGACATTCCTTCACAGAGTTCATCCACATTATTCAAGACCAAGACCAATATCATACTCAGASTGTGCTCTAAAAACCCACAGAATGTTCAACTGTGCTAAAAACCAGTGCTGCTACCTTCAATCCTTCTCTCAGAGTGATGGGACAGCTCATCTGGYTTCCCTCAATGACCTRTGTTAAAGCTACTAGCARCACTGTGACATGTGTGTAACACTGCATTTTAATAGTCTGCTCCAGGGAATGTGGAAAGAGCCTGGGAGAACAAGGATAGGCTGGACAAACCTGCTGCCATATGGATAWGCTTCTCTCTTCTGGTAAGGGTTGTGTTCAGCATCATACCAGTACCTCTGGTCATAACTTCTGTACCTGGGGTCATATGGGTATCGCTCCCAGCGACTTGGATCTTTGCAAAAGAAAAAGAAATGCTTCAGATATTGGTAGTTTTTGACTCTAATCTTTTTCTACTCCTTTCTCTTTAATTACAAGCTTTTTGTAATTAAAAAACCAAGGTTTTTGGTCCTGAAGCACAGAGGAAAATCAAAGCAATGAATTAAAGCTACATAAATATGTCCACTCCTTTTTAGATTTAAAAAAAGCTTGAAAAATCAATTCCAATTTCACACCTTTCAGAGAAACATGGCTGTTATAGTTAGTTACTGTTAAGGGGTCAGTGTTTGCCATCAGATCTTTTCTAACATCTTTAACACTCAATCCTACTGTTTGTTCACATGACATTCACAGAATCTGTGTGATCAGTCTGCAGAGTGCCAAGCAAAACATCTCAGGATGTGGACAGATGTTGCTTAAAACCCTCCCAGGCACTCCAGCAGCAATTACCTCCTGACTCCCAACGCCAGCATGTCTCAGTGAGCACTGAGATAATGATGGACAAAACCAAAATCCAGTTGTGAGTCAACTTCTGTTCACACCCACCTCAAATTTCACTTTACAGGTTTGCCTCCAGGTCACACACCAAGGACACACCCCAGTGCAAGGCAACACATGGAACAGAACTGTTCTGTACCCTTACAATGGAGTGTTTGCACAAAGGAGGTGCAAACTGGAGGCTGAAGTGAGGAAAATATATATTAAAAAAAAAATCAGAGTTGTTTTGAACACCTTACCTCCATAATCATAGGAGTTTGGGTAATAGCCTGAATAATAATCAGCCCATCCACTTTTTCCATAATAATCTTCTGGGTACCCTTGCCTAAAAGAAAGCACACAAGTATAAAAAAAGTTGTTATTCCTCCTTAATCTCTTCTAAATTCAGCAGGAAAAACTCCAGGCCACATTGATTAGACAGTTTCATTGTTAAAATAACGTATTTCCAAGAAACCAAGGAATCACAAAATTAAGACTTTACAACCCAATATACCACTAAATTGTTGTGTGCCATCAAAAGCTGACAGCCTTTAGCATACAATAATTTAGTGGCTTTATAAACTGCTTTGGTGATAACTTTAATTACTTACAATCACAAAAACTACAGCTATAATTAGCATCCTTTGAACTGTCTCAACAGAGAAGTCAATAATTTAACAATTCATTAAGAAATAATAGCTCCTCCAAATTTAGCAGTGCTTTATTATCCAGCTTATGATGAAGAAAATGCTCATTTACACAGYTGATTGTCCAAACAAGCACAAAAACGTGGCTAAAAGCAACACAGCAAAGTAAGAGTCAGTGCATAGAAAARGATTATTTCTTCTGATGAAAAAAGAAAAGATGTGGCCATTATTTGAAATATTTCTGAACATTTGAGTATTTTCTGAAATATCATGAACCTTCACTATATAACATTATTTACTATATAACATTATATACTATATAACATTATATACTATATAACATTATATACTATATAACATTATATACTATATAACATTGTAATCATCCTAGAATTTCTGAAAAAATCCAGAGGATGAACATTAGATGAAAAATGCAGTGTCCATGTGCATTGCACACACATAAGTGTATATTTATACATTAATGTGTGTTTGTACCTACACAGGTGCATTAATCTCACAAACACACCTGTGTGCACACACACAGCAGGTGAAGATTTAATATTTAATTTTTAATTTAATATTTWATGCCAGTGTGGAGTGATGGAAACTTCCACTTTTCCCTACAACTGAGAGTGCAAACTGCAAAGTGGCCCAGCCAGTGTGGGAAGCCTGCTAACACAGCCCTCACTCTGCAGAGGAGGAGCTCTGATCTTATCAGAGCAGGTTCAGCCACCCAACCAGTCTCTCCAGCCTCCTCCAGAGAGGTTATTCCTCTCTCCAAGCAGAGTTTACAAAGCTGCATCACCACTGCTGCATGTTAAAGGCAGTTTCACACACACACACAGAGCTCTGCTGCCCTGCAGCTGCACASCACAGCTCCTGTCTGGCTGCACTGGCACTCACACATCAGCCTGACACAGCCACTTCTAACAGGCTTTGATCTGCCCCCTGCCACGTACAGAAACTTCTACCCCTTCTAAAAATAGTGCATCAGGAGAGTACACACCAGGAAGTGCTACTAGAGGTTATCATCTCATTTCAAGAGCTCACAGCACACTTAAATTCACTTAAGAAGATGGTAAAGTTATCACATGGAGCTACAGCCATTGTTTTCTTCTCCTCAAGACCAAAATACATCTATAATCTTCTGGAGATGGTAAATAAAAAGTTATATTTGTAATTTGATCACTGCTCCATGAGTGAACTACCAACAACAGACAAACATKACAMAGGGTTTAATCATTTCCAGACAGTGRAAGAAGTTTCTGTTAGAAACTACAAACCCCTCAGCAGGTAACAACAGTAACATTTTGTCACTAATTTGAAGTTCATCCAAGTAACTTACACAATTATCATCAGAGAGCAGCAATCTCTTCAAGGTAATTTGCTGCTTCTTGTTTGAGATTTAATCCTGCTTTTACTTAACATTTTCAAGTCGCATCTGAMCACATTGTTCCCCTCTCTCAAATGTCCTTATTTTGTATTAATCAGACAGATCAAGGCTTTCAAGTTTCCCTATTTAAAACCTGCAATGAAATGAGTGGGTGGGACATGCTCACACAGCACCTCTGCCACCCAGACCACACTCAGGGAGCTTTGTGAGGAAAGCTTRTCCACAGCTGAGGGAATTGTCACACAAATGGACCTGGCACAGCACCAGGATGTTGTCACCTGACTCACCACTCTCTCCTGAGCACCTGAGCCACTGTGTATCCATGGTGCTTGCAAGGCAAACCCCACTCAATGTGCAAAAGTGCCATTCATTAACAGAACGAGGGGCCCCTGCTTAAGTGCAAGGCAGAAAATAAATGAGTATTGATTAAWAACCCCATGGCCTGCACTGCTCTTTCACAGCAAACATCAGCACTGAGGCTATCACAGTGACTTCCTGCCTGGCAGAAACACCAACAACCCCCAAAGGACAGAATGAAAGGWACAAGCAGCAAGACAAAAGGCTGGGGAATTGTATCCTTCCCACACACATTCGATACCGATACCGTCCATCCCTGGGGCAGCACACAAAGAGGTTTTGAATTCCTCCCTGTGCTTTATGCTGTAAAACTCTGACAGGCACCACTACACCCCCTGCTCTGGGGGGATCCAAAGGCTGGCTCAGGTCAGSAATCACACACCTGGAGGAAGGTCTGTCAGAGCAGTGGCTGGCCCTGGAGCTGGGCCGCTCGGGCTCGGGGTAGCGGTAAGTGCCGGGCTCCGCGTAGGCAGCGCTGTCGTAGTGCCGGTACCGAGGGTCGTACTGCCCATAGCTGTCCTCCTGCAAAAGCACAGCCAAGGCAACAGGCTTCACACCTCCAAAATCAACACTTCCAGCCAGAAAACATCACTATTCACACCATAAACTACATTTTAGCTTTCATTACTTCTCTAAGTTTTTTACAAGTTATTAATATCCTAAACTTAAGGAAAAAAACCCTGTTATGTCAGGACTAAAAGCACTTCAACCTCTCTGCTAAGCCATCAATAACTCAGGCAGCAGATAGGAACCAAGTTTGAGCACCTGGACAGTCAAGGCAGTTATAACTGCCAAAGAATTTTTCCAAAGAATCAAACAAATTGCTATGAGCTGACATCTGTGCCAACTGGAACAGCAACTTCTTTAAGTTTCCACAATCTTAGCAGTGTCACTTCTGTTCCTGCTGCCTGSATTTTCCCTGCACTTAGACACTTTACATGAATGCTCATACTAAGGGGGGGTGAAAGGGAAAAAGAAAAACTTACCATGTAGTAAAGGTGAGCTGTCCTGGGGTCTGCAGGAGGGTAAGGTGGTGGATATGGGGCCGGGTAAGCATCRTAAGGATGTCTGTAGTAGTAGTAAGGGTTCTGGGGAGGACCAAAGGCTTCCTGAGGGGTCTGAGGAGGRGGTGGACGCTGCAGGTCTTGCTGCCCGTTGGGTGGGACTGCCTGAGCAGTGGTGGCAGGAGGAGCTGTGGCAGCTGGAGCACCTGGAGGCTGTTCSGACACCGGCTGCTTCCCGGGACTCGTCTGCTCGTACCTTGGCTGGGCTGAACCTGCTTCTTGGGGCCCCCCAGGCTGGGCACGGTTACCCAGCACCTGCTTCTCCCCCTGYTGCATGGCTTTAGCCCCTGTGGACATCTGGGAGTCTGGAGGGACTGAGGACTGCCCAGATGTTGGTGGCTGCATTTGAGCTGCTTGCATTTGCGGTTGGGGTGGCAGCGCTCCCTGTGCAGCTYGGTCTGCTGCAGCCTGGTGCTGCACATCTTTTGTCACCTGTTGGTAGAAATGTGGCTTGTCAGGCACCTGACCAGCACCACCAGCTGCCTGTTGGACTGGAGCACCAGAGGGTGACTGAYTGTGCACCTGGACAGAATTACTGGTGCTGCTTTTCTCCAACGTCCGTGACACCGTGAAGTCGAGCGCTCCAGCAGCTTCTTTGCTGCTTGATTGATTTGCAGAATTATTACCTTGTGCTATGGAATTAACAGGGGGGACCAAGCCACTTGCACTTCCACTGGGAAGATTTGTCCCAGGAGAAATAGATGAGTTTGACCCTGGCTTGCTAGCAAATTCAGGAACAAGGCCTTCCATATTAACATTCTTTTGCCCTTCTGGAGTCAAATTAAGAGTTTTCATAAGCAAGTTTGCAGGCTGATTAGAAGCAGCATCAGAAGAATTACCAGGACTTTGTAATAAATTATGTTTTAACAGATTAGTATTTGGAAGTGCATTAACTAAGAGGGATCCAACTTGCATCACAGGTAATGGCATGTTTTCCCCACCAGCATGTGAAGTTTGGGGACCCATGGCAGGTTTGTCCCCAACTCCAGAGTCCTTCATTGGCTGATTGTTTTCATTGTTGCTTAGCTGATTAGATAGAGAAATAGAAAAATTAATTGGCTGAGCCAAGTTATAGCTTTGATTAGGCTGAGCAATCAGGATAGGCTGATTTTGCAAAGACTCTGTAGGTGGAGAAGACAATAAACTTGCATAACCAGAACTTGCCTGAGACTGAAGTGCTTCCTCTTCTCCCATTTTGGGAGGATTCTCAAGATTTTCAAAAGTTATATTTCCATCCTGGGAGTGCTGCACAGCAATAGACCCTGGCTTACAAGGCTGCTGATTAGACAGCCCTTCTTCTGGTGGCTGAATGACTTCCACAGTCTGTTTGGCAGGTACATACACTGCAGGAGCAGCAGGAGCTAGGAGAACATTTCCCCCAAAATTTGGTAACTCATTGTGAGCCCATAAAGTTGTTGCTGGGCTGTCACACTTCTTAACTGCTCCCTGGGCTCTGGTTGAGGAGCGTCTCTCAGATACTGATTGTACATTTTCCACAACAGATCCAGAGTGCAGTGGATTTCCAGCTTCCCCAGKGCCTGCAAGAGGCCCTGGGTGTACCTGAGGCATGTAAATTGTCTCCAGATTATCTGGTGGCTGTTCAAGATTGCCAGGGGATGCAGCAGGCACTGCTGTGTTCTTCTTGATATTCTTTTGGTTTGAGTGGTTCTCTCTTAATTCAACCACCATCTTTGCTTGGTCRATCTCTGCAGGTTTTATACCAACTCCATGGGACCTCACAGGTTCAAAAGAACTATTTGCACTTGTCTGAAAMACTCCTGTAGGCTTAGGAGGACTTGGAGTGGGAGGCTGGGATAGATTGCCATGGTAGTTCTTRCTCAGGTTTAGCTCACCTGAATCCCCTCCCAGAGGAGAGGAGTCAATCTGTTTAAAGAAGCTGGCAGAGGATTCCTCCTCAGGCTTCCCAATTTCCTGCTGGATAAATGTCCCAGCCTGCTCTGGGGGCCGTGCTGAGCTGGAAGTGCTCCTGTGGCTGATGGTGCTGTAGGTGGAAGAGACGCTGTCTGGTCGCACAGGGTGAGGTAAGGAATCAGGTGCCTCCAAGTTTGGTCCTCCTTCAGCATGGCTCAGGTTCTTGGGAAGCATCTGACCTGGGAAGGATCCATACCTGTATGGATCAGGACCAGCAGCAGGGGATGAAGCACTGATGTTCTGTGGTCCACTGGGCAGCACCTCCTGGTTCTGAATGCACTCCAGGTTCTCCACATTCTCGTACTGGGRCCCAGCTGTGTCACCCATCTGTGCCTTGTCATCACCAGCAAACAGAGAGTGCTTAGCAGCCTGTGCCTCCTGATGGCTGACAAGTTTAGGGAAGTACTGGACATCCATTCCTTTCTGTACCATCTCACCAGCTAAGCCTGTACCCAGCTGTGCCTGAGAGAGATGCACAGGCTGGTGATACAGGGAGGCAGAATTTTGCTGACAGGCATCAAACTCTGTTTTCTCCATCACATAATTTTTYTCAGATGAAAGTATTTCTTCATTTTCTGCCTCATCCCCTTTGAAAAACATGGAGAGAGTTCCTGGATCTCTGTCTGTGGGAACAGATCTATTTGACGTTTCAGACATAGCTGGAGACTGGTTTTTGGGGTTGTTTTCCTGAGCTGTGGGAAGGACAAAACYGGAGTCTTGCAAAGGTGGCTGTGGGTAAAACTGTTCCTGGTAAGGTTGGTTTAACCAAGGGTTAGTCATTTCTGTGTTCTGCCTAAACACATTTCCAGGCTGGATGCTGTTCACGTGGTGACTGCTGTTTGCAGGGCCATTTTTGCCATTCTTCTCACAAGCAGCAGAAAAAGGCGCTTGCAGGACGTTTTGTGGAATCCCTTGGTGTCCAGGACCCTGGGGGACATTCGTGTGTGGAGGAGGGTGAGAAGTGCTGACAGAAGGCTGAGAAATGTTATGAACATCATTCTGAGGAGACGACTCAGGATAGGGCACAAAATTCCCAGCTGGAGACTGCAGATTCCCTGGGACAGGCCTCCACTGGGAGCCAGGCTGCTGGGGAGGTGGTGGGAAGATTGCTGCTGTGTTAGGAGCTGAAGGTGCATCATTTGGATCTCTGCCAACATCCTGCCTAGCTCCAGGTTTGTTTGCTGCAGACACCATTCCAGGATGCACGGGGAAAGAGTTTTCCACTGCTGCTCCTGGGTTATAATGCGGGGGCACTGCGGGCCCGCGGAGTCCGAGCTCGGCGTTGGGATGCCCCTCTGCAGCACTGTTCACARCGTACCCCAGGGACGGAGAAGGAACTGCAACGTTAGCAAAGGAACTGCTGCTYATCCCTGCCTGAGGCACAGGAGCTGGCAGAGCCGTGTGTGGTCCATGAGGGCTGTCCCCGGCGCGGGCGGGGGGCGGGTGCACCAGGGCTGGCTGCGGGAAGCCCTTGGCTGGGTTATCCAGAGGGGAGCCCTGCGGGGTTTGCCTGCCGAAGGCAAACGGGTCTGTCACGGGCTGCACGGGCGCAGCGGCGGCGTTGGCCCGCTTGCTGAGCGGGCTGTTCCTCCAGTACATGTTGCGGGCAGCGCCGGCGGGAGGAGGGGGAGCCGCCCCCGGAGGGACGGGCTGCGGTGGCTGCTGCATGGTGCCCGTCCGGCAGGGTCACACGGGGAGGCAACACAGAGATTCCTTCTTCTGCCCTGCTGAGACAACACAGGTACGAGTCAGTTCCCTTCCTCACAGCACTTAAGTAACTTTTATTTTAGCAACAAAACCACTGGAAGGATTTGAAGTGGAAAATACCTCCCTCTTCTTCAGAATGCATAAGGAGCTGACACACTCCATTGTATTTCTAAATCCAAGTCCAGCATTAATGAAGTGTAAGGCTGTGTGGTATCAATGCACATCATTTAATAATTCTATTAAATATATCCGAGTAAGATTAATGAAACACATTAGTGTCAAACCCTTCAGTGCTATCCCACTGTTACATCTCCCAGAAATAAGCATCACAGACAGGACAGCAACCAGCCTGGAACAGAGCCTGCAGCACCRTGCCCTGCTCKATTTAATTATGAAGAGTTGAGAAGTCATTATCTAACTCTAATTCTATTAGAGATGGTCTTCAGCCCTGCTGCACTGGCACTCCATGTGAATGGACCTCTTCACAGGTAAGATGAGAAGCATCCCAAGACGGAATTCATCAGATGTTATCACCCTCAACAGTCCACTTYTGATTTAACCAAGAAAACACCGCGTGGCACAGCACTGTTATTTATTTTGAGAATGGCAATTGCATCCTCATCACAAATATTCCCTCTTCTAGATGAATGCTGCATAGCAAAACTGCATTTAAGGACAGAAAAACAATCAACATCCCCACCTATCAATGACCATTCTCAGTTTAACACCAGAGGGACTCTGGCACAGTATCAGGGTTACAGCTGCACTCCAGGCTGGAAAGGACACACTCGGAAGTAATCCAAGCCCAGCTCCAAACAATACCAGTCAGGAATCTGGTACACAGGAAGTTCAGTAAATTCATCAGCTTGTCTTTTTCARTTTTATCACCTCTTAACGATCTGGGGAGGCTGGAGACTGACAGACCAGAGGAATTCATCAGCATTTGTTCAGTGGAGCTCAGT
The DNA here is from genome assembly GCA_902810485.1 of Alauda arvensis. Lineage (NCBI taxonomy): Eukaryota > Metazoa > Chordata > Aves > Passeriformes > Alaudidae > Alauda > Alauda arvensis. The sequence continues at coordinate 341,242 of CADDXX010000498.1, forward strand.
GGAGCCTTAGCAGCATATGATAATCTTTTTTCTCATAGTACACAACAAATATTGTTTACAATATGCAAAGTACCCACAGCAATTGCTCCACACCAGATGCACTTCTGCTTATAAAAGAAAAAAGCTGTGCAATTCTTACTTGGAGTTCCTCTAAGATTCAGCATCTTGTAAGAGTAATAAAATGGGAAGCCAGGAAAGTCAGATGTTTGTAATCAGGACAAAACTGTAATAGTTACGGAGAAGTTCAAATGCAAAGAACTTSTGGTTTCTTGTTATCAAAAATATTACATGTATTTCATAAAGATTTATACCTAAAAAATTCCAATAAAAAGCACACTGACAATACTACAGCACACAGACTTTACTTGATATGAGTACAACTTCTCCTAAAGAAAAATATCTCCAACAGCCCTSTGCATAACCCAGGTCCCTCCTTCAGAGTTAACACAGACTCTCAATTCCTCCCCTACACCCATATATTCCACAGCCATATCTAGAGTTAGGATTCCATAAATTTRTGTTTTATTAGGATGGGAAGGACAACACAAACCAGATTTCAACAGAAGCATTGCTTGCATGTGCCTTCACCATTCCTTTTAAAGCACAGCTGCTGAATTCCATCAAGGAATGCTTACAGAAAGGTTTCAGGACTCTGCAATCTTTTCTCCTGCTCCAGTGCTGAGGTGAAGGTTTTCCAGCTGGCCATGCTGGCCAGCCCTGCTGCCAACCACATTTCCAGGAAATCCTGCCTGAACACCCCATCCCAACTCCCACATGTTTAGGGAACCTCTGGCTGTTCTGGGCATCCCCATTTCTTTTTCATCATGTTCTTTGTTGCACTAAGCAGATTTTAAAAACCTCCTCTCTCCCCTCCAAATAAAAGCATGGGTTTATGCAAYATACTTTGGCTTAGGGAGGAAAAAAGCTAATTCAACCATCTGCCAAGGAATTTATGTCCTGGAAAGCACAAACTTCACCAAACAAAATATTGGTATCTACTAAATAGCTYTGTTTTTCATAGAAAAGTTGTTTCTGAAATACAGCTGAGCACAAAAACCAACTTAAATACCCACTAAYGTGGACTTTACTCCTTGCAGTGTCTTATTGAAAAAACAAATCCTAATACTTGGCCATATTTTTGTAACAGCTGGTACCAGTAATTAGCTAATAAAAATAASTGTAAAGTCCTACTTTGAGGCACAACTTGCCATTCTTCCAGCAGGATCTTTGATGGTGCATGACAGAGGTTCAGAATGAGTGATCAGCTTCCTCAGAAGCAGAGTTAATATTAACAGACTGCACACGGTAGTAAAAGCGAGCAAGATTTGAGGAACTGAGGCCAAAGAAAATGAACGTGCCCATGTCAAGTAATTYAAACAGAAGATAACTCAGTGCTACTGACCCTCCCCTGTGCCYCATCCAGGATTAACAGAAATGCTGATTTTAAGGAATTTAGAAATAACTRCACAAGTTAAGAGCAATCCCTCTCYGCTTTATCTAGTTTGGGAATTCTTAACTTTCAGCTGGTTTATTAATTGATAAAGCAGAGCAGCCTTGCTAAACATGAGTCACCAAGCTGTTTGCAGGCTTCCCAAAAAAACACTGCCRAAGAGGAAAAAAACATTAAAACCCTCTAGACAAGGCCATAAAGTTAATTTCACCTGATGAGCTCGATAGCTTGATCTATATAGAAATAATTTTTTTGGGAGTAATTAATTTAAACCTATCTAAATAAATTACTCTTAAACAGAATAACTATGCAGATAAAGCAGGTTACAGAGGATTAATATTAACTCTCATGCTCACAAATGAACCAAATAATAAATAACATGTTCACATACACAGACTCCTAATAAGAACAAAGTGACAAAAAACCAAACAAAAATAGAAAAAAACCCAACCCACTGCAATCTCAACTACAGGAACAGCTGGAAAATGAGATTTGCAGCTTTAAAATCAGCAACTGCTTTTTCAGTTTTATCTTATGCAGACAGCTGCACATCTGCACACATGTGGGTGACAGATTGAACACATTCTACATCACTGACACTCCTGACAGATTCCTACCGGGCTKTTCCTAAACAGCAACCACAGTTACAAATGTCATCCTGTTAAACTGTAGCAACAGGACAAGGGGGAACGGCTTTAAACAGGTTTAATGAGGTATCCGGAATAAATTCTTGGCTGTGAGGGTGGTGAGACCCTGGCACAGAGAAGCTGTGGCTGCCGCTGGATCCCTGGAAGATCCAAGGCCAATTTGGATAGGGCTTGGAGCACCCTGGGCTAGTGGAAGATGTCCCTGCTCATGGCAGGGGGTGGAATTTGATGATTTTTAAAGTCCCTTCTAACCCAAACCGGCCTGTGACTCCGTGAAAACAAATTCTTTTGATAYCGGGAATCAAAAGCACAGAAGCAGCACAAAGCATTCCCGTTTATTCCGAMTACCAGTTCTTTACCCCAGCGGGTCCCGGCGCTCTCCGGCAGCCGCACTCCTGAGTCAGCACCAGTTGCACRGACCTGTGGCACCTGACAGCTCGGAAAAACAACCCTGACCTGGGACCAGCGCCGTGCGCTGTCAGAGGAGAGCCGTGACAGCCAACATCGCTCGGAACCTCCTCCCTCCGCACCCCCCGGAACAACCTCCGGATCCCCGCAGTGTCCCCGTCCCACCGCCCCGCTCCAAACCACCCGCAGCGACCCAAATCCTGCGGGAAAAGCCCCGGGCAGCGCAGCCCCGCCACTGCGGCAGCGCCTTCGCTCCTCCTTGCGGCACCGCAGCCCGGCCCAGCCCGGGCCGGGGGCCGAGCCCGGGGCTGCGGGACCCGCCGGCTCCCCGCGCTGCGACAGCCCTGCGGCCCACGCCGAGGCACGGCGGGGTGGGCACCAGGGACCCGCTCCTCAGGCCCGCCGCTCCTCACCGCAGCCCACCCGGGACCCGCAGGCCCTCCCTGCGGGTGCGCCCCGCCGTACCTGGCAGCCGCCGCCGGCCRAGGCCCCTCAGCAGCGGGCGCGGGCGCCGCAGCCGCTCACGGCCCCAGCACCGGCCGCCGCCATCTTGGCACATCCGGCTCGGGGTTCCGCCGCCGCCGCCGACGTGTCACGGCACGGCGCGGCGCGCGCTGACGTCACGGCGGCGCGCGCACCCGGCGGCCCCTTGGAGAGTGGAACGGGGGGCGGGACGGGCCCCGGGTTCGAGTCCCGGCTGGGGCGGCTGCGGGTTCCAAAGTCACGGGTTCGAGCCCCGGCTGGGGGGGTTCCGAAGTCACCGGTTCGAGTCCCGGCTGGGGGGTTCCGAAGTCACGGGTTCGAGTCCCGGCTGGGGGTTCCAAAGTCACCGGTTCGAGTCCCGGCTGGGGGGTTCCGAAGTCACGGGTTCGAGTCCCGGCTGGGGGGGGTTCCAAAGTCGCGGGTTCGAGTCCCGGCTGGGGGGTTCCAATGTCACGGGTTCGAGTCCCGCTCGGGGCGCCTCGTCCCGGTGCTTCTTCTGTGTCCCCGTGATCTCGCCCCTAGGCCGGGGAGCGGTGCAGCGCGGCCGCGTGTGGGTTCCGTGGAGGCTGCGGTCCCCTCGGTTGCCCGGTGCGGGTGCAGTGGCTCGGGCGGCCGCCAGGGCGGGACAGAGCTCCGCCGGTCCGGTGCCGGTACCGGTGCCGGGGGGAGCCGCTGCACATCGCGGGCCGGGGGAGCGGGGCGGGTCAGGGGCTCCCCGGGGCTKCTGGAACTGAGAAATCCGTGTTTACAGACACGGGAAATGAGATTYYGTCTCTGTGACACGCTGCAGAGYGAGATCCTGTCCTGCACGTCCGTGGGGGCTTAATTAGGAAAGGCACATTAATTGGGGAAGGCTGGGGTGCACAGTGTCCAAAAGCATCGGAATCACAAACGAGTCCCAGAATACTTAAGGCTGAAAAAGCCCTCTAAGATTAACGAGTACCGAGTTATTCACCACTAAACCTCGTCCCCAAGTGCCACATCCGTCTGCCCTTTTGAACACTCCAGGGACGATAATTCCAGCACTGTCCCAAGGCTTAACCACCCTTTCTGCGATGACATTTTCCCAAAYAGCCAATCTAAGCCTCCCCTGGCACAATTCCAGGCGGTTTCCTCTCACCGTCCCTTGTTCCCTGGGAGCAGAGCCTGTGTCCATCCTCCTGGCAGGGAGAAGGTGGGACCAGGTGATCTGCAATTCCCTTCCAACCCTCACCAGTCCGTGACACCATGAAAACAGCTCTTTGGGAATCAAAAGCACAGAATCAGCCACAAAACATTCCCTCCTGAGCCTCCTTTTCTCCAGGCTGAGCCCTCCCCTAGCTCCTTTATCCGCTCCCGATGCTCCAGACCCTTCAGCATCGTGTGTCTCTGTTGAGTCGCAGCTCTATTTTACACAAACACCACGCTTTTTTAGGAGGGGGGTGAAAAACCCCTCYTGCAGCCACCAGAAGAATGCTTGTCATTCAGCTGATACTGTCACACCCTGCGCCCAACAACGAGCCCTGCGGAGGAAAACACAGCGACCTAAACAAACATCTTAATCAAGGGTCATTATCAGTGCGAGAGCTGTTCCTGCACGCTTGATCATTAAAGCAGGGGAATATCCTCAAAGCCCCGGCCAAGCAGGGGAAGCAGCACTTTGATGCTGGTGTGGGAACCAGAGGCAGCGCTGTGATTTTTAAGTGCCTTTCATCTCCCTCTTTTGTAGGAACATTCTTATAAACCAGCTTGTCAAATACAATTTCCCTGCGCAGGCATGAGTTGCAGATAAAGCCCTGGTGCTCCCTTGATATTTCCCCCGAACAGGTGTAATCTGAGGAAACATGGTTTTAATTAGCCTGATTGGGTTTTTTTTTTGTGTGCTAAATACCATCAATAGCTCACTTCTGTGGCTGTAGTTAGATATTTATGTTACATATTTAACCCCCTTATGCAGGGGTGCACAATGCAAACACCAGCAATGGGATCTCACCTTTGCTGGTCCCCTGATAAATATGTGATAAATTTTATAAAAAACTGCCACGTTAAAGCATTCAATCCCTTTTTAACCTGAAGTTTTCCAGCTGGTTTGCTGTACTCAGCAGTAGTTCTGAGTGACCCATTGTAAATTAAAACCTTTGCCAGTGAGGACAGCACGTGTCCTTCTCTCCTGCTTCACAGAATGGTTTGGAAAGGACCTTAAAAATCATTAAATTCCACCCCCTGCCATGAGCAGGGACCTTCCACTCTCCCAGGTTGTTCCAAGCCCCATCCAGCCTGGCCCTGGACGCTTCCAGGGATGGGGCAGCCGCAGCTCCTCCGTTCCTCAGCTCACCTGAGGTACAACACAAGCGATCCTGACCTTTTTCTGGTCATTTATTCAGTCTTCAGGTTGCACACAACCAGAAACACAACCTCGCCCCACGAGCTCGCCATGAAAAGGATCATTCTTTCAGTTTAGAAACATGGGGATAAAAAAAAAAAAAATTAAGAGTATCTCTATCCCTTAAGAGTATTCTGCACCACGTTGGCCAACTGCACAAATCTGAGTTTTATTTATTTATTTACTCATTCAGTGATTATTCCGATTACCCCACCAGCCATATTAACCCCTGCGTGATCCGAGCCGGGCTAAACCCGAGCTGAATTTGGCTCCTTTTGTGCATTCTGATTTCAGCCGCAGCAGCAATCCCTCCGTCAGGGCTGCAGCAGCTGCGAGCAAACACCAACAGCCCGGAGGGAGAAGCAATACAGAGTAGCAGTTTCTAAATGTCCCATCTAATTGAGCAGGAATAATGAAAACAAAGAGTGAGAAGAAGAAAAAAAAAAAAAAAAAGCCCTCCAGCATGTAAACAAATAGTTCAGGTGCAGGGATTGCTCAGAGCACCAACATACCTGCCATGGGTGCTAATCTTGTTTTACGCCAGCCCTCCTGAAGCCTTCCCTGGGCGTGGGATGGGATTTTGGTGTTTCTCAGCCGTGCTTGCCRTGATCCCCTCACTCCTCGGCGCCTTCTGGTGCTGGGAGAGCTTGAAATGCAGCTCCCAAAAATCTTTCCCCACGCGAGCTTGTGGTGGGACAGGGTGGGTTGGTTGGGGTGGGAAGGAGCCCCGAGTGTGAGAGTTTGGAACTGCGGCCATTTCTGCTGTTTCTTGTTTAATTTTGTCTCGATGCCAGCGGGATCTGTGACACCACAATCATCTCATGCACCCACAAGTTGGTYGGTCACCAGATGCCTTCATAAACCSAAGTCATTTGGGGCTAAACACTTAAAACCTAAATTTTTGCAGCCTTGCTCCTCTACCACTTAAACCTTAATTGACTTCTAGTTTGAATTACCTTGTGGACAATTAATTATTATTTATCCATTTGCTTCTTTCCATGCTATTTAGCCCCCTCTTTCCTCACCCTATCCCTCTGACCCTTCCTCACAGAAAATCCCATGCTTTGCATCCCCTGTTGTTAAACGAGCCACATGTGTTGCCTCTTGTCACATTGTTTTCCATGTCCTCACAAACCTGTTTTTTTTCATCTATTCCAGGCCAAATTTCTGCCTTGTCCATGAGCAACTTGACCAAATTTCTGCCTTGACCATGACTGACTTGACCAAATTTCTGCTTTGCCCTTGAGTGAGTTGGTTTTACACAGGGCCAGGCAGGAGAGGATCCTTCTGATGCCTCCTCACTTTGGGACGAGCCTCTGCCAGCCCCACTGGAGCCGTGCTGGGCTGGTTCTGGTGCTGGGAACGTGTGGGAGAAGCCTGGAAGGCTGGGCTGTGTGGGATCCGTGAGCAGCTCGGCTGTGAGTCACACAAACCCCCTGTTTGGTGCATTCCAGACGGGATGCAGGCACACACAGGCAGTGGGATGACACATCCTTGGGAAGTTCATCTCCAGGATGTCCCTCTGGGTGCAGAGATCCTCGCTGGTGGCACGTTTTCACAGGGGGAAGAGGGGTTTGTTCTGCCTTAAAACACCCCTTTCCGTGGAGTTTGATGCTCCCTTTCCTGGAATGTCACCTCCCTGACCTCTGGAGGTGCATTCCCCTGCTGTGGGTGGCACATCAAACTCCACTGTCACAGCACCAGTAGCTGACCAGTTGCACAGCAGGTGTTTGGTGGCCCTGGATGTGTCTGCCCCACACACACACAAACCCCCTCCCTCCCCAGCCACGGAGTGGAAAATACCAGCATTCCAGGCTKATGTGATTTGGGAGGAGGTCAGTGGCTCTGCTATTTATATCCAGTTATTTGGGGACTCTGCAGCTGCATTTGCACTGCAGAGTCCCYTGTGGGGTAGAGAAAGAATTAAATTTAATTAAATTACCTTAAAAATCTTGAGCACAGCGAGGACAGCAAACATTTCTGGGTGGTGTTTGTGCCCAGAGTGGCACAAGTAAAACTGTCCCTCTGCTGCTGCTGTTCCTGGTTTTATTAAAGATGCATGAGGGACATTCCTAAAAGCAATTTTTCCATGTTTCCCCTTTTATATCTTGACTTGATGGCCTGAGAGTATCAGAACACCCACAGCAGATAAAGAGCTACCTGGGCAGAGCCCCTCCTGCCTTGCTCAGGTGTCTCAAGTCAGTGAGAGTTTAGCAGAAGTTAAAAGAGAAATTTTCATTTTCCAAAGCTCTTCTCTGAGTTTTTACACGGAGAACAAGATGTTGAGAAAGCTCCAGCCCTCTGTGCAGGTACCAAATCCAGAATTCACCTGACCCACAACAAAAACACCAAGTTCCAGTTTTAGTAAAATCTAGATGCCCTGAAGCATCATTTATTGCAAATCAGTTAACCAAAAAAAATACATCATTTTTGCAAACTACAACTTTGCATGTACATAACTTTATTACAGAAGATATCTTTTCTTAAACTACACTCTAGKTTATAAAACATAGGAAGATTCAACACCACGTGATGTTTTTATCACTCATAGGAGGCGTGTCACAAGTAACAATTGGTCTGAAATGTTAACTGAGTTAACACAGCATGGCTCTGTGCCTTGAGAAATATCCATTTTATTTGGTGTTCTAATAGGAAGGAATGAGGAAAAGGAACCCTTTTYTTAGGATTTCCTGATGAGCTGCTCTCTATCTGCCTGTCCCATACACATTATCCAGCCTTAGGGTGTCTGCTTGCTTTTGTGAGTGATATTCCAACACCTCTATAAGGTGATATATTTATGATATATTTAAGACTTGCTCATTTAGATTTTTGAAACAAAATCCACCTTTTCATGAAAAAAAAAAAA
>CADDXX010000498.1:351443-375173 GCA_902810485.1 Alauda arvensis
TTTTTTTACTTGAAGGCCTCGGGGATGTGTCCCATCTGTGACTGCATACTCGTGGGAGGGCTGGAGATGCCCTCGGACCAGTCGGACACGTTGGAGTGGGGCGAGGAGCTGGACCACTGATCCGGCGACTCGGGCGAGGGCGTGAGGAAAGGGTGGTCGGGCACCTGCAGCTGGTGGCTGGGCGTGTTGTCCAAGGGGGAGGAATAACTGTGCTGGGAAGGCGGCGTCAGGAACTGCGTGGTGGTCATGGGCTGTGCCAGGGAGGAGGGCAGCGAGGTGGGCAGCAGCTGGGACTCCTGCGGCAGGATGGTGTGCACGGCCATGGCGCCGCCGCTCACCGGCTGCAGCTCGGGCTGGCTCAGCTCCGTGCCCAGGAAATTCTGGCCCATGTTGGAGCCGGGGTTGTGGTGTTGCTGCTGTTGTTGCTGCTGTGGCTGCTGTGCAGGTTGCTGCTGCTGCTGCTGCTGCGGTGGTGGCGGTTGCAGGTTGGGCTGCTGGAGCTGCTGCTGCTGCTGCTGCTGCTGCATCTGCTGGAGCTGCTGGCTCTGCAGCAGGTGCGGCTGGGACGCCAGGCGCGTGTTGGGCATGGCCTGGTAGCTCATCATCTGCGACAAGCTGGTGGTGGGCAGCCCGTTGTGCAGCGAGGTCATCATGCCGTGCTGCAGGTTTTGGGGCTGCTGGTGAGCCCCGGGCTGCAGGCTGGCCCCTCTCAGCGGGTTGTACTGGCTCTGCACCATGCCGTTCTGCAGCCGGCTGAGCCAGTCACACTGCCCGTTCAGCCCGGCCCCGCTGCCCACCGAGAAGCTCATGGGAGCGCTGCTCATGCCCGTGCTGGGGCTGGACGCGGGCAGGTGGGACAGGCGCGGCGGCACCGAGTCGAAGCCCATCCTGCTGGAGCTGCCCATGGCCAGATCCTGCTTGCCCGCCATGTTGAGGTGGTTGATGCTCAGGTGGGCGTCGGGCATGCCCGGCAGGTGGTTSAGGGGCATGGAAGGGGACTGCTGGAACGGAGAGGTCATCAGCGGGGGAGAGGCCACGTCCGAGAGGTACCCGTGCGGCGACTCCAGGGAATCCACGGGCGACAACACGCTGGAGTTGTCGAGCAGGCACCCTTTYCCATCCTGGGACTTTTTCCTCCGCGCTTTGAGGTCTTTGGCGTCCTTGCCRTTGCAGCTCAGCCCCTTGGTGCTCGGCTTCCTGGCCTTCTTGCCCTGCACGGCGGGCTTGAGGTTGCCGATGTAGCTGCTGGGGGAGCAGAGCGGGGGGGACAGGGTGGGGGCCCCCAGGGGCCCGTTGTGCAGGGTGGGGCTCCGCACCAGGTTGTACTCGTCCAGCAGCCGCACGATGTCGTGGTGCATGCGCTCCTGCGCGATGTCCCGCGGCAGCCGGTCCATGTGGTCCGTGATGTCCCGGTTGGCAAAGTGGTCCAGCAGCACCTTGGCSGTTTCGTAGCTGCCTTCTCTGGCTGCCAGGAACAGTGGGGTCTCCTCCTGGAAAGSCAGCAAGGTTTGGTTAGGGGTGAGGGAATCTGTAAATGTCACAGATGCTCCTGGCTAGCGCTGCCCTGAGCTCCACACCAGTGTAGTTGAGTGGCAGAGATTGTCTGCCATCATCTCTCCTCTGAGCAAAARGAGATCTCACCAATCTCTCCTTTGCTCCTTCTTTTTCCTACCCTGCTGAGCCATGTCCTTGTACTGATATCAAACCAGGAATCAAACCAGTGACCCAGAACATGCTGGAGGTGGCCACAAAGACACTGCCCACCAAGCACTGCATGGCCCCTCAASATCATCCCTCCAACCAAATCCCACAGTGCTCCTTTGAGCTAGATCTTACTTCATTCACAGCAGAACAATCAAATCAGTCTCAGTGCCAGACATTTGTATTTTAGCCAGAAATTACTCTTTAACAGACTCCCCAAATGGTTYTTCCCTTGCTTATATCAGCCTAGGAGATCCTACCTTATTATTCTGCATGTCCTTATTGGCACCRTTCTTCAGGAGGACCATTGCAGCTTCCACGTTATTCACAGCAGCTGCCCAGTGCAGGGCTGACTTGCCTGKAGAGGAAAATCATAGAACACAACACACATGAGAGAGTGCTGGGATCAACAGCAAGCAGCCCCTCTGTCCCATGGCTGGGTGAACTGGTGTTTTGGCTGCCTCAGTACCTAAATCATCCACGGCGTTGACGTCAGCRTGGCAGTTGATGAGGTCATCCAGCATCCCCTCCACAGCCAAGCGAGCAGCCAGGATCAGGGGGGTGGTCCCGTCATGCATTCGGGCATCCAGGTCTGTTGCCCTGTTCCTAATCAGGATCTGCCACAAASCAGAGGGAACACAAACGTTAGGAGGGGCAGACAGCAAGGCACTCCAGGTATCCATGTCTCAGGACCTGCAATGCCTTCTCCAAAGGTTCATCCCTCCAGTTCTACTCCCAGTCCAGGGCTGCTGTGCCCCAAGACAACAGGGGTTTCATTTCCTACCGCTGCCACCCCACACCTTGCCCAGGTGAGCAGGACACCCTGTGCTCAGACTCTTCACATAGTGCGAGTGCCCCTTTCCTAAGTGTCACTAAGAAGCTAGAATTTGATCCTACCCTTCTTGTGCCAACTCCTCCCCACCTCAACCCCTATAAAACCCTGTGACCCCGCTGCTCTCCCTCTTCACCCCCATCTCCCACCCAGGCTGGGAGGAAATAAATGGATTCTCCAGCTCAACAAACGGAGACCTCCCCAGAAAACGACGAACAGCGTWGCAGCAACACCCTGCTACAACACACCACCCCTATTCCCCCTAAAAAACCACCCCAAACCACCCGTTACCTGGAAGACCCCCTGTGCGTCGGCAGAGACGGCGGCGTGCAGGGGCGTGCGGCCCATGTTGTCCTGGATGTTGGCGTCGGCGCTGGCCTCCAGCAGGCGCTTGGCAGCGTCCGAGCGCGAGTACCTGGCGGCCAGGTGCAGGGCGGTCTCGCCCGTGCGGTCGGTCTGGTTGTGCAGGCTGGCCCCCTGGTAGATGAAGTCCGAGATGACGGCGGGAGCRTCGTCCTCCTCCTCGCTGTTGCCCGTCTCCAGCCCTCCTCCGCTGCACGAGGCGATCATGAGCGGGGTGAAGCCRTCTGGAGAAAAAAAAGGGATTTTTTTACCCTCTGTAATGCAGGAGGATCTGCCTGTGATGGATGCTTATTCTCCTGGGTGTACAGAGACTGAGTTCCTGGCTAGTTCTGAACATCAAACACGAATATCCTTCCTCTGATATGGATCTGAAATTCCTCAGTGGTATCTCACTGCTCACTGCTTTCCCTATTTCATCTGCTCYGTTTGGAAGGAAGGGTGCTCAAAGCAAATAGAGTATGGTAAATACCTTCATTATTTCAGAGGACAATTTCACAGACRTGGGGAAGATCAAGTGTTTGTAAGAATTTAAAAAGCTATCAGCCATTGTTAAAAACCTTAAAGGAAGGCTGTGAAATGTACGGTTGGGTGGGAGGAGAGGAATATAGGAGCAGCAGAGAGATAACCTGGGTGATTTAATAGGYACTTCTGTAATTTCCACCTCAGTCACTGAACAAAAGAGCTCTCATGGAAAGCAAAWTGTGACAGGGTCTCTCTCTAAATCACACACAACAGCAAAACCCCGTGGCACACAGCTTGTAGCAGTGACTCTGCACCAGCAAGGGACAGGGAGGGCTGTGGGGCTGCTCCTCTGYAGGGGCTGAGGGAGGGTTTGACACGAGCTGACAGTGCAAGGGGTCCTTACCCGGCCCTCTGACRTTGACATCCATGCAGTCAGCATCGATTTCCCCCTGCGGAGGCGTCGGGGCCATGGAGGAAATGCGCAGGTCAGCGGCGTCCAGGTGCTGCTGTGTCCACTGCCTGTGATCTGTCTGGTCATCCGTGTCTGGCAGCATTGCCTGCTCCTCAAACTGAGAGCAACAGCAGGCAGTGAGCTCCCAGRAAAACACCCTGGGCTGAGCTCCAGCCTGGGAAGCTCTGCGAGGCTCCAAGGTGTGTGTTTGTCACAGGCAGGTTTGCAAAGGAGCTGAGAGCAGCAGTGAGGGGCCCTGAGGGTCCCTCCACTCCTCCTGTGACAAACCCAGGAGCAGCACAGGGAAAGTGGCAGAGGGCTTACCCTGAACTTCTTGGTGTCCAAGGTCTCCTCRTCACCCCACTCATTCTGGTTGTCGTCCATCAGCGTGCCGTCYGAAGCATTCTTGAGGGGTCTTTAAAAACAAAGCCACACAAAAAAGTTACCTCCTCTGCAGGAACTGTTTGTGATGTTCATCCAAGTACAGGCATAACAGAAGAATCAACCAACTTCCAGGAGGTTCCCCTCATTTTTTACCAGGCATTTCATTTTTTTACCAGGTGCAAAAAGATTACACAGCACAACCCAGACAGAACAGTGCCTTTTTCCCCATGCAAAACTTTAAGATCCCTGATTCTTCTCCTCCCTGCCACACCACTGAGACGCACTAGAGAACAAAACTGTGACAGGCTCTCTCAGAAGAGCCCTGAGCGGCCCCCTGTCATGTTAGCAAGCAAATTACTCACTTCAGCCCAACAGAATCCTCCCCGAGGGGCTCCCGCCGCTTCTTCTTGCTCGACTCCGTCACTTTGAAGCCTTCAGGGAACCAGAGCTGCCCATGCTCCCTGCGGCGCTTGCGGGACACCAGCACTCCCAGTCCAATGAAGGCCAGCAGAACCAGTGCAGCCCCCACCACGTACATAGGATACAGCTGCGAGTTCTTCGTGGGCTCGGCCGTCTCACCTGCAAAACAGCGGGGCACAAAGAGATGCTGAGGCATTAAGCTGCATAGCAAACGAGGGACGGAGTGGAAATGAAGGAAAATTTGTTAATAGAGGTACCTAAGGCTGATCTAAATCAGCTTCACCACCCCCCCCACCCCCAAAATAAGGTCATTTTATACGCTATTAATCAGAATTGCAAACTATCGGCAAATTCTCGGCTGCACAAGGCAGCCTGCACCAGGAGACAGCTTCACTTTTTTCTCCTTTAAGGAAAAGGATTAGCAAACTTCAAATCATTGCGCTCGCATTGAGCTGTTAAGACAAAAGGATTTARGAGGGATTTTCAAGATACAAACTTCAACTCCTTGCATGTCACTGATTGATTGGAGCTGCCTGGGTTTTCTTTTTCTTTTCTTTTTTTTAATAACTTTTAGAGTGATAATGATTTTGAAATAAAACCAGGAATAAGCAAAAATAATAAAGTGGGCTTGCAATTTTTTGAAAGAAAAGATTTAAAGGGGGGAAAAAAAATTGTGAGGTTATTAAAACCAGACTGTGCTCAAATGCAGCCAAATTGACAGACAACTAAACTCGGGGAAGTCTGGGGAGTTCTGGCTGTCTCTCCTCTCCAGCTGACCAGCTGTACTTACTTTTGACAGCCTCTATTTTGTAGGGTATGTTGAGGTTGCCAAGGGAGGCCAAGGCTCCCAGGAATGCTGCCACATCAGTGGCACTCTGGAAGCACTGGGAAGAGGACTGGATGCACTGGCGGTTATCAATTTCCAAGTAGACGATGGATCTGTGAGAGAGAAGAGTCAATAAGGAACAGGGAGCAATGACCACACCAAGGACGCGTCTCCCTTCCCTCTTTAACCCCCATCAGTGGGAATTAGGAGGTGGGAACCCATCTCCTTGCTCCCCTGTGGCCCAAAGCCTGCAGCTCACACTCATGGTGTGTTGGATCTGCCTCAGTGAATGCTGTAAAATCCAGCTCTTTATCCACAGGAATGGAAGGGAGTCTCTGCTTCCCAATGTTTTATAATTACCCAGACACTACAGTATCTYAAATAATGCTGTTTGGGAGCCTTCAGATGTTCTCACATCATTTTCACTACTCTAACTCCTTTGTTTTCAGGGGTTTTTGACTGAGTCCACGGAGAGGGAGCAGGTTAGATGTGTATGTTTACACCAAAGATCTCCAAACACAGATTGCAGTAATTGAGCTTTACAACAAAGCTCTAGAAAGCATTTCCCAGGGAGAAAATGAGGCTTAACTTAATGACTTCCTGAAGTCAGACAGTCAGTCAGGCCAACCTCTGCTTCCAGGTCCCACCCAGCCCAGCCCCGGCTCCCAACAATGCACAGGACTCCTTCAATCGTGAGAGTCGGCGCAGCATTGCACCAGGGATTCCTGAATGATCACTCCATTTTCCCACATGAGAGCAAAATCCGGTTTCTGTTCACACAGAAAGCAACATCTAAACACAATCATCAGGCCTACATCCTTCCCTCCTAGCGTGTTACTATTACCAACACAGAAAGGAGTGCTGCTCAGAGAAAATGGAAGCCTCTTACCCTCTGATGTCCATCTGATCGAGCTCCCTCTTCTGCCTCCTGCCAGCCCTGGAGTAGAGGCTGCTCTTCACTTTGTTGATGACAGCACTGGACATGTCTGACCAGTCCTCTGTGGACCTCTTGATGTAATGTTTYTTCAGCTCCTCCTCGTTGCCATAGTATGGGAAGATCATGTACTCCCCCTTGGGGTTCTTCTTGAAGACCACGTTGGTGTGCAGCACGCGGCTCAGCTCCCGCAGGAAGTTGAASGAGTTGTTCTTCAGGTTCTCGGGGGTGATGAGGACCACCACCACCAGCGTGCCATCTGCCAGCTTCTCTGGCATGTTGTTTGCACAGTCCAGGCCGTCCCACTCGCACTCAAAGTTGTTGCAGCCCTGGTCGCAGTGACCATCCGAGAAGTGATCTTTGCAGTACTGGTCATACAGAGGGCTGGGTGGAGGGAGAAGCAAGGCAGGAGAAAAGAATTAGACCAAGCACTGCAAATAGCACCTATATGCTGAGAAAAGCAGCGGTGGTCTCTCTTTTGTATAAATGTTCTTCACCCTGACAGACAGCAGTTTACACAGACAGCAGCTGTTTCATGCAGCGCTGTGAAGCATTCACTGCTGCAGGTGAGAGACAGCAGCTGTTACATTATAAAAGAAAAAGGGACAAATTGCTGTGACTCAGAGAAGGCATGGGGACACAGAATAGTTACTGAAACCATGGTTGGTCCGGGAATCAGGGACTAAATTCCTGCTGTTGCCAAAGACAATGTTTGGGAAATGCTTGGATGTTAACATCATCATGTTTCCTGGCTGCTCTTCCATCTGGGGTCTCCCTGCCTTGAAACTGACTGTGTTACTGCTGTGAGGTGGAAGATTCACTGAAGTGATACAGGCAAGGACAGGAAAGCCATCTGCAGTGAGTCAAACCCAGAGAGCTTCCAAGTGGATGTAAACTCAGAAGGACCACAGGGAGATGYGATTGTTTGAGTTGCAGAACAGAAGGCTGGGAGGGAACAGCAGGCCTGAGTCCTATAACTCCTATATCTAAGAGTTATACCAGATACAACCAGGAGAACCAGAGGGTCACCACAGACAGTGACCCTCATGGGCTTTAAAACAAGAAGGCTTTAAATAAACCACTTACTTGCACTGCCCCTCGTACTTCTGGCAGTCAAACCCATCRTAGAGGCAGCCAGCGTTGTTGCACTGAGAGTCACACTTGCCATCATTGAAATACTTCCAGCACTGCAGGGACTGGGAGCAGTTCTTCCAGGGGTCRTTGAAGTTGAGGGAGCAGTCGCCGCCGTCCCAGCCGCAGGCGTGGTTGTTGCACTTCCCATCGCAGATCTTGTTGCCGGCGTAGCCCGCGCACACGGCGATCTCACACTTCTCCTCGATCTTGGGGGGGATGATGTCCTGCCCGATGCCCCCCTGGAAGTCGAAGTCGAGGATGTGGCAGTTGAGGCCGTTGAAGTTGGCGGGGCAGTTGCAGCGGTAGAAGGGGGAGGCGTCKCCGGAGAACTCGCAGGTGCCGCCGTTGTAGCAGGGGTTGGAGGTGCAGGGGCTGCTGGCCGGGTACTGGCACTCGGGGCCCGTGAAGGCCGGCGTGCACATGCACTTGGAGCTCTTGTGGATGGAGATGCAGGTGCCACCGTTCAGGCAGTGCAGGTTCCCGCAGGTGCGCGAGTCGTTCTCGCAGGTGGCACCCACGAATCCCTGGGGAGGGCACRGCAAAGGAGRGGGTCAGAAGCACTGATGSTGTCCCACAAGCAGCATTAATACAYGTGTGTGTTCTGGGAAACTAAAAGCTGCCCTCTAAAACTGGTGATGGGCAAGAATAATCTTGAATGGTAAAGCTCAAAGGGAAGGGAGCTCTTCCCCACAGCAGCCTGTCCCACTTTGTGTGGTGMAAATAACATTCAGCCTGTTCTACCTTCAGGCCTGAGCCATCTTCTCCCTAACTCTATTCCAGCATCCTTGCAAGCATGGAGGGTGCACATTTATGGATGCACCCACAGCAAAGCATCCTCCCATCCACACCTATCCCARCTGGGGAAGCCTCAGGGGCTAAACTGGCCTCTTGACCATGCAGCATTCCCTGCTCAGAGCTAGAGAGGAGCAGGCACCTACCGGGGGGCACTTGCAGATGAACCCACGGCCGGTGTTGCTGGCAACAGCACAGGTGCCCCCGTTCCTGCAGGGCTTGCCCTTGCAGCCGTCCACCACGGTGTCACAGCGACGGCCTGCGGGGGAGAGGAGCGTGTGAGGAGGAGATGAAGGTGTGCAGGGATGCCTGGGGTGGGGGGGCTGCGGGCTGGGAGCAGGAGGGGAGGCGGTGCTCACCTGCATAGCCAGGTCGGCACTCGCATTTGTAGTCGTTGACCCGCTGCACGCAGTTCTGGGTGCCGCGGGCGTCGCAGGGGTTGGACAGGCACTCGTTGACATCTCCCTCGCAGCGCTCCCCTACAAAGCCAGGGGGGCAGATGCAGCTGTAGCCACCTACCCGATCCTTGCACTTGCCATTGTTAAAGCACTTGGGCCCCAGGGTGACAGGATCAAAGAAAGGGCTGCAGTCATCCACATTGATCTCACAGTGCACCCCTAGAGAGAGGGGGGAACAACCCACACAGCTCATCAAACAGTATCGGGGGGGAACCCGCTGCCCCCCTGTGTGAGCCTTCCCTGCCAAGGGGCTGAGCCTGACCACGTCAGTGGCAGCCTGAGCCAGCTCTTGGGCAGGAGGGACGTGGCTCCACGTGGCCAAGGCCGCGTGGCCTTGATGGCTAAGCCCACAAGCAAACACAAACCTCGCCTGCTGCGTTTGCTGCTGCCAGCCCGAGCAGCTAATGAGCAGAATCCAAGGATATCTGCACTCAGCCCGCTAATGCCCCAGCCTGGGGAATTAATTTACCTTGRGTTCCTCTGGGGCAGGAGCATTTGTAGGTATTGATGAGATCGATGCAGGTTCCTCCATTCTGGCATGGGTGGGACAAGCACTCATTGATCTCCTCTGAGCAGTTAACTCCATGATAACCAGCCACACACTGCAAGGAGGAAAGAGGAGAACTATCAGAGAGGTTTCTTCCATTCCCACATGGCTGTAGGAGCATAGCCAGCACCCCAGTCTCCAGCTTGGTAAAGGGGCATCATGGAAGGGCAGTATCTTGAGCAGCAAAAAGGCAGTAATGGAGGCTTTTTCCCTGGGAATTCCTACCCCCCAGGCACCCACCTCACAGGAGTAKCCTCCCAGGTAGTCTGTGCAGGTGGCTCCGTTCTGGCAGGGGTTGGGGGAGCATTCATCCACCTGCTCCTCGCAGTAGCTGCCGGTGTAGCCGGCCTGGCAGCGGCAGAAATGGGTGTTGCCAGTGTCAACACAGAGCCCCGAGTTCCTGCAGAGATGTGCTACATCGATACCTGTCAGGGAGAGCAGAGCGAGATGCAGGGACCTTGGTGACACCCACACAACACAGGGCCACCACACATCCCACAGGGCATCACAGCCTTGGGGGTGGCATTGCTAGAGCAATCACTCTGTGCCAAAAATCCCCACCAAGAGAACTGGCCACATCCCCGCTCAGTGCCCAGCACAGGGGATACCTGGGGACCAGGCCTTACCTTGCTGCTTAGCAGCCACCTCGCAGGACACGCTGGGGACGTCGCAGTAGAGCCCTGTCCAGCCGCTGTTGCACTCACAGTGGTACAGGTTGCTGGTCTGCCAGCACTTGCCTCCGTTTTTGCAGGGCGAGGAGTCACACCAACGCACCAGGTTCTGGGGGAGCAGAGCAAGAAGTGAGGGTGAGGGTCCAGCAGGGCTCCTGCAAGAGTGCAGAGACCCCCAGATCCACCCCAGTGTCCCGTACCTGGCAGTTGAGCCCGGTGTACCCCTGGGGACAGGTGCACTTGTAGGTCCCGTAGCTGTCCTGACACGTGCCCCCGTTCAGGCAGGGCTTGGAGTCACACTCATTGATGTTGTGCTCGCAGTAGCTGCCCGTGAAGCCGGGCAGGCAGACACAGGTGAAGGTGTTGATGCCATCCACGCATGTGCCACCGTTGAAGCARGAGCTGGGGACACAGACATCACACYCCAGTGAGYCAYTGCTSGTCGTGCCCCACACACCAACCCAGGGTGGCACAGGGACCTCAGCCCCTTGTCCCAGCTGGCAGGACTGTACCTCTCTGTGCAGTCAGGGGTGTTGTTCTCGCAGTGGATGCCGCTGAAGCCGGAGGGGCAGGTGCAGGTGTAGCTGTTGACRCAGTCGGTGCAGTTGGCCCCGTTCTTGCAGGGGTTGCTGGCGCACTCATTGATGTCCTCCTCGCACTTGGGCCCACGGAAACCGGCCAGGCACTCGCAGAAGAACGTGCCAATGCCATCGGAGCAGGAGCCACCATTGTGGCACGGATCTGGAGAGGAGGGATGTGCACGTGGAGATGTGAGGGGTCCAGCTCAGGTGCAGCAGCCCCACAGCACTGTCCCCATACACATTCCCAGGCCAYGTGGAGGAATGGGATTGAGCCAATGGACTGGGCAGAAGCCAGACCAACCCCACCAGGAGACTGGGCACACAGAGAACCCATGGCACACATTGTCCCCCAGCCTCCTTCCTCCTGCTCCCATCTTGGACTGACACAGCTCAACGGGGACATGCGTGAGATGGCCCAAAAGCCAAACAGGACCACAGTGGCAGCCAGGGCTGGTCCATGGGGAGGAGAACCCCAGCCCCAGGAAGGGTGATGAGGCTCAGGGTGCAGTCTGGGGCAGCCCCTGCTCTTACTGGGCTTGCAGTCGTCGATGTCGGTGTCGCAGTTGCGGCCGGAGAAGCCGGTGCGGCAGGCGCAGCGGTAGCTCCCGTTGGTGTTCTGGCACGTGGCCCCGTTCCTGCAGGGGCTCTTCACACACTCATTGATGTCAATCTCACAGGTCTGACCTGGGGACACAGCAGGACAGGGATGGTGTGGGCTGRGGGTGCTGGTGAAAGCCCCAGGGGKGACARTGASATCTTGGGCAYYRCTCACACCAGGGCAGAAGCTAAGGGATGCAATAGTTATGTYCCATACAACCCAGCTGAGCCATGGRGCATGTCAGGACCCTCCYCWRKGCCTGGCTCCCTCCCCTGAGGGAAAGGTTCTGACCCCCAAAAGGGTCATGTCCATACCTTGCCAGCCAGGGGGGCAACTGCAGGAGAAGCTCTTGTAGTCCTCTGACTCCTGGCACTCGCCACCGTTCTTGCAGGGGCTGCCAGCACAGGGGGCCAGCACGTCCTCACAGGTGGCTCCTGTTCAGGCACAAGAACCTGCTGACACCCTCCAAAATGACAGGTGGCCAAGACCCTGCTATCCCTGTCCCCTGCCCTGGGCTGCTGCCAATCTGGGCAAGGCTCTGGACTTCCCCAACACCCCAGGGCGGCCCAGCTGGGGCTGTGTCCTCCACTCCGGGTCACCCATGACCCCACAAACTTTTAAGCCCTATCTGGGCTGCATGGAAGCACTGCACGCTTCCTTTGGCAGGGAAGTGCTGCTTGGAGGTGTCTCTTCCCCCCTTGCACTCCCTCCTCCCTTCCCTCTCTGCTGCTTTTCCTGTTTACGTTTGGCCAAGGGACACGTTCCCTCGGAACCCTTATCTTCCCTGTCAGCCAATATCTCCTGAACTGGCCTTTGCTATTTTCCAGAGCCTTCCCCCTCCCTGCCTGCCCGATCCACGTCCCCCACTACCCCCCCAGAGGTTTCTATGGCCACTGGTGAGGGCAGGAAACAGCTCATGGCTTCCTGCAATTGTGCAGGGCTGCGCAGCGGAAGAGTGGGGCCGGCAAACAGGATTTGGCTCAGCAGAATCCCTCGGCCCCTCGGCCTCGGATCGCCTCTTCCAGCATGGCTGGGGAACTTGGGGTGTGAGTGGGGCGGCCCCTGGGTGCTGCTGCCCCCCCAGCCACCACCCTGGTGCCCTCCAGGAGGAGGAGGAGGAGGAGGAAGGGAGGAAGCTGTGGCTCTCAGCTTCTCAAAGCTCCTGCCCATTTCCTCCAGCTGCGCCGTGGAGAGGTGGAGCCGTGGCTGTGGGCAGCCCCTCGGCAGGGCAGAATGAGAGMAGCCTTCCTGGAGGCTTAGTGCCAGCTCACTGCATGGGCTGGGGACCGGCTTGGTGTCACATGTGAAGCAGGAAAGCTCCTCAGAGCCGTGGTGGGACGCAAGGTGCTCCCCTCACCTGTGTAGGGCAGGAGGCAGTTGCAGGTGTAGCCAGCAACGTCRTCAATGCACGTGCCCTGGTTCAGGCAGGGGTTGGAAGCACACTCGTTGATATTGGTCTGRCAGTTGGGGCCTGTGTTAAGAAAAATAGACAGAAGTGGCTGTGATGGAGGTGTGCTGGTGGCAGGGGACACGGTGACAATGACAACAGCACACCCATTGCCCTGGGAGAGCCTCCTGTGCTCAGCTCCAGCCCTGAACTGTGCTGAAGGTCTCCAGGATGGCTTCACTGGCACAATTCCCAGCCACACCTGGGGTCCCACTGTCCCCAAAATGAAGCCCCCAGCCCACCCAGCATCATGAGAACACACACAGCTCCTAAGCAGCCTTGGTGAGGGGGGAGCACAGCAGCATCCCTGGCTGCACCCTCAGAGTAATGGAATCACAGACAATGCTGGAAAAGCCCTCTAAAATAATCAAATCCAGCCATTAACCCAGCATCACTATGTTCCACATCCCTTTTGAACACTTCCAATCATGGTGACTCCACCACTTCCCTGGGCAGCATTTCCAGGAAGGAATTTTTCAGAATATCCAATCTAACCCCCCCCACTTACCACTGAAGCCCTCCCTGCAGGTGCAGATGTAGCCACTGGTCATGTCCTTGCAGGTGCCACCGTTCATGCAGGGATTGGATTCACACTCGTTGTTGTTAATGTCACAGTTTGTCCCRCTCCAGCCAGGGTCGCAGTCACACTTGTAGCTTTGGGGGAAAATTGGGGCATRAAGAGCTGCTCCATCCTGGCTGCAGCAGCCACAATTTATCCAGCAAATCCTATCCCTTCAGGGAAAYATCCCATGGCACTGTCCCAGAGCRTGKACAAGCACCAACTCAAAGGGACAGATGCTCACCCTCCTCTAACCCTGTCTTTGCTGTTGTCCCTGCAGCCCCCCTGCACCCTGCAGCCTACCCATTCAATCCATCGTGGCATTTCCCATGGATGCAGGGGTTGCTGTTGCACTCATTCACTTCGGACAGGCACTTGGGGTCGTGGAAGCCCTCGGGGCAGAGGCAGGTGAAGCCGTTGATGCCATCCTTGCAGGTGCCCCCGTTGTGGCAGGGGTTGCTGGCACACTCGTCGATGTTGATGTTGCACATGCGCCCTGGGAAAGGGGAGAGCAGGGAACAGTTACCCCATGGGCATGGATGGCGTGGTGTGAGCAGTGCACCCACCAGGCAGCTCCCCCTCCAGCCACCCAGGGAATGTCTGCTGGAGACTGGAATCTCGGGACACACCTGGGATCTCGGGACACACCTGGGAACTCGGGACACACCTATGCTGGCCGCAGAGGAGAGGGCTGCCCTGCAGGCAGGGTGACTTTACACCCTGCATCGCCTGCCTGCCTTCCTTAAATGAGACTGGGAAGAGGCAGTGCCCTGGGCTGCTTTGGTCCGGGAGGGAGCACTGAAGGGAGGAGGTTTCAGCCTGTAACCCTACCTGCCTGAGCCGACAAAGCCGGGCTTTATCTGGGGCCCGAGGACAAGGGGCCGTGCGAGCGGGGAGCGGTGGGGGCTGCTCCCATCAAAGCCCTCCACCATTTCCAGCAGCCATCAAACAAACCAGTCGGGCAAGGCAGCAACCTGATACCCATGGGAGTGGGCGCAGCAGGAGTCGGATTCGCAGCACCAGACACCCCTTTGATTTCGGACTGAGCCGGGGTCATCCTCCTGAACAAGCAGGAGCGCTGGAGGGTGTAAAACCTCCCACAAGCGGGATGGCTGCATCCCCCCCCTCCTCATTGCACCCTTGTCCTGGTTTTGTGAGGCACCAGCAGCTGCRGGTCCCCAGGGTGTGAGGCCCTGCTCTCACCTGTGTAGCCCGGCTCGCAGGTGCACTCGTAGCCATTGATCTTGTCGATGCACTTGCCGTAGTCGCAGGGGTTGCTGGCACAGTCATCCAGGTTGATCTCGCAGTTGGGGCCTGGGGAGGAGAGGGGGGTTGTTAGGGGGTCCCCAGGAGGAGAGGGGTGTCATTAGGAGGCCCCCAGCCCCATCAAAGCAGTAAAATGAAGCCCGCTGGCACTCGCTGCCACCACTGCCCCACAACAAAGCATCTTCACCACGGGCAGCTCCTGGCTGGGGTGTGGTTCCTGGGCACCAAACTGGGAGAACTTGCCCTCACCCAGGATGCCCCAGACTGGGGTGGCTGCTGGAGGTGGCCCAGGGCCAACCTGCCCCCGGGATGAGGATGGGAGCGGGATGCTGCACCAGCACTGCCGACCCTTGTGGAGCCCCAGGGGTCCCCTCCTGCTCACCCGTGGTCCCTTTGAGGCAGATGCAGTTGTAGGCGTTGTTCCTGTCCTGGCAGGTGCCCCCGTTTTTGCAGGGCTGGCTCTGGCACTCGTTGATGTTGATGTCGCAGCGGTGGCCCGTGTAGCCGGGCTGGCACAGGCAGGTGAAGGAGGCAATGCCGTCCTTGCAGGTGCCGTAGTGGCACGGGTCAGGGTCACACTCATTGATGTCGATCTCGCAGTGAGCTCCTGTGAAACCTGCCAGCAGCAGGGGAGACACGGGGTGAGGATGGGGGATGTGGGGTGGGGATTGGGGACGCTCCTCCCCACCCTGTCCAGGTGTGAGGCAGTGCACTGTGACAGCTTCACCTGCCCCACCATGAGCTCTGGAGTGGGGTGCAGGCAGAGAGCACCCTGATGTGCTGGTGGTGGGGCTGCTCAGACCCCAGCCCCGGGGGTTTTGTCCCGGGGCGCACAATGACCCGCATTAAAGCCGCCTTGGCTGCGGAGCGGGGCCCCGCGCTCGTCCTGCAGCACACGGGGGGGCCAGCAAGCACCCCCCAATAATAACCCCCCCGGCAGCTCCTATTCTCCTGGCCAGCTCCCTCCCCGCCGGGTTTRGGGGGTGGAGAGCCGAGGACAAAGTACAGCTTTGACTAGACCCCGCCAAGCCCACATAGCAGCTTTTCATCGGGGCTTGGCATTAGCAAGACACTAATTAGAGGCCATTCAGCTGGAAGATTTCTGGCGGGAGCTGCTCCACAAAAGAGCCACTGTTTGCCACCAGGGCTCAAGTCATCATTTTGTGCAACTGCTCCTTGGGTTTCGGTCGGCGAGCCCCCGCGGCCCTGCACCTTGCGTCCCCATAGAGGCAGCTTTATTCCTTCCTTCCTGCCTTCCCCCTCGCTGCCGCCCTGGCGGGTGGGAGCACGGTGGGACGGCGGCTGCGGGGCCACACCTAAGGAGTGCCAGGCTCCATACACCTGGCCCCGGGGCMGGCAGGCTCCAGAGATCGACTCGTTCTGCAGGGAACACCAGGGAAAGGGACGTCCCACCCCAGGGGTGTCACATCAGCAGGGACCGACCCCACTGATGGATGGTTCAGGGACACCTGCCACAGCAGGTGCTTGGAGAGGCGGGCACTAAATGATTTGTCAACGTGGTTTTACGGCACATCACGGAGCAGGAGACCCCCAGGATCCCCCTCACCTTCAGTGCACTCGCAGCTGTAGGTGTTGGGGCCGTCCACGCACTTGGCGCCGTTCTTGCAGGGGGTGCTGGCGCACTCGTCGATGTCGAACTGGCACAGGTGCCCGTTGAAGCCTGGGAGGGAGGGAGGGAGGGATCACGTCCCTGCACACAGCCAGACCTGCCAGGCTCCCCTCCCTGCCGCCCGGCAGCTCCCCCGGGCCGCCCCTGCCCCGCTCCCGCCGGCCCCCCGCATCCCGGCCGGGGCGCCGGGTTTCCATGGGGATGGCTGCTGGGGGCCCTGAATGCGGGGCTGCGACCCACCATTGAGAGCATCTTATTTACATCTCTAGAGGAGCAAAGTCTCTGAACTTCAAAACCTCCTTTCACAGATTAACCGTCTCCCCATTCTCTGCTCCACCCCGTGACTTTGACACCGCATTCAAAGCCGCTGGTGCGGCCCCCCCCCACCCCCAGCCCTCCTTCCCAAAGAGGGGCCTTTTCAAGTGCAAAGCCGTGGGGTTTAATCCTCCTTCCCCTCTCCCATGGGCCAGAGCTGGAGCAGCGTTGCCTGCACGGGGCTCATTGCAATTGGAGGAGCCCCCTCCAAAGCAGCACCAAGAGGTGCTTGCTGCACTCTCCCCATTTCAGAGGGCTATGAAATTTAAGGAGCCCGTTCTTGGCTCGAGCCAGGAGGCGTCCTGGCTTTGTTTCCACCACAGTGGCAGCGGGGTGGCTGCTGGCAGTGGGAGGGGAGCCACGCACCAGTGGGACACTCGCAGTGGAACTCGTTGATCTTGTCCAGGCAGTTGCCATTGTGCAGGCAGGGGCTGCTGGCACACTCRTCCGTGTTGATCTCGCAGTAAACCCCCTCGTACCCTGCAGAGASACCCAGCACTGTCAGCACCACGGCACAGGGCAGCCACAACCCCACAGCAGGTGCCTTACACCCGGCCACACCTGCTCCCCCCACCTTTAAAAGGCAGCTGAGGAGCTGTTCTACACGTGGTGGGATTTGATGCTCAAGTTGCTCCTTGGATCAAAAGGTTTTGGCTCGATCCAAGCCAGCAAGGCTGGCAAGAGGAGGAGTTTGGTGCAGGACTGATGGTGCCCAAATCTCACTTCTTGTCCCCCCCACCATACAACCTTTAGTGAGCTCTTTCTTTTYGGTGCTGTCCCCAGGCACACAGCAGCTGTTGGCCCAACCCTGCTGAAGCTCAGGGGCATTTCAAGCCCTCCCACTGCCCACCCCCAGCACCAAGGCTGAGTCCACAGGGCTGCCCACGCACCGGGCATGCAGATGCACTGGAACTCCCCGATCTGGTCCAGGCAGGTGGCATCATTCTGGCAGGGGTTGGAGAGGCACTCATTGACATCAATCTCGCAGCGAGGGCCCGAGTAGCCCTGCAGACACTGGCACTGGAAGGACCCTTGGGTGTTGATGCACTTCCCTGCGTGCTCACATGGGTTGGCTCCTGGAAAACACAAGCACAGCTCTCAGGACTCGCTGCTGGYTGTGCCAGAGCCTTCCCCAGCCGTGCTGCTGTCACCCAGTGTGAGCTCACCCAGAGAGCACTCGTCCACGTCCTGGTTGCAGGCTGGCCCCATGTACCCCGAAGGACACGTGCAGATGGCTTTGCCATTGACRGGGTTGGTGTCACAGTTGGAGCCCTCGTTGCAGGGGTTGCTGATGCAGGCGTCGTCCAGGTGGCACAGCAAACCTGGGCAGCAAGAGGCACGTCAAGGATGATGGGCACACGAGTCAAGGCCAGGGGACATTGAGGGCAGGGGACAAGGTGGGACAGGGCCTCACAAGCAAGGGGCCAGGGGACATTGAGGGCAGGGGACAAGGTGGGACAGGGCCCCACGAGCAAGGGCTAGGGGACATTGAGGGCAGGGGACAAGGTGGGACAGGGCCCCACGAGCAAGGGGCCAGGGGACATTGAGGGCAGGGGAGAAAGTGGGACAGGGCCCCCTCACCTGTGCGGCCGTGGGGGCACTCGCAGTAGAAGGAGGCCACCCGGTCGTGGCAGGTGGCCCCGTGGAAGCAGGCAGCCATGGCACAGNGCAAGCCTGGGCAGCAAGGGGCACGTCAAGGATGATGGGCACACGAGTCAAGGCCAGGGGACATTGAGGGCAGGGGACAAGGTGGGACAGGGCCCCACGAGCAAGGGGCATGGGGACAGGCAGGGGACAAGGTGGGTCAGGCCCCCCTCACCTGTGCGGCCGTGGGGGCACTCGCAGTAGAAGGAGGCCACCCGGTCGTGGCAGGTGGCCCCGTGGAAGCAGGCAGCCATGGCACAGTCATCGATGTTCTCGCTGCAGTCCTCGCCC
The DNA here is from genome assembly GCA_902810485.1 of Alauda arvensis. NCBI lineage: Eukaryota > Metazoa > Chordata > Aves > Passeriformes > Alaudidae > Alauda > Alauda arvensis. Next base: position 369,750 of record CADDXX010000498.1, read on the forward strand.
GTCCAGCCATTGACACAGACACAGTTGTAGCCACCGTGGTTGTTGTGGCAGGTGCCACCGTTCTGGCAGGCGTTGGGCATCAGCTGGCACTCGTCCACGTCCTCGGTGCAGTACTGACCTGCCAGGGGACAGGGCACCTGCGTGAGGCTGGCACTGACCACTCCCCATGTGGAGCAGGACAGCTCTGCCCACGCTGTGCCCAGCCCAGCCCCTCATTCCCAGCACTACCTGTCCACTCAGGTGGGCACTGGCAGTTGTAGGTGTTGACGCCGTCCACGCAGGTGCCCCCATTCTTGCAGTTGTTGCCTGGACAGTCGTTGATGTTCTCCTCACAGTTCTGACCCGTGAACCCTGCRCAGAGGAGACACCTGCCATGATGCCAGCCCACACACACAGGCTGTGTCACCACCTTGCCCCTCGCCACCCCCCACCACCAGCAGGTTGTTCGTTATCAGGTGCTGTCAGGTGGCTTTGAGGCAGCTGCCTGGTTTCATCTTCATCCCCATTCCACCTCTGCAGCTTCCTCTGCACAGGGCAGGGTGTCCCTGCTGCCAGAGCCTCCAGGCTCTGCCCCGAGCAGTGCAGGATCTGACTCCACACAAGCCACAACGAAGCAGGGCTGCTCCCACGAAGGCTTTGTGGCACCCAGTGCTGAATCACCAGCGTTTAATTTCACTTGTAAAGAGCCTCAGCAGCAGCACTTGCCAAATCCCTGCCAGGGTGAGTCCCACACAGTGCTGGGCTCACCCCAGCCCACCTCCTGCTTGGGTTTGTTATCACCTCCAGCTGATAGCATGGAAACCCTGCTGCCCCCAGCCTCTCCAGCAGCCAGGCCCTCCTGACATCTGCCAAGCCACCTCTGACTGACATTTGTGTTAAAAGCTGTGTTTACTGTATGACCCCCACAGTTCTTGACCCAGCTGCTTGGTGTTTGGGATGGCAATGCCAGCCCACAGTGACAGGGTCCAACTGCAGCTGCCTCAAACTCCCCAGGGCATTCTGCAGGTCCAGACCAGGCTGCTCCCCACACTCAGGCAGCAAAAATGTCAACTTCCACAGGTAAGGACCAGGTGTCCCAACTCATCCTCTGTGGGACCCCAGACCCTGGCCCAGCTGGGAGCTTTCCCYTCACTCTCTCCACATTTTCCTCTCCCCAGCCCCATCACATGGGGAGGAGCCACAGCTTTTTATCATTGCTGGTAGGAGCCCAGAGCAGATAACATTGATCTGCACCCCATTTTTAAGCAGTGGGGCTGAGCCTGAGCAGCAATAACTCGCAATGTCCTAGATACCAGGATTACCTCATTTTGAACCATCCAAATGAGTAATTAGCASGGCAATTACTTTAAACTCAGGGTTACATTCTGCAGCGATGGCACGATAAAAACAGCCAAGATTAGTTTAACTTGAAGAAACCCGGTACAGCCAGGCCTCTCTGGGAATGAAAAGGGGACATTGTTCCAGGTTTGCTGTGCCACATACCAGCATATCAATCACCCCCTTATCATGAGCARCAGCCCCCTGTCCCTCTGCCTCGGCTGCTGGTGCAGCTCCTGCATCGTGTGGGATGGAGGAGGTGCTCAGGGACCCCCCCGTTCCCTGGAGCAGGGGCTGTGCCACCCCACGGGAGGTGAACCGGCTCCTGCAGGATGCAAATCTCCTGGAAGAGGCCCACGGAGCCGCAGCTGGGTGTGACAGGCCGGGAGCAGGGCTCTCCCCCAGGGCCSTGCCTCACCCCGCCGTGCCCGACTGCTCAGGGAAAGTGCCTCGTCAGCAGAACGGCAGGGCAGGGCCAGCRCAGCTCCTCCTGCCACCTCCACCTGCCCATCCCTGCGGGACAGGGCTCGGAGCTGCTCCAAMGGAGCATCGCCCCTGGGAGCTCATCCTGGAAGGAAAGGAAGGTTTCCTGCCTGGCACTGCTCGCCCGGCCAGCCCCACACCTSCCTGTCCCTAAGGACAGGAGCTTTGCTCCAGCCTGGGTGAGCWGTGCTGGAAGCCAGGCAGGAGATCCTGCAGGGCTGTTCTGGGTGGTGAATGACATTCCTGAGGTGCTGCAGCCAACAGCTTTGGGAAGGGGATGGAACCTCTGAACCTGACACCAAGACAAGACTCCCCCACACAGCTCACAGGGGTCACTTCTCTTCCCCTCAGCTGGGCTGCCAGCAGGGTGTGGGTGTCTGTGCCATCTGGGAGACCCCATCCCCACCCTGATGGCACRTCCCCAGCAGAGATGGGGCAGGAGCTACAGGGAGGGAGGCTGGAGCTCCCCATGGCACTGCCCAGTCCTGCCCAGGGTGCAGAGCAGAGAAGCCACCCAATCTCATCCTGCTCTGGCCACTGCTGGGCTATGGGTGACCAGAGGATCAAACCAACCCCACAAGAGACTCCTGAGGCAGCACAGTGCTGCCCACAGCTCCCTTCCCAGGGGCAGGGTGGGTGCACATCTGCACATCCACATCTGCCACAGCTGGCCACTGTGGCTGGCTGGGCTGAGGAGCAGCRCTCATCCCAGGAAACACAACCTGGTCTGAGCATGGCTCTGGGCTGAAACTCCAGTTTCATTTCTCCAGGGGCAGGGGGAGTGTGGAGCTGCTCAGTCCCTTCCACTCCCTGCCCTTTTGCACTGCAGACCCGCTGTCTGAGGGCAGAAGTGAAAGGGCTTGCTGGGGTCAGGGGGCCCTTTCACAGCTGCTGTTCTTCTCTAGGGTTTGCAGGGTGCCAAGATCCCTTCCAGGGCACTCCCAGGACAGCCCCCACCAGGCCCCTSCACAGGAACTMTCCATGCCAGAGGCTGCAATCCTGCTGGGCTGCTCCAGAGCTTGCCGGAGGGAGCAGCAGCGAGCACGAAGAGGGTCTTCCTTCCCCAGCTCCATTAGCACTCGGAAACTTTCCAAAATAGCTATTCCGGGCTAATTATTCCATTCTGGAAGTGGATTAAGCTAAAGCGGAAAAAGGCACTCTTATTCTGGACTATGAGCATCCGCACAGGGGCCTCTGCTCGAACAGTTGTTTTGGAAGAGCTATTTTGGTGAAGCACAAAGTATATAAAGCCCCCAGATGAACTCTCCTCCTCGGGCATCGCTGCCCAACCTCTTCCCTAAACCACACGGCACAGCGAGCCCGCAGCCAGAGCGTTTTGCCCCTCCCAGACTCACAACCCGCTGGAAATCCTGCTCATTTAGGCTGGACAAGAGGCGCTGCCCCCCCTCCCCTTACCTGGCAGGCAGGTGCAGTCGTAGGTGGTGTCCCCGATCTGGCGGCAGGTGCCCCCGTTCTGGCAGGGCGAGGGGTTGCAGGGCACGTAGAGGTGCTCGCAGTTCTGCCCCGTGTAGGCCGGCCTGCAGGAGCACTGGTAGGTGCCCACCTCGTTGGTGCAGCTGCCCCCGTTCTTGCACACGGGCGGGGACAGGTTGCACTCGTTGACGTCCTGCTTGCAGTTGGCGCCGTGGAAGCCGGCGGTGCAGCGGCACACGTAGTGCGCTTCGAAGGGCACGCACTGGCCCCCGTTGGCGCAGGGGTTGGAGGCGCAGGGGTCGGCCTGCTGGCAGGTTTTGCCTGGGGAAGGCAGGGAGGGACRGGTGAGCAGCTGCACACCTGGATCAGGCACTGCTGGCAACCTCTGCGCAGGAGCTGCCACACACCCACCCCCCAACCACGTTTGCAGACAACCCTCCCCACCCTTCTAAAGCCAAAATCAGAGGCAGGAGGGACTAGCTACCCTCCCCAAGTGCCACCCCTCCCTCACCTGACCAGCCGGGCGGGCAGCGGCACTTGTACTCGCTGAGCGTCAGCAGGTCGCAGGTGCCGCCGTTGCGGCAGGGGCTGCTGAGGCACGCGTTGTCGCGGGGCGTCAGGCACAGCTCGTCGGTGAAGCCCAGGCGGCAGGCGCAGCTGTAATCCACCGTGCTGCCGCGCACCAGCGCCGTGCAGGTGCCGGCGTTCTTGCAGGGGGAGCTCAGGCACGGGTTGGGCAGCTGGCACCGCTCGCCCACGTAGGCACCGCCGCACCTGGCAGAGGTGAGACAAAACGTCAAGCGGGATGGCCCCGAGTGGGTACCCCCCAAGGGCCGGCCCGGCCCCCGAGCCGCAGCCGGGTTTGGCAAAGTGCGGGGAGGCTCTGCCCTGGCTGCTCCGCGTTGGGAAGGGGAGGATGAAAGAGGTGCAGGGAACAAAGGCGTCCCCCATGGAGGGGCCTGTGCTGACTTGCAGAGCCGCGGAGCTGACATCCTGCGTCTCATGGCGGCGAGATTCTGCTCCCTCCCCTCCCCGCTGAAGAGGAAATCGAGGCACGAGGTGGGGGGGCAAGAGGAGCACCCCCATACCCTCAGCAAATGCACGGGGACAGCCCTGCTCCCTGCCCACGCTGGAGTCTCTGCTGCAGCMGGGCTATTTTTATCCTCCCTCCGTCCTAAATCACTCAAACGCAATTAAGCAGGGGCTCAGCACGGGCTGGCAACAGGCGGGACAAGTTCCTGCTCCTCACAGTCAGCTGAGAGCTTCCCCAAAGCCAAACCCTGCACAAGGAGGGTGAGTGGCCCTGGCTGCTGCATCCCTCTGCGTGGGGGCCCTGAGAAAAGAASCCCTGATGGCACCACCAGCTTCACCATCTGTCACCATTGGCCACCTGGGCTGGAGCAGAACTGGAGCTGGCACCCCGAGGGCAAATCCCAGCAGCCCTCCTGGTGGGCCTGGGCAGGGTGTGTGGCGGGCAGGACCCGCAGAGCGTGGGGAGAATGAGCACGGAGCAAAGCTGTGCACCTGACACAAAAAAAATCCCAGGGGTGAGGCACAAACCCTCCCGTGTGGCATCTCTTGTATCCCATCTGCAACGTGATGCCAGCACAGGTTTTGTCCCCAGCCGGCTCTGCTCACATTTCAGCTCCTCCAAAGAGGGATGTCCTGTCCTGGCAGTGCTGTGCTGAGCAGCCACGGTGAGCAGGGCACGGGAGGAGTGAGATGGAGCTGGCAGGCTCCTGTGCCACACCACGATGGCAATGCCACCACAGGGTGCACCACACTCAGCTCACAGGGCTCTACCACAGGCAGAAATAAATCTGGGATCCTGCACGGCCAGGAGCTGCAGGTGATGGGTGGGGAAGGTGACAGCACCTGGGCACGGGGGGACACTGGTCCCCACGGCGCTGTGGCAGCTCAGGCTCAGGGCACCACGAGCTCACACCTGTTGCCATCAGATCTGGTGGGACACCAAATTCCTGAGCCTCCTGCACGGCCTCCGRGGCTCCTGTGGCAGGGGGCTGAGCAGGAGGGGGTCCCAGAGGATGCTGCAGAGCACAGCAACCCCCAACACAAGCCCGTGGGGCTCCTCCAGTGAAGCACAACCAGCAAACCCCACCCTCAGCCACCCCAGCCTGCAGCCACGGCACTTTGCAGGCAGCAAGACCGCATTTCAGCCCCGCTCCCCCT
>CADDXX010000498.1:384244-433681 GCA_902810485.1 Alauda arvensis
GSYYCCCCATTCCTGAAAGTGTTCAAGGCCAGGAGCAACCTGGGCTAGTGGAAGGTGTCCCTGCCCATGGCAGGGGGTGGAATGAGAYCTTTAAGGCCCTTTCCAACCCAAACTATTCCCCAGTTCCATGATCACCCCATTAACCACCAGCAAATTGCTTGAGATATGTGCAAGCCCCAACACTGTCCCGTAGCACAGACCCTGCCCATGAGGAGGTGACAGGAGAGGACCTGACCCACCAGATCTGCACAAGAGGAAGGCAGAGTCCAGATGTGGGTGTCCAGGTGTGAACAGGCAGCATCACACCTGGCCAGATGCTCAGCTGCTCTACCAGCAAGACCCAGGTATTAAACACCAGGGAGTTCCCAACTGGGCATCTCTAACTGTCCTGGGGGTCTGCCATGGTCTGGTGCCACTGGGACCAGCAGGGTGATGCAAAGACTTCCCAACATCACACACAGGRGCTCTGCTCTAAAGTCCAGTCAGCAGGGCCTGACCCTCACACCTCYCTGCTCCAAAAATCAAAAATCCAGCATTCCCCCTTGACACCAGAGCAGCATTTCTGTCCTTATTCCAGAACTCTGGCTGCAACAAATCTGGGCAGGGACTGATGGGATTTGGGCACAGCTGGGATGGGTGAATGGATGCAGCACTATCCTTCAGGGCTCAGCACCATGTGCCACGGGTATGTAATGAGGTGAAAACACCATTTGGGSAGAAACTGGAATCACCCCAAACCATCACTTCTCCAGACTGCTGCTCTTTCTAACCCTGAACACAAAGCAGAGCTGCAGGAATAGCCCAGCCTGGGGAGTGGTGAGTGAGCAGCCCAAGTGCCCCTTGGTGCTGCCCCATCCCAGGCAGCAGAAGGAGCCTGGCAGGTCCTCCAGGATGGCCGCACACAGCCCTGAGTGGGGCAGGGCACCCTGAACACCTTTTTAGCCACTGGGAAGAAGACAGGACTCAACCAAAACCCCACAGCAGCTTTCATTGGGAGGGGTTTAAGTGATATCCCAGAGGCTCTTCCATCCTGAGGTCCCCAAACCTTCACCTGGCAGCACAGAGAAGTCCCCATCCAGATCCAGAGCTCACCAGCTCTCCCTAAGTGCACCCCGGGGCTACTCCCTCGTTAAACACGCTGATGCTCTATAAATTTCACATTCCACTCATGTACACACACCCGCCACCACTCGGGACATCAACCAACAGGAGCAAAACGAGGGCCACCACACCTCCAGGCCTGGAAAAAGCAGGTTAATTTCCAAACAATGTTATTTTAAAACTTGCTAACAGCCTGCTGATTATGTTGTCCGAGCCCTTAATTGGTGAATGGCCTGGTCTTGCAGTGACTTATACGTGTCACCCTCGTGCTACATACAATAAACCAGAATAGCCTGGGAGGTGAGGGCAGGTGTGAGGAAYCAGCTGGAACAAATGGACGTGTGGTGGCTGCCAGCAGGAAGGAAGACGGCGAGTCAGGTGTTGAGAGGGAACAGAWTTTGGTGGAATAAAATRTACCCCATAATCRCAAAATGAGTGACCTCCAGCCCCAGGGAGCAGAGCCCACTGCTTCACACCACGAGRCCATGGAAACTGAAGATGCCCCTGCTCATTGCAGGTGACTTTGAAAGGTCCTTTCCAACCCAAACCATTCTGTGAGCATTGAGTACCTGGTGGGGAATGGCCCCACTAAYCTGAACACCACTGTGAGTTCCTGATCCCCTCTGCATCACCCCATCATCTCTGTGCTGTGGGTGCTGCTGAGGGACCTCCAGAGATATCTCCTCTCAAACATATCCCATGCTCCTCACACAGGACAACCCTCTGGCCACCACAGGCATCCAAGCCAAGAGAAAAAAACAAGCCAAAAACCTCAGCCCCAAGCAACAAAATCCCAAGGACACAGAGCAGGAGTGAGTGGGACCACCTGAGMCAACTGACAACCACCTTGCAGAGAGCACAGGTACAAACAGAACGTTTTAGACAAGAGCTAAAACACCTCACTGCTGTCCCAATGACCTCAGCAGCTGGGCTTYGGTTTCTCTTCCACTGGAATCCGCAACAGGTGACGCTTTGGTATTTTTAATCTCCCCTCTTACCCATTTCCACCTTGTTCTTTCCGAGAATGAGATCAGACTCGAAAAAAGCCATCAAGAGTTCTCAACATGGCTGAATCACTGCTCGTCTAGCTCTTTAAGAGCTTCCTCTGGTTGATTGTTCAACACTCCACCCTCTTCCTCTCCAGCACCGAGACTGCATTTTTTCTTTGTTATTATTTCATGTAACTTTGGGTTAAAGCACATGAGAAAAACCAAACCAGAAGGAAACTTCCGCCCTTTGCAATGAGATAACAATGACTGAGCAGTTGAATAACTTGCAGGGCGCAGAAACTCRCGGGGGCTCACATCACTCCTCTGCCTTCCTGGTTATCTCCTCAAAGAGTTCTGAGCTAAAATAATCACCTCTTCCTGCTCTGCCCCCCCCTCAGAATGCTTCTTCCCATGTTTCTGGCCTGCTGCCCGTGGAAGCTGGTGGTGGCAGTGGGCACCAGCTCAGGAGCCACTGGCCTGGCTGAGCGACAACGCCGTGCTGATTCATAAACAGAGGAAGTACTTTAGCAAACCGACTTCCCCCCCTTTTCCAGCACAAGCCCAGTGATTAATTTAATATATTCTTTCCCTTCTCTGAGCAAGAGGAGAAGCCAGGCACAGCTCCTCTGGCTTTAATGGTGAGAGGCTGGTGGAGCAGTGCCGGAAGCTCAGCCCTCTTGCAGTGCCATCTGCTTTTAACTAGAGGAGCAAGGGAGGTCCTGGGAATAAATGTCACATGGCACAGGGAGCTAAATTCAGCCCCACTCATTTGCAGGGATGCCAGTCAAAACCAGGGTTATCCAACAGTCTAATTAGGAGCTATCACTAGAAGTCAGAAACGACCTCTTTGGAAAAACCTTCTCATTTAGCCTGGGAAAATGCCTCAGTGCAAGGCGAGTGCCTTTTCTGGAATGCCACRGCTCCCCAGCACCACAGAACCTCACACCAAGCCCCGCAGCAGCCACCAACTCCAGCCTGGACCTTTCAAAGCTCCACCTCTGGGACAAAAACACCCAGAGCCTTCAGCTGGGGTCTGTGCGGAGACCCACAAAACTGCTGCTGCCCTTCCTGTGCCGAAAGACCCGGATAACCCTGCCAAGATGGAAAGCGGCTCCAAAGGAGCTTAATTAGGGAGCTTCTGTCTCAATCCCTCCACTCCAATGCTTGGTCCCCTCCATCCAATCAAAGCCCTGCGTGCCCCGCGCCGCCTGGCAAAGGGACAAGCAAGATAAGGCACCTGGAGCTTTACAAACTGTCCCTGTAAAATAATAAAAGGCAGAGAGAGCTCCTGGTCTCGCACTGGTGGTTTCCTTTCCGCACCAGGGCTGATAACCTGGGGTTTGGAGTTATCAGAATCAGCTCCACGTAACCCAACGAGCTCTGTCCCGCCAGGGACACTTGTCCTCGGGAGCAGCGTGCCCCTCGTACACTATTTATTTCACTCCACTTTCTAATTGGATTTGTGGGGGCAGCACAAAGGGGCTTTATGGCCAAACTTTGTTAAGTGCCAGGCCGAGCAGAGATGTGGCCAGCGGCCAAAATGGTGCATTTCACGCAGGCGCCAAAGGGCAGTGCCAAGCTTTTCTGCGTCTGCTATCTTGTGCTCCTGGCTCTGCTTTGTTTAAGGAGCCTGCAAGCAAAGCTCCTCGTCAAGAGATATTCAAACAAAGTGAAAAACCRGCATTTTGCTATCAGGTAACTTGGGAAGTTTGCACCTCCTTCAGTCTGGCTGTGCCTCCAGTGTCTGCCCCCATCGCCCTGCACGGGACAAGAGCTTTAACACACCCAGGGCACACACCTTGTGCTCACACACACTCACGCAGCATCTGTAGCCAAAAGAGAAGTGGCTATTCACAGCCAGCAACCAAGAACTTCTTAAAAGTTAACTTTTCCTCTTAAAAAAAAAAACAAAAAAAACCCACAACCCACCCCGAGCCTACTTTGGAGGCTTCTCCAAATAGAGCTCGCACACATCAGATCTAATTAGATTCCATCACCATCTGCACATGAAATGTAAATCAGGAGTTGCAGAGACTTAAGAAAAAAAAGGAAAGAATGACCACAAGGAAAAGGAGGGGTGTAAGGTTGGGGAGGGGGTGGAGGGTTGGGCATTCTGGGAAGCCATACATGATTAGTCACACAGCATTAATCTGCCTCCCTTAACAATAGCTGCCGAATTTCGACCGAATCCCAGCTGTCGCTCTTTGAATGAAAGAAAACAAGATTTAGAGCGTCAAGCGTTGGTAAGGGCTTCTGTGCAAAAAAAAGTGGCGTGCATTCATTAGTGCCTCACAAAGGGACCCAGCCTTTGTCCATTAAATTGCTCATGTGCCTGATTGATTTGCTGATTTATTTGCACCAAAGGGTTGGGGGGCTCAGCTTGGAGAAGGGGGCGGGAGGTGCCCGGCTACTGGGCAGAGTAACGGCACCCAGGCGGATTTGCAAGAAAAAAAAAAAAAAGCAACACACATTGTCAAGGGAAACTGCCATTCAACAGGTTGGGATTGGAAATGCCTTCAGGTTCCTCCGCCGAGGACTTCCTATTTGGGAATTTGGGGTGGGTGGGAACGTCTCCCCGCCTGCTCGCAGCTCAGGCCATGTTCAACAGGCAGAGGGGAAATCTGGCCGGAAAACAGAGCCTTGCCCATTCACATTTCTTTTATGGAATAGTTTTAAAAAGGGAGCTGGAGTCTTATTCATTTCTCTTGGTTATTGTTCCCTGGGAGCCTGGAGTGAATCGGCCATCGCTGCGGTGGGTCGCTTGGTCCTTCAAAGAGTCCCAACGCTTTACACATCCGTTTCCCCACAATCAGCTTGGAGAAAGCCCCAGCCTGGGTGCCAGGTCCCACCAGGAATGCCAGGCTAGACCACAGCTTGGCACCAGCACTGGCAGGGCTGCGGGAGGAGGTGCCCTGCTCCCCTGGACACCACTGGGGCAGCTCCAGCAGGCAGAGCCACGCCATGGAACCTCTCTCGAGTGTTTATTGGAGATGCACTGGTCACCCTGGTGTGCCAGGGACTGAAAGGCAATGCTTCAGGGCCAGGAGGGAGTAGCTGGAAAAGACAGACAGACAGACAGMCAGCCTCCCTCCCYGCCCGACRGTCCAAGGAGCGCCGCGGGGCCGGCCCTACCTCCTGCTCCATCAGCAGGGCACTCTGCATAGGCTAACACCAGCAAAACATGGCCCTTTGCCCATGTTTTTCCACCCAGCCAGGAACAAAGCCCGATCCTGCCAAACTCGCGGTGACTCCTACACAAGCAGGTTATTCTTGCCACTCAAGGAAAGAGAAAGCATCTTGCCCTATTAAATCCAGAGCCTTCAAAGCAAAGTCAACATGCATGTCAATAACTCTGGTCGGGGGAGATGAAAATCCTTTTGGCTGCTCCATACTTACTGGCACACCTCCGTCCCGTTGGGAAAAGTTTCACACTTGCCCCCGTTGAGGCAGGATTCGGCAAGCTGCGAGCACCGTAAACCTGCAAACAGAGGGACAGCGTTAGCCACAGCTCAGGGCCCTGGCGGCAGCAGGGGGGGATGCATCCCCTGGTGTCACCCGGGCTGGGGACAGGCTCGCTGAGAGCCCCAGACCCCCTGTGCCTGCGCAGCCTGGTGAGGTGGGSTCCAGCACGGTGATGGACGGGGCAGGGACTGCTCTGAGAGGCTCACCTAAAAATAAACCCGGGGTGGGTTTGAGGGTAGGCTGTGCCTGCTCCTCCAGCAGGAGGACTGACAGAGAGAAACCCCAGATCAGGCCCTTGATTGACAAATGCCATTTGGGAAAAAACATCCAGCCCGGGGCCCATGAGTTACCATCAGCTCGGTAACGAAATGAGTCGCCCGTCACAACTTGCTATGAGTAAAGGTTTCATTGTCTGGCCCTCAGAGCTAAGTTCTGCGGAGTTACCACAGCAACTCGCTGAAAGTACCAGAATCGCTTCCGATTTCCACCCCTGCTCGCTCTTCCCCTTCTCTGCCCGCTCGCTCTTCACGGTAACTGGTTCTGCGACACGCGTGTGCAGAGCCGGGGCAGTTTCACATTCAGCGRCTGCAGCTTCGCACCGCCACCGCCACAACCCAGATCCTGCCCTGCCGAGCCCACGCAGTCCGGGGACACCCGCGGGGGCTCCGTGTCCCACGGCAGGCGGGCTGGGGTGCTGGGCACCGCTCCGGCCGGGCACAACTTTCTGCAAACTTTTGCCTCCGACGCCTCCCAGCCCTGTTGTGGAGCAGCACCGCTGCCTTCACTCCCCAAAATCCTCTTAGGGCTCCCCGGAGGGGACTGCTAGCTCGGTCCCGGGGCAGRGGGGCATTGCAGGGTCCCGACCTCCCGCGGGAGGGGCTGCCCTCCATTCTGTCCCGCACCCCCGGCCGCTTTAGGGGCTCTTTTCCCGTGTCCCGACCCGCTGCCCCGGACGGTCGCGCAGCGCTTTGCGGTGATGCACCCCGGGCCCGCCCCGGAGGGGGGGCCCCGAGGGGCCCCGRCTTTCAAGAAACAGGAAACCGAGAAAAATTTGCAAAACGGTCAAAAGCTGTCGCAGAACAGCAGCAGCAGGAGCGCGGCCGCCCTGCGCGTCCCTCCGCCGGGCCGAACCCCGGCTGCCCCGGCACCGAGCTCCGCTCCCCCCGACGGCAGCGAGCGCCGCTCCCCGGGGCAGCCCCGGGCACCGAGCTCCGGCTCCCGGTGGCCCCGAGCGCCTCCTTCGGGACACCGAGCCCCGGCCCCGCCGCGCTCCCCCGCGCCGCCCCGGCCCCGGCTCCCCCGGGCTCCGGCCACCCCCGCAGGGCTCAGCCCCGCTCTCCCAACACGGTTCCGGTCCCGCTTCTCCCGCTGCCAACGAGCTCCGCTTCTCCCGCAAGAGCCGAGCCCAGTCCCGGCGCATCCCGCGGCACCGAGCCCCGGTTCCCACGAGGATCCCGGACCCCCCTCCCGAGGGCGCCGCGCTCCGGTCCCGCCGCAGGAGCCGAGTCCCGGTTCCCACGGGAAGCTCCCGGCCCGGCCCGCCCCCCAAAGGCGCCGGGCTCCGGTGCCCGCCGTGCCCCGCTGGGCTCCGGTGCCCGCCGCGCCCGGCCCCGCTGCCCGCAAACTTCGTGCGGGCCGGCCGGTGCGGGGCCCGCGGCGGCCCTCACCTCGCGTCAGGGCGGGCAGCAGGAGCACCAGGAGGCCGGGCGCCAGGAGCCGCTCCATCCCGCTCTGCTCCCGCCGCTCACAGCCGCATAGATCCGCGGGGCCTCGGCCGAGCCGAGCCGGTGCCGGTGCCGGTGCCTGTGCGGGTCCGCGCCGCCCCGCCGGGAGCCCCAAACACAGCGCGCCCGAGAGCAGCGACTCCGAACGCGGCGCCTCCCGCGGCTGCTCAGCCCCGGCGGGCCGGGCCGGGCGGCGGGGGGCGGGACGGGACCRTGCGGGGCGGGCCGGTAGCCACGGGACGGCAGCGGATGGGACGGGACGGGACGAGACGCTCCTCCCTGCCCAGCCCGGGGGGCCGCGGCTGGGAACCCCCTTCCCGCCACAGAGGGTGCCCCGAGTGGGACGCGAGTGGGGCTACGGGCAGTCCCGGGGCAGCCGCGTCCCTCTGTGCAGCCACCGGTGCAGCACCCCCGCATGCACACGCGGATGCGGCGGGTGCAGCTCCTTCTCTCAGCGCAGCCCCGGTGCAGCCTCCCCCAAAGCCCGTGGGGCAGCCCCCCCATTCCCAGTGTATCCCCCCATTCCCAGTGTATCCCCCCATTCCCAGTGCAGCTCCAGCACAACTCTCACGTGCAGCCACTGCAGAGCCCAGCACAACTCTGGACACTTCCAAGCAGCCCCTACAAGCAGCCCCGCATTTCCCCAGTGCAGCTCCGGACACCCCCAGTTCAGCCCCCACCCCAGTATTGGTGCAGCCCCCTCCCCATGCACACCCTGCATCATCCCAGTGTAGCTCCTGCACGACTTCCCCAGTACAGCCCCCCACAGTCCTTGAACAGCTTTCCCAGTCCCTGCAGTTTCCCCAGTACAGCCCCCCAGTCCTTGAAGAGCTTCCCAGTACAGCCCCCCAGTCCCTGCAACATCAAATCTCCCCGAACCCTCACACCTGAGGCTCAAGAAGCCCTTGAGAAAATTTCTGAAGTTCTTCAACAAAGACAAGCACATCGTTKCGAGRTGTTACAGCCATTTTCTCTTGCAGTTTTAGGAGAAAACGCGCAATTGTGTAGTCTCATATTTCAACGAGAAACTGAAATTTTCAAGCCCTTGGGGCCGCAGTACCCAGGGAGTGACCRCAGGAGGGTCCCGGGCTGACCCACGGTGTGTGGCAGGACCCAGGTGTGTGTGCAGGTACCACGGAGCCGTTTCCCACCCGGCTCCCCCGCAGGTGCCTGCGGAGCACGCACAGAGCTGGGTCGGATGTTGTTTGTTTTGTGCTGTGAACTCGTGAACTCCCCGGCAGAGCCCGGCCAGCCCCGTGCTCCGCATCCACAAATAAACAAACAGGCTGGGAGAAGCGGGGATGCCAAACCCCAAAACCCCAACGTGTGTGCAGCTTTCCTGTCAGAGCAGCGATGACAGGGGGGTCCCTCTGCCCTCATCCCCTGAGCCCCGTTCCTGCCCCAGCTGCCACGGTGCCACTGTCAAGCCTGGAAAACCAAGCTGGGATGCCCCACCTGAAATCCAGCCGGGCCCTGAGCCCAGGGCAGGTGGAAGCCTTTAATCAGGTGTTTGTGGGGGTCTCCTGCCAGCTGTGGCTGCAGGGGGATGCTCAGGGCCGTACCCACAGAGCACCACTGATGGGAACCCGCGTGAGGGTGCTTAAAACTGGGGTTTTGGGGGGCAGCCCTGCTCAGCGAGGCCTCAGTGCCTGCAAAAGTGGGGAGCAAAAACTCCTAGCATGGAGAATTTGGTGTACCAGCTCTCCCATTTGGTGCACTTGAATCCCATTGGATCCTTGTGTCTACCCCAAGGGTATTGGATGGCTCTTTCACAGCTCCCAAACATGAGGACATGGAGGGATGGCTGCCAGCCTCTGGCTGAAAGCTTGGGAAAGAGGGAGAGGAAGGAGGGTCGGCAACGGGTTAATGGGGAGGAGGTGACACTGTGGTCATCTGTGTCTCTCATCTCAGGGTACGTCCCCAGCAGCCCCCGGGCTCATCCCATCCCATGCCAGCCCTGCTGTTATCCCACTGCTTCCTGTTGTAAACTATTTCCAGAGCAAGTGTGAAACAATTAAACAAACCGAAGGGCAGAGTCTGCTCCCCAGATCAAAGGCGTGAGCCCTGCAGCGGTACCTGGCTCCCGCGGCTCCCTCCTGCCCTGCTCCTCCTGCCTTCCCCACTCTGGGCCCTACAGCAGAGCCCTGATCGGGGCTGGGGGAGCTCAGGGCCCTGTGTGGAGCAGGGCTGGGTGGTCCAGGTGCCACTCCAGGTGCCAATTCCAGAATGAGGGCGCTGCCTGTTCTATCCTCCCCCCAGACACAAGCAGGGCAGTGGGGTGTGACCCCAGCTGTGCCACCACAACCTTGTCRCCATCCTCAGCCTCATCTGGAGGTGCCAGGACAGCCTGAGGTTTCTCCGCTTGGGCATCCTTGGAGATAGAGACTTTGTGCTCTTTTTCCATCTCCCCCCTTTCCCCTTCCTCGTGGATGAGGGATCATCTCAGCTCTACCTGCCTGGAAATACCGGCCGAAGCTTTGCCCGGGCTTGTTCCCCGTGTGCAGAAAGCACCGTGCACTCAGCTCAGCTGCGCTCTGGGGCTGGGTTCCTGAGACTTGACAGAGACCCCTCCCCTGCCCCTCCGGACCATCCTGGGCATGCCTGGGGACACGGGGCTGTCASGGTGCCACTCCTGTGCCACCTGGGGACGCTGAGGGATGCACAGGGTGCTGGGATGCGGTGCTGGAGACACTGGATAACCCAGGCTGGAGTCCTGCTGGACTGAAAGGGCACATGGCAAGGCAGGAGTGAGCCCTGGGTTTCCTCCCGTGGCTGGAAGGGTCTGTGCAGTGTCCGTGGATAAACACAGCCCGAGCCGGGTGTGCAGCCGCATCCCCCGAGCCCAGGAGGTCAAATACATCAATTTATTGCCATCACCCGCGGGCTCTGTGACCCCGCGGCTCCGGGGCTCTGCTCGGGCAGGGAGCTCAGAGGGTGCTCTGCGGTTTCCCGTGGAAGTCTCCACGCGAGGATGGCTCCTCCAGCCGGGCGCTGCTGCGGGATTTCCCGCTTTAATCTGGTTCCATCCTTCCCCTGGTACAGAGGGATCCGCTGCGAGATCCTCGYGGGGAACCTCCTCAAGTTTCCTTCTCCCAGCTGCCTCCTCCAGAGACTCCTACCAGCAAAAGTAAAAAAGGGAGGGAGGCASAAATCAGCCCCCAGCATAAATCTTTTTGCAATAAGAGGTGAATGGGACATAAATCCAAAGAAACTTTTTTTTTTTTTATTTTGAGTGGTCTTCAGGGGTTAAAAATAATGGGATTTTAGGTCCTTTTAAAAATAGTGTTTGCAAAAGGCTTTAATAGAAACCTTGGCAACTGTCCATGTGATTAGTGATTTAAAAACATGAAACCTCCACACATGTTTAAAAGTTTTAATAAGTTAAAATTAAATGAGTGAAACTCTGGGAATATTTTTTTGTTACTGCAAGCTAAGAAAATCATGTCCGTTAAGCAAAACTTAATACAAATATAAACAGGTAATGCACATCTGTAAATTATTTTCATGTCTCCAGGGGCTGGAAAAAAACCTAAGTGAGACCAGCATTCTTATATATATTTTGCCTTGACAGCTCAGGAAAAAATTTGCCAAAAACCAGAGTTAGAGCACTAGGCTGGCGTGGGAAAGTTGGTTTAGTGAGAAATTTGCCCGAGGCTATTTAAATAAAAACAGGCGTTTTTTTTTTTTTTAATGGCAAATGCCTGTTAAATACAACCAACGTGGCTTCCAATTGCCTGAGTAACTTGTGTGCCTATTCCTTCTTGACACTTTCATCTCTTTATCATCACAATCAATATTTTGCTCTTCTACCCTCGGCGCAATAAAAAATAAGACTGATAAGGCAGACATCAAACTGGATCTCTCCTGCTTTCCCCACCGTGCTTGGCTTGGCATTGCCTGGATTTTGGAGCAGCACGGAGGGTTAGCCCTCCTCATGCTGGTACATGCACCCCCCCACCCTCCCTGCTGCTCTGCAAAAAACTAATTTTTAGTAATTAACTGTGAATCAAAGCAGGCAGAGCATCCTGGAAAGTCTGAGCAGATAAAAATGCACTGGTCATGAAGTCTGGTGAGGTAAAACTGTCCCCAAACTTCTCCAGAATGGGATTAAGGCATGATTCTCCGTGGCACCAGAGAAAATAGGCTGGATTTGATAGAATGGTCTCAATCCTGATTTTTTTTTAACCTTATTTTTCTGAAATAGCCGAGTGGAGGATTGTGCTGGACAGCCACAGGTTAAGTCACACCCAATCACATCCCTGTGGCAGCACGTGCCCATGGAGGACTTTCCTGCTGGCAGGGCAGTGGGATTTGGTCCCATCAGGATGTGCAGGGTTGGGATGGGACAAAGGACAATGAGTCCTCACTGCCGTGGGCAGAGATTGGTGCCATGTGTGTCCCTGCCTTGGCACTGCCGCCACACCGGGCTTGGCACCCGCCGAGTYTTCCTCCTCACGGGCTGCTGAAACTGGTTTTAATTGCAGGGTTGCTCCTGGCCATCATTTCTCAGCGTGTAAAGTCAGCTCAGGAACTCTCACCCGGGGATTAGTGACAGGCAGGAAGAGGTCCTGGAGGAGCAGCTCACGGTTTGTACCCGGGTGAAAGGTGCTGCTGCCAAATTGCGCTGTAAAATCTGCGTTACGTTTAAAATAAAATRTCTTTATGGGCTGCGAGGGGCAGAGCAGGTGCTGGGCAGGCGTTGCTYGGCCTGGCCCTGGCCTCGTTGGTCCCTGTGCTGTTCCTATGCACCTCCATAAAACAACTGAAACATTCTCTGTTGTGTAAACAGAGCCCGGTGGGGTTTATGGAGCTGCGAGTGACAATGTGCGTGTCCCCAGGCCCTTCCCAACCCACACGGGCTGCTGGAAATGCAGTTCTCCTGTCCTTTGGTGCATGTCCCTGTTCCCTCCGTGCTTGTTCACGCCTTTGTCTGCACCCTGGTGCTGCAGACCCTGCGTGTCCCTCTCCTGTTCCTCACCAGGGTCATTCCTCAGGGAGTCACAGACCCCAGCTCGGGGATGGGGGCAGCTCTCACCCACAGAGGAGATGCAGGGGGTGACTGTGACTCTCTGGAGGGCAGAACCCAGCCCAGCTTTGTCCCAGCCCTGAGGACGTGTGGGACACGTTTGKATTTCATTTTCCTTCAAAGCCATCCATTCCTTTGCTTTTTTTCTTCCATTCCTCCTCTTCCCRCCGAGGTGTTTTTCATCACCTCAGCAAATGAATTGCGTGTGGAGGGGCCAGGATCAAACCTCCTGCGATATCCCCGTGAAATAATCGAAAACCATCGCTCACAGCGGTAAAAACCCGAGCGTGATTCTCTGCGCACAAGCCCGGGCATGAACCTGATACTGGATTTCTGGACCGTGGTGCAATGCCGAGCTCATCCAAGTCACGCTGCCATCGCCGCGGTTTCACCCGGCCCGGCGCTGCCGCTGGGATTCGCCTCTCCCAGGGCACACGCTCAAGAAAAACGTCMTGCCATGCGGCCACTCGCCCCGCACAGGTTTCGGGCAGGTTTTTTTGGGAGACATCGCTCMCAGAGATCTGGGCGTGCCCCTTCTCGCTGTGCTGGGCTGGGCTGCAGGGTCCYGGGATGCCGCTGATACCAGCAGGGAGTTTCGGGGGCAGCTCGGTGCCAGCTCTGTTCTCACAGCTCTGCGATTTGGGACTCCTGTGCCGGGATGAGGCCAGCTGAAATTCTTAAGCGATTACAAAAAGAGAGCAAAAAAGGACTTTCTGCCCCCCACCTCCAGCTTTGGCTGATGCTCCATTCGTGGCACTCCCACCCACCGCCCCCTCTTTCCTTCCGCATGGAAACGGGAAGGCTGGGAGATGTTTCACTTTCCAGARCGGCTGCAAAAGCAGCCCTTTCCCCCGCGAAAGGCACGCAGGGAGGACCACACATCCTCTGCACTGCTGGGCTSTTTGCACTCACCATGGCAGCCCCATCCTGGGGTGCTGGGGGTGCTCCTTTGTCCCCCCCTGCCACGGCTGGGCACATCTGTGAGGGCTGCTGTCGGGGAACGCTTCCCACCCAGCTCTGACCTTGGTGCCTCCCAGCAAAAACACCTCCTGGAGAGGGGCCAAACACAATAGCCAGTTCCTTCTACTCCCTTCCTTCCCAGGCAGCCACATTATCACAGGGCTCGGCCGCGAATCAAAGCCAGGCACACGRAGAAGAAGGGAACCAGGAGAAATCTGCCCCAAGACGCCGTTTCCGCAGGGAGAGGAGCGGCTGCGGGGCACTGGAGCCATCTGTGCTATCACAGGGGCCTGGCAGGGAGGGAGGGCCCCTGAACACCGTTCTTGGGGTACCCAGGAGCTCCAGGAAAACCCCCGTCATGCCCAGTGCACCCCACCCTGTGCCGGGGCACCGGGGATCCCCTGCCCTGTGCCGCAGCTGTGGGGCTTTGGTGGTGCCACAGCAGGTTCCAAAGGGTTTGGAGGAGCCCCAGAGCCCTTTCCTCGACCTCTGCTCATGGGCAGTGAGAGATTTCTTCCCCACAAAATAATTGTGGGTTTTCACAGAATACGCTGAGTTGGAAGGGACCCGACAGGATCACGGAGCTTCTGACCCTGTACACGATAATGTGAGAGATGGTACCAAAAGCTTTGCTAAAGTTCACAATTATTACATCTACTAGCTCTCCTAAATATTTTTTCTTTAGCTTTAGGCTGAAAACCAAATTTAACACCAAATCCCTGTGATGCCAGGACCCTTTTTCCCCCTTCACGGGGAGAAGTCACTCCTGTTCGGTGAGGCTGCTGCCACTCAGCCGGGGTGGGGGCCCGGCGTTCGTTCCCTCGCCGTTCCCCCGCGCACAGGGACGGTGTCGCTGGTGCCGTGGCTCGGTGCGGGCACGGGCARTGGCACGGGCCGGGCCGTGCGCCGTTCCACCCCCCGGCAGCACCTCCGCCCGCGGCACGGGCCGGCGCGGGTGCCGGGCTGGGAACCGGCCCCGCCGGGAGATGCCAGCGAGGTGTGATCCCTCCTCTGCCCGCCCGCAGCCGCCGACTTCAAAGCACGGTGACCTTTCAAATGCAGCAGCTCCCGAGCAGGGCGGGGAGACTCCCAGGCAGGGAGGAAGAGAGAGGGAAAGAAACCACACCGCACCTGGACACACAGGATGGATGGGGACAACCCCCCATCCCAACCCCCCAAAGTGATGCTGCCTGGTGGCACCCGCATTGCCACCACGGGCTCCGCGCTCCTGGCAGGGTTCTGTGCCTCTGGAGTCACGTCTGCTCCTGGCACGGCTGGGCTGGGCTCTGCTGTCACCTGGACTTTGGTGTCGTGCTCTGGCACCGCCCCGAGCCGTGCCCCGGTGGCACACGGGCTGTGCCAAGGGCTGCGTGGGGGCACGGCCCTGCCCCACGGAGCAGGGGGAGCCGCAGGGACCGTGCTCCCACGGATGTCCAGCAGCATAAACACATCAAAGCGTGTCCTGATGGCAGCGAGTAAACAGGAAGGGACAGAAAGACAAACACGGGCTCCTCGCAACTGGCGGGGGAGAAAAACAACTCTCTCTCCAGGCGGGAGAASGTTTTGCTGCCCGCTCAGCTGTGACCCCGCGCAGAAATGAGCCAGATGAGCCAAATGGGCCAAATGGGCCAAAAGGGCTTGGGGCCACCTGCTCTGAATGCTGTTGGGTGGGTGTTTGTGGGGGCTGAACCCTGCCAGTGGGTTCTGCAGGGGTTTTTGTGGATGCCCGTGTGCTTCTTGCCGCCTGTGCATGCCAGGGCGCTGTGCTCAGTGCTCTGAGCAAAGTGGATTTAGGAAAACTWAAACCAGGGGCTGAGCGGGATGGTGGCAGCACAGGCTGCTCCTCACCCGCCGCTTCCCCGGTGCTGAGGCTGGTTCCCAGGGCTGCACCAGGATCCCTAATGGGATTAAAGGGCCTCCTTGCCCGGTCATCCCATCCTAATCCTGCTGGGAGGCGAAAAGTCAGGCTGSGACAAAAGGCATTAGCTGTCCGCGCCTGGCCGTGGCCGCTGGCTTCTGTGCAGGTGGTGGGGCCGGGGCAGCAGCCACAGACCCCTCACTGGTGCCACTCGGGTGGTCACAGCCACTGGCCGGCTCCCTGGACACTGCTGGGGACACCGCTGCCACATGGGGACCCCAGCCATGGCAGCACTGGGGGTGGGAGCGCGGCGCTGGCACGGCTCTGCTGGGCGTCAGCGGGACGAGCTGGGAGAGCAGCTGCTGTCCTGCAAAGTTCCTGTTTTTCAGTGAAATCCCTAACTCCGTGCCTGGAAAAAAACACACAAATGAGAGCGGAGCAGGTGCCTGGCCCTGTGCAGGGTGGCTGCAAGGGCACAGCCTTGGCTGGCTGGTGGGAACACGAACTGCAGAGCTGGACTGGTGCACAGTCAGAGGCTGAGGAAACAACTCGAAAAAATCCCCTCTTCAAAGAAACCCCAGGCTTAGGGGTTTGGGAGGGAGTCAAAGCCTCCTGCTTTGGGGCATGAGACAAAGTGCAGAGGTGAGAAAATCAAAATTAAATTTTCCCTGGAGAGGGATTATTCCCCGTGTGCCTCCTCCCCTCCACCTCACCCCTGCTGTCCCCCGGCAGGTCCSCATCCCCGCAGAGTCCTGGGCAGTGTGACCAAAACCACCTCTGCACCCACAGGGGATGACTCCAAGGATCAGACCTGGGCTGTGCTAAGTGTTCAGGGGGGGTTTAAATTCAACCACGATTTAAATCAAAACATTCATACATTTCTCTGCACAGGCGCAGCAACAGAGCTGCAAACTGCGGTGCTGGGGAGAGGGGAGCCCATCCCACCCCACAGCACTCCCTGGGACAGCCCGAGCTGCAGAGGGAACAGGAGGGTGAGGGGCCCATCCAGGCTGTCCCTGCCCCCTCCCCCAAACCACAGCCATGCCGGGGTGACAGCCAGCACAGCCCCACGGGGCACGGGGCGGGCAGGGGGCACCGCTCCCCCTGTGCCGAGAGCGGCTCGGCTTCGCTTTGCTGAGCGCGATGTTTTCTAAACCTGCTCTCGGAGGGAGGAGGTTTGCCAACGGAAATATGTAACTGACTGTAAATAATGGCTTTTATCTGCAGTGAAATGAATAAGCTCCCAGCAGCAGCAGCAGCAGCAGCAGGGCAGAGCCGGCGGGGCCGTGCAGGTGACAGAGCAGGGTGTTGGGTTACGGGCTCCCCATCAGCGCCAGAGCCCCCCGATGGCTTGTGACAGGTTCATAAGCTGAGAAATGTGATGCTTTGCAAGGTTCAGTAAATATTAGGACTACTCCTCCCTCTTTCTGGTGCAGGTTTAATTGCGAGGATAATTCATGAGAGCACAAGGAAGGGGAAAAAAAAACAAAACAACTGGGAAAATCGGACCTGTTAAATAGAATCCATTAATAACGAAATGATTGTTCCTCTGCATGTGATTCAGACAGCTGCCTAATTGTTAATTACCTCGATATGAGAATAACAGGTAATTACGGGGCTGCATCACGAGGAGCTGACTTCTTTTTTTTTTTTTCTTTCCTGCTTCTTTTCTCTCGGTGAATGCCGGAGCCGGAGCGTGCCCCGGCAGGTCACACCAGGACTCRGGGGAGAGGCACTCCCCAGGCAGGGCTGCTCCTGAGGTGGAAGCTCTGGGTTCCAGCCACGTCCTGAAGCTATTCCTGCTCTTGGACACAGATCTCAAGACGCTCAGCTTTTCCTCAGGGTGCTGGGGACCAGACAAACCCCCCTCAGTCGTGGGGCCCTGCCCGGGCAGAGCCCAGCCCTGGCTCTCCACGCTGAGCAAACAAGAACCAAAAGTCATTGGTGACCTCGGCTGTCAAATTCCCCAAGATTACTTGATTTAAGAGACATTCTTGGAATATCTCATTCCCGTTTGTCTGTTGCAAAATGTGCTTTCTGCACACACAAACACACTCAAACCCACAGATGTGCAACACWCACACAGGTAGGTACCGAGCAAGTGCCTGGCAAAGGAGTCTGTTTCAAGATTTTTCTGCAGCAAGAAACATTTCTGGGTCCCAGTTTGTAGAGGTGAGAGGATGCAGAGACAGACAGGCACTGCTGGGGGGGTGTGATAACATCTGTGCAATTAGTGACGCTGCTGCTGGGGATTTGCCATCGCTGGCTCCCTGCAAGTTTTGCCTTTGGCTTCTTCCAGGGAAGTGATGCCAGGCAAGAAACAGCTGAGCAAGGAGGCAGTCAGGACAGAGGAGTGAGRGAGCTGTCTGAGACCTGAGCAGAGGAGGAGGCAGCCCCAGCAATGCCTCCCACAATGCTGGGTTTCACTGGCCTCATCCAGTGCTGGTGTTGCCCGTGCAGGAGGAGCAGGACATCAGTCAGATCTCCATGGGGTGTGGATTTCAGTGCTGGAGAAGGCAACACATTTATTCCATTATCTGCCCAACCAGGGGGTGTTGGGGAGCATGATGGGGTCCAGTGGCTCTGGGGCCACCCACCACAGGCTCTATCCCAGCCATTCCCATCAGCTGGAGATGAGACCCCTGCAGCAGCCTGGAACAGGGACCCTGCACCCTCTGCCAGAGGCAGCCCTGACCCTGGGCACGTCCCTGCTGCCAGCAACGTGCTGGGGAGGGAGGGATGCTCTCCTTCTCATCCCGGCTTCCTGCGGGCAAAAATAGCCCCGGGTTCCTGTGTGTGTGTGGTGTATTTATAGTGTGAGAGGCTCTCACCTGCCTTTTGGGGAGGAAACATCGTCCTCCCTCATTGTCTGCCTGCCCTGTGTTCGTGCACAGCTYCCACACTGGAGGGGCCCTGGTGCTTCCCACGGGCACAGCACAGAGCAGGACCCACCTGTGTGTCCCTGCTGTGGGGACAGGGCTGGGCCCAGCCGGGACAACCCCATGGCACGGGGGTGTGGGAAGGTGCCTGGTGCTGCTCTCAGCRCCTGCACAGCGAGGGCAAAGTCTGAGGGATGGGTGGCAGGATCCTCCTGAGGAGCAAAAAGSAAGGAAGCCTGGAATCCAGGCTTCAGAGAGAGCTCCAGGGCTGCAGGCTCCAGCTGCGAGGTGGGCGATGCCTCCCAGTGCTGGCAAGGGCAGGGCTGGCACAAATCACCACCCACAACAGTGACAGGAGCTTATTTTTCTAAGCATATCACCAAAGAAGCTAAATATACATTTTTCCATTCAATTCCCCAAAGCAGTGATAGCCCAGAGCCTAAAAATAAATCCCTTTGGATTGTGCCCGGGGCCAGAATTAGACTGCCTTCAGACCAAACCCTGCTTCATCTCAGCCTGAGCCTCCTCTCTGCCTCTGGGCTCTGGGTGGCACAGGACAGGGTGGCTCTGTGTGCCCCCWCCTTCTCCAGCTCCAGAGGCTCTGTGGTGGCACATCCCAAGGAGAGGTGGTGAGCACAAAACTCCCAGTGAGTGCTGCCTGTTGCAAGAATCATCTGCTGGAAAAAACTCGTGTTTTGCAAGGCTTTTCCCAGCCCAGGCTATGCCAAGTGTTGGCCCAAACCCCAGTGTGTTCCCTGGTGCTACCACCCCACCAGCCTCCCACCCTGAGCTGCCCATSGCTCACATCCCCACTTCCAGCCCTGATTTTAGCCCCTCTTTACCCCCACAGGTTTTTCCTGCAGCCAAATATGCAAGTGGGGGTCACACTGCTGCTCCTCCCTTTGATGGATGCCCACTTTGGAGAGCTCTGTGGACACAAGGAGCCGGGCAGTGGCCCCTTGACCACCCCAGCTCACCCTTCCCCAGGCTGTGTAACTCATAACTGCTCCAACTCAGTGAAATAACACATTTGAAAGAAACAGGAGGGGAAAAAAACACCAAAAAACCCAACAAAAAACCCACCCCGAACCCCTGTAAAACTGAAATTGTAGTTCTCCCGGGATGCAGAGTCTGAAATATTCCCACAACCTTTGCATAATGCATTGCTCATGTCAGACCTCGGGAGACAGAAATTAATAGCTAACAGCAAGCAGGCATGGCACACACGTGGGCTTCCCTTCGTTCCCTGCTCCCAGGGGCTCCGTGCTCGGGGGATCCTTTTCCTTTACATTCAACTCAAATAATTCGCATTTAAAGACACAAGAAGGAAAAAGAAGGCTGTAGAGGACTCGGGGAGAATTTGTGCCAAACAGGAAATATTCAATAAATGTTTATCCTCTCGCACAATGGTGGGGTTTTGAAAGTTTTCTGTGGGTGAGATTTAAGGCTGGAGGGGTGGAGGGGCTTTCCCTCCCCCTCCAGGCTCTGAATGAGTGGGAGATGAGTTTGGGTTCTCCCTGTGGCACCAAATTCCTYGTCTGGGCAGCTGCTCCCAGTGATGGGAGTGGGATCTGGACTGTGCTGTCCCTCTAATTGCACTGAGGGTTAATGGATTTATTTCCTGGGGCAGAGTTCACTGTCAGCCAGGACAGTGCCCTGCTGGGAYGCTCCGTGCCTCAGTTTCCCTKCCGAGCCCTCCATCCCCTGCAGAAACGAGTCCACGCTAACCACACCCCTTTCAAACCCTCTCCTTTCCCTCTGCTTTCCTGGTCCCGGCAGCTTTTTTTTCCCAAACCTTCCTCCTCCTCCCCTCCCCCCAGCCAAAAATGTGAAAAAATAGCTCCATCTGGATGCTGTTTCCAGCCAGGCACAGGCCCCGGGGCCGGGAGCCAAGAGAGCAGCGCCTGTGAACGGCAGACGTGGGAGCCGGGGAGGATGTGATGGGGAAGCTGTGAGAAAAGCCCGAGGTCGGCAAACCTTGGGCCTCGCCGTGGGAGCCTGTCCCTCGCAGGAGAGGATCGGGCAGTGCCAGGGCCCSAGGGGTGGCGGCTGTTTGGGCTGGGGGATGGCACGGAGGGATGGAGAGACCCGCGACAGAGCTGCCCAGCCACAGCCAGAGCCACTTCTGCTCCAGAGTGGGACATCCCATGGGAGCGCGGAGCAGCCTCGGGGATGTTGCATCACTYCTGCAGCAGCAGCAGCTCCAGACTCCCTCGGCCGGGAGAGGGGATGGGCTGGCTTCCCGCTTCCCAGACTTCCCACGCCAGCACGTGTTATTTATGACCCCCAGGTTTTCAAATTAAACATAAATTAGCGGGGGCGGGAGTTGGGGGAAGCGGGGTCCCGTCCGCGGCCACCGCCGAGCCAGGAGCGACCTCGCTGGGGAAGGGGCGGGGAGGGGCTGGCATGGCAGGAGTTAAAGCGCCGGCGTGGGGAAGCCACCTCCATCCTCCAAAATACAATCGACCAGGAAATAAACAGGAGCTTGTGTTTGTTTCGGTGCATAAGTGAAAAATAAAAGGATTTCCTGCGGACCGGGGCGCCCGGGGTCCCGCAGCCCGGCTGCCCAGCAGCCCCGAGCCCATTGTTCACCCCAGCCCTGCCACGAGGGACATTGTTCCCTCCAAATGCACCATCAGATAAAGGAGCTGTGCTGGCCCTGGGCCCCACAGAGAGCCGAGCCCGCGGGGGTTCGTGCAGAATTTGAGAGCAGCAGCCAACTCCCGTCCTGTCCGCACAGCGAGGGAGTCCCAGCCTGCTTTCCACCCCAGTGGCACCCTGGCAYCTTTGGGGGTGACCCCGCAGTTCCCCCCTCACCCCTCAAGTGTGGCTGCAGCTGGACCAGACCCAGATTTTGGGGTCTGAGCAGTGGAGGGGTGAGGGAAGGCCCGGGGGTGGCACACGAGGGCTTCACACCCTCTCCGAGAAGGTTTCTCTCTTCCTCTTTCAATCGGCTGAACCTCACTGGAGCAGTAAAAACCTCACGTTTCCTACTGCTCAATGATATTTGCTGACTGCAGTGTCACAACAACCGAACCGGATGAGTGGGAAAAAATAAAAAAAAAAGAAACGTTAGAAAAATAACCTTGCGTGGAGGCACACGTGGGAACGCCGAGCCCTGACAGCCGCAGGAACAGAAACCCCTTTGCTGAGGCGGCTGCTGCTGCTCCTGGAAAGCAGCTGAGAGTCAAAGGGAAACCTCCCTGCAGCCTCGGGCTGCTCCCACCGCCTGGATCCGGGGCTGGGGGTGGCACGGGGCTGCACACCGGGATGTGAAGTGCTCGGCAGCGCTGCCCACGCTTYCACTGCCGGCCCGAGCGAGGTGTTAAAACCATCTGAAAACAAGGGAGATTTTGCATCTCAAGTCGTTCCCCCACCTGCTGGCCCTGAAAGGGGTGAAAGMGGGGTCAGGGATCCACCTGGGCCTCTCTAGGGAACTCCCATGCCTGGTAGGAGGCATTGCAGTGGAAAAACGAAGTAACAAAAGTAAAAATGATGTGGAGGCAGCCAGCAGCCTTTGCTGTCTTTTGCTTTTGAGCAGCCCGGCCACGCTGGGCTGGGTCTGAGCTCCTCTGCACTTGCCTTGTAAAGCCCAAGTGGGCTGGACTCAGTTTTGGGTGCCCAACTGGTCCCTCCCCAACTCCTCTACTCGAACACGTGRAATTTGGGCTCCACATCGGAACAGCTCCCAACACTCTGAGCTTGGAATGCTCAAAAATCACCTGGAAAAGCTGGGAACCACCACCTGGAAGTGGGAGAACCACCACGGGCAGCCTCTGGGAATGCCACGCTCTCCAGCCAGGATACTGGTGTTGGGTCATGCTGGGATAGGGTGCCTGGGGGGTGAGGGAGACAGGAGTGAAAGGAGAAGGGTCCCAGAGGGATGAGGGACACAGGAGAGCTGGGAGAAGGTCCCAGAGGGGAGGCAGGATTGCTGTAGCAGCTGCAGCAGCTCCAGGAACTTGCCGGGAGCCGCCGGCTCCGAGCGCTTCCTGCGATTCGCCTCTCGGTGAATAAATAACCACACACAGAAGTGAAGGCAGCGAAGGATCTCGGGCAGAGTAAATATAGTTCATAATTCCCTTTTTTCCCTGCCTTCAGTCTGATCCCAAGCCCTGTCTGTTTGTACTCTCGCCTTTGTTTTGGGTTTTTTTTTTATTTTTTCTGCTGTGTTTTTTTAACCAGCGTTTGATGGCAGCTTCCCAACGACACGTTCAGGCTGCTGAAAGCTCCTCATTTTGCTGTGGCCGGGGCAGCAGCTTTCATTGATGCTTCAAATCACCAGGCAGGCTCTGGGTTGGAAAGAAGCAGCAATACTACAGCGCTCAGAGGTTTTGCAGAACAAAACTTGCCAAAAAGGGATAAAAAGAATGGTTTGGGCTCGACTTTTTTTTTTTTGTTTCAGTTTCACAACTGTGAACTAAAACCACTCTGGGTCAGAATCACATCTGGGCTGGTGGGAGCACAGCTCTGTGGGCAGTGCTGGCAAACCTCTGCTGGATATTGCTTTGCCTCTCTGGTTTCCAGCTCACCAAACCAAGCACCARACCCAGTGCCTGGTTAACCAACACTCAGCTGGTGTTGGGGGATGTTTTCCTCGTTGCCACATTGGTGCTGAGCTCTTCCCAGCACACTGCAGTGCCTGCCTTTGGCTGATTCATTTTCAGGTATTTCCCCCTTCCCACAGCTCCTCRGGGGGTGTTTCTTGGTTTTCCTCATCAGCAAAGATAAATAAAGGAAAGGCAAAATATTTCCGAGGTGGTGGTGGGCAGGCGATGGGACCCTTCCTGATGTCCCTCTGGGAGGTTTGTCCTGGTATTGCCGCAGGATTTTGGAGGTGATGGGGTGGCACTAGGGCTTGGTCTCCTCTGGTTTTTATTTCAGTACAAATGGGGTGTCCCAGGGGTGGCTGGGCCAGAGCTGTGTCCACATGGATCATGCTGGGGGCAGCTGTCCCAGCTGCTCTTCACAGGCAGGCGAGAGATTTCTCATCCCCCGGCAAATGGGAACCTCCAAGGGGGGGTGGAATAAAACCACCGGGAGCGCCGTCACCTGTGGGAATGCTCATCCCAGCAGCTGCAGCCGCCCCTCTCCCCTCTCCTGCACATCCCCTGCACCCCTGGGACCGCAGCCCGGGGTGGGAATGTGCCCTTCGCGGGGCTGCCAGCACGGCCAGGTGGGGAACAGCCCCGCTGTGCTGCGAGCAGCCGATCCCAGGAGGAACCGAAACTGCTCCTGCCACGGCAGCGCAGCCGCCAGAGCCCGCCTGCCCCTCGTCCTCCCCGCAGCTGCTTCCTAGAAAACCAGCTCCCAGACGGRCCCAGGAATTGGATTTTGCCCAGTGCAGCTTTGCAAACAAACGCAGGAATGATAATAGGGAAGCAGCCAGCCCCTCTTYGGTGTCGTTTTCGCTTTGTTTTTCTCGCAGCTTCCCCATCGTGGTGTGGCTGGAGGCTGCAGCAGCCCCTCTGACTGAGAGGTCTCCAGAGCAGAGCAGAAGAGCACCAGGGATTGTGTCAGGTGCTGGTGAGGCTGAGCCTCTTCTGCCCTTCTGAGGTGCCACTTTTCCCCTGGCACGGGGCTGGGGCAGATGTGCCAGCCCAGATGTTGAACAGCCACTCACCTGGAGCCTGCTGCTGCCACCAGGGCCTGGCTGCAACATCTGGCAGGGGAGGAAATACCTAAAGATGAGCAGCGTGGCAGGGAAAGGGAAAAATTACTCCAGCACATCACATAGATCACTCAAGAAATCTCCTGGGACAAACCTGGAGGAGTGGGGGGAGAGGAAGCCAGGGGCATCCCCATGGGAAAACACATACATGTTTGGGCAGCGAGAACAGAAGTGCTCATTACTCATGAAAAAAAAAAAAACAAAAACCCACAGAAGTTCTTTTCAGGCATCAGCTTCCAGTAACAAAGCCAGATTGATGGAAAAAAAAGTGCTTTTATTTTTCATTCGCCAACGGAGAAGCTAAAAAAAAAAAAAGAAAAAGAAAAAAAAAGAGAACGCAAAGAATAACTGGGGGAACATAAAGAGTCAGCTGAGGGAGCTGGGTCCCAGGGGCGCTCAGACAATGCCTCCTGCCCCCGGGCTTTTAATTATTGTGCTCAGGAAATCAAACAAGTGTGCTATTATTTATTTGGAGGAGGCATCGGTTTCCGTGTGTTTTACAGGGGTTTGCCCATGGGCACGGAGGAACCATTCCCCAGGGCGTGAGGAGGGACCGGCCAAACTGCTTTTGGGTTGGCCCTGGGCAGGGGGGAATGGGAGAGGAGCCGTGGCCCTTCCCCAGGCTCCCCAGACAGGCAGCGCTGCCACTTTTGGGATGCTGAGGGGTGAGCAGAGTCACGGCTTGGTACCGGCACAGCCCCAGTCCCACTGCTGGTGGATGCTTGGGGGCCTGCTTGGGGCTGGAGGATGCTCCCTGTCCCACCTCCCCATCCCCGTGCCCACGGCAGTGCCCTCCCCTCTCGGTTCCCTCCTGCTCCCCATCCTCCCTCGCTCTGCTCTCCCCCTCCTCTCGCCCCGCCGAGCCCCGAAAGGAGCCCTTGGTATGTTGTGTGAGTTGCAGCTCAAGTGAGTTTTATTCAGCTCCACTAACCTTGGCAGACAGACCCCAGGGAAAGGGACAAAAGGACAATTGTTTGCAGCAATTTTGCCCTCAATTGGTTTCCCCATCAGCTTGCAGAGCGGCGCAGCCAGCCAGGCACTGCCTGACTAACAACATTAAATTCAACTCGCGCTGCTGCGAGAAGGAGGGGTGGGAGGGGGGCTGGCGGAGGAAATCAAACTTTTGGGGGCCGCTTCTCGCCTTTCCACGCACAAAACCCCAACTTGCGGCRAGGAAAAGTGGGGAGGGTCGAGCCCTTCCAGCAGCCCCGCTCTGTGGGACGCCAGCTGTGGCGCTGCTGCCTCTGTCCCCGGTGCCACCGCTGTGTCCAGCTGTGCCACCCGCTCCCCCCCGGGCCTCTCCGGGGCCGGCTGCCCGCACGCCGGCCAGGCCACGGGGCGCCGGGCTGCTCTCGCTCCAGCTGGAGCCATCCCAGCCCCGGGGCAGCGAGCCGGGAGCTGCTCGTGCCTCCGCAGCCGCAAGGGCTGCATCCTCACCCCAGAGCTGCATCCTCACCCCAGAGCTGCATCCTCACCCCAGGGCTGCATCCTCACCCCCAGGGCTGCATCCTCACCCCCAGGGCTGCATCCTCACCCCAGAGCTGCATCCTCACTCCAGCACTTCATCCTCACCCCAGCGCTGCATCCTCACCCCCAGAGCTGCATCCTCACCCCAGCGCTGGATCCTCACCCCAGCAATGCATCCTCACCCCAGGGCTGAATCCTCACTCCAGCGCTGAATCCTCACCCCAGCACTGAATCCTCACCCCAGCACTGCATCTTCACTCCCAGGGCTTCATCCTCACCCCATCACCACATCCTCCCCCCGGGCTGGCCGCAGTGTGGGGACCCCAAATGCACAGAGGGTTTGCGCTCTAAATCGTCACCTGGCAGAGACCCTTCCCAGGCTCCCGGGAGTCTTTCCAAAGCCTCGGCTCTGCAGAGGCCGCTGGGGTAATTCAAGCCGCCTTCCTGCACGCCCCCGGCTCGCCGCCGGCCCCCCGGAGCCTCCTCAGGGCTTGAGCAACCGGCACGTTTGTGCCAAAGATGTTCAGTGTTGAGCGTAAGGATGGCAGTGGAGGAGGGTTGGAGATGTCTTTCCCTATTCCTCATCCCCCCCAGTCCCAGCCTGAGCGTTTCCTGCGCTCTCCCTGCCGCTGGGCTGGGGTTTGGCTCCTGAGGGTCCCCAGGGGAGCAGGAACGGCCGCTGTGCCTCCACCGCGAGGCTTTCCCGGGAGCAGCCCGGCCCTTGGGAGCAGGAAATCGCCTCCCATGGCTCAGTCAGTGCAGCCCCACCCTCGGTTCTCCCAGCAGAGCTCTGACACCGCAGCTCCGGAGCTGCTTCTGGAGGGACGCGGGAGGGAGRGCAGGAGCTGTGGGTTTGGGCATCTCCCCCTCCGTCCCAGGACTGCTGTAAAGCCCAGTCTGAGATCCGGACTGTAACGAATGGGTTGGTTTTGGCTGGGCCCCAGCTGGAATCCTGCCTGCTCCATGAAACCAGCGGGGCTCAGCCGGCTCGGGGACCTCCGGCACCAAACACCCCCTGCCCACGCACCTCCACGGGTACCACAGCGGGGTTTGGCAGGATGGGGAGGCCYGGCCGTGCTGGGGTGAAGGGATTCTCCCAGCTGGGATCCTTCCTTCCCAGCTCCAGAGGGTTTGCAGTGCTCCCGACAGAGGCACAAGGACCCCTGTGTGGGCTCTGTCCCCTCCCCGTGCGCCCCAGGACTTCCCTGCACGTTTGAACTCCAGCTGAGCCAGTTCGGGGTGGCTGCATCGAGGCCAGGGGGATCTGCCCGGGCACATCCCRGCAGCGGGAGGGTGCGGGAAGCAGCCGCCCTTGGTCTCGGCACGGCGGGATGGGGCAGCAGGTGGATGTGGAAGCACCTGTGCAGCCGGGGTGGTGCATCCCGGGCTCCTCGAACCCACATGTCCCACACCCCACAGCGGGGACGTGGGTGTTTGCAAAGCTCACAGACGTGAAGGAAAACCTGGCTGCAGCAGCGAGGAGGAATCTTAATTCCCATGGCCCTGGAGGCCAAATTCCTTTCCTGGCCCTGGCGGGTGGGAGCKGAGCTGTTGCCCAACTCAGGGGCAGCGCCCCTTGCACAAGGCACCCCAAAATCGAACTGCTGGGCCATGGGTGGGCTCGGAGGGCAGAGGGATCTGACGTGCAACAGACTGAAAGGCCCCCGAGATGCTCTCTTGTTGTTTATCTCCAGGGTAATTAGGTAATTAACAAAGCAAATGAATTTCGGTTTCTGTCTCCGGGGCTGGATTTGGCATGGTGCTTGGCCTCGTTTTGGAGCTCTGTGAGGAGCACAGGGTGGACCAGGGTGTGTAAATGCTCCCAGCCATCCCTGCCATCCCTCCCTGCACTGTCTGTGCCTGCGGGTGACCCCAGGAGCTGTGGGGCAGCTCAGCATCGAATAAAAACCCCTGATTTTCAGTGAGGGAATCTTTTGCTCCAGCACACTGGCTGCAGCAGGGACAGGTCCTTGGGACAGGGCAGTGTTTCCAGCAAGCCCAGGTGCCCTGAGCTGGGATTTGGGGGGGTTTCTCAGGTCATCAAGACTCCCAGCACAGAGTCTTTGAACAGTTTGTTCCCATGCCTTGGGAAGCCGGAGCTCCTCTGGCTCTGCTACAGAGGAGTCTGCAGAAGTGCATGCCTGAAATCTTTGCAAACTTGGCTGCGGATTCCTACAGARCAAACTTCTCCCTTCCCTGCTCAGCCCCTCTTCCCTGGCTCTGTGCGGAGGGGGAGAGGTGGGAGTGGAGCCTGGTGCCGTTCCGAGCCCATCGCTGATGGAGATTTTTGGGGAGAGACGGGATCCTCCTTGCCAAACCACTTTCCATCAACAGCCAGCCCCAGACTGCCTTTGCTGCAGGGACTGGCAGAGGGAGAGGCCGCGGAACAAAGGAGGAACTTCTCCACACATACCACACACAAATATTTGCCGTAGCAGCAGGAACAAAATAGCAAATTAGCAGCAAACGAGCCGATCCTGCGCTCGGTCCAACTCAGCCAGGTAGGAAAGTCCCGGATTTCACCGGGGCAGGTGAAATGCATCCTCGGAGCAGCTGCCACCGGGTCAATGAGTTCCTGCCCGCAGCTTCCATCCCCAACGGCTGCTCATCGTCCAGCTCGGAGGAAAGGCTGCAAGGAGGAAGGGAGGGAGGCTCGGGCAGCAGCAGGCACGGAGGGGCCGGCAATGGGGCAGGCGCTGGCTGGGGTTGGCAGGGAAATGCCATGGAAACCCGCCGGCGTGATGCTGAGCCCCGCGCGTCCTCCCGCGAAGAAAAGGGGACAATGGGGCCGGGCAGGCAGAGCTGCCTGCCCCAAGCTGTCCTACTTTGCTGCTCTGCCCCATCTGTGAGCTGTCAGGCACCCGCCCCGCTTCTCCCTGCGGCTGGGAACCCCCCCGCACGCAGCGTGTCCCCAGAGGAGGAGGAGGAGGAGGAGGAGGAGGAGGAGGGGGCTGCGCCGGCAAAAGTCACCACGTCTGCTGGGGGATGCTGGGGGAAGGCGTCTCTGATAAGCGTGGATGGACTTTTATCTGTCACCAGGGTGTGCAAACAGCAGCCCCGAGCCCTGGCGTCTTCTTGGGGTTGATATTTCTCTCTTTTTTAAAAGTTTCTGAGCTTTGTGTGGCCGGCTTGGGTGGATGTCAACCCAAGTGGAAAACCCTGGAAGGAAAAGGCACCTCCAATAAACCTCCAGTCCCAGCCTCCAACAGCTGACGAAGATTTTCCCATCCCGGGTCCTGTTTCACCCATGTGTGGTGCAGGTCCAGGGGGTCCCCTGACCCCTTATTCAGGGGGGTTTTCCACCCACCTCCCCCAGGATCTGAGGGTGCGGGGTGCTCCCCTGAGCAGGAGGAGTGGGTGGGTGCTGGGGGAGGCTTGCACGCCCCGGCAGGAGCTGCACGGGGTGCAGGAGCACGCCCAAAATCAAAGGCAGCGTTTAATTAAGATTTCCGACGGGGTGAGAGAGCGAAACGAGCAGATCTGGGCCCTCACCGGCAGGGAGGAGGTGACTCCCCGGGTCTGCAGCGGCACGCCAGGCACCATTTGCATCCTCAGGAGGAGCGGGTTTGAGTTGGTGCTGTGCTGGGATAACGCCAGGAAGAAAAAGCACAGAGCCCTTTCCGTGTCTGGGCCCCGGCTCTCCCGCAGAACCCCGCGCCCCTGGGTGCTGCTGGGCTCGGGGTGAGGTCCCACAGTTCGAGTTGGGAYTTGGTGATTTATTATATCTTATCTGTTTATAGAGGATTTACAGACCCACAAGCCGTGAGCTCTAACCAGCCGCTAGAAAAACGTGGCAAAAATGGCCATTACTGACTTTTTCTCAAGGTTTTTAAGCACTGCTTACCCGATAACGAGGTGACACCTCTATCATTGGTCTTTTTGACCCAATGATGAACACTAAAGGTCTGCAATGGGAACCTTTATCACCCAATTACAGAAAACCACCTAATCCAATGAAGAAGAAGGAAGAAGAAAGTAAAAAAGAAAGTCTTAGAAAACGCCCTARGTTCTCCATCTTGGCTCACACACTTTGCTGTATACTAAAACCTTAAATCCTCTGTTTTTCACTCTGTGAGATCACACACTTCTAATCAAACCCC
The DNA here is from genome assembly GCA_902810485.1 of Alauda arvensis. Taxonomy (NCBI): domain Eukaryota; kingdom Metazoa; phylum Chordata; class Aves; order Passeriformes; family Alaudidae; genus Alauda; species Alauda arvensis. The sequence continues at coordinate 413,482 of CADDXX010000498.1, forward strand.
ACACCCACAACCCCCGTGCTGTCACTCAATCCTGGGAGCCTGTCCCGAGTGAAACGCGATGCTTTGCTTGAGGGCCGGCGCTTTTTTAACACAGAAACCCCCAAAATTTCCATCACCCCGGCTTCCGACAGGAGGGGCAGCGGCAGCACGGGCACGCTCGTGAAGGGGGGAGGAAAAAAAAAAAAACCGTTTGAGGAAACGAGGCCAGATAAATCAGGCGGATCCATTCAGAGCCGAGGCTGCCCGGCAGAAAGGGGCTCCTTTGTGGGGAGCCAGGGGGCCGAGCCAGCCCTCCCCACCTGCCCCCGGCCCTCGCCGCCGGCTCCGGCGCCAGCGGCAGCAGCTGGGCCGGCCGCACGGCCCGGCGCCTGCCAAGGGTGCCAGCGTGGCCCTAAATGCTCCCTTTCACCGCAGCTCCTCGAGGAGAGGGGTTTGAGGCTGCTGGTGGCTCCTCAGGCAGCTCCTGGTGGGGTTTGTGGGGTGTTCTGAGGCTGTGGGGGTGCTGCGCCCCAACCCAAGCTCACTGCGGGGTGGATGTTCCCATCCCATCCCATCCCATCCCATCCCATCCCATCCCGTCCCATCCCGTCCCACCCCATCTTTGTCCTCGTTCCCAGCTCGAACCGCCCCGCCAAGGGCAAGGGGACGCTGCCCCCGCCTTTTGCTCTGATTCTTGGGATGCTCCACGTGCCGCAGAGCCTGGACCCCAGCAGAGGAGGGGGTGGGGTTGGGATTTGGGCTCGGGGGGTCTTTGATCCACCCCACGTCTCCCCCGCTCCGTGCACAGCTGAGCCCGCGGGGCCCCGGCGCAGCTGAGCCCGCGTCCTTCCCGCCTGGCCGGCAGCTGGCATGGAAGGGGGACAGSGAAAAGGAGCCACCGCTCGTTCTCCTTCCCCCTCTGGCCGCTGCCGTGGTTCTCCTGGTGGTTTGGGGAGGCAGAGAGGCCGGGACGTGCCGGGGATGGAGCCTCTCCCCCGGCAGCCCCGGCAGCTGTGACACCCGGGTGCATGCGCCGCTTCCGGAGAGGAAAAATGACATAATTCATACCCAGAATAATTCCCTCCTCAGAGCAAAGCCCGGCTCTATCTGCTGCCTGACRGCGAGGCCCCAAACCCTTCTCTTGTTTCCTAATCTCCAGCTCCGAGAGCCGGGAGAGGCGCTGGGAAGCAGAGGAGAGAGGGCCGGGGGTGTTTAAGACGTGGATGTTGCAAATCAGCGCCGGGCAGGGGGTGAGGGGGAACAGCTCCAGGAATGACAGAGTCCCTAATTACATATGCTTAGCCAAGATTTTTGGCAGCRACATCAGAAAGGAGTTTAAAGCTGCCTAATTCCTGCTTACCCCCAAAATAGCCTCCAACGCACAGGACAGAGGTGGGGACACAGGCTGGAGCTTTGAGGGGGTGGCACTGCTGGGGGACACCAAGTGACGCCTTCCCTGAGTCACTGCAGCTCTGAGGGCGGTGGGTTTTGGTGTCTGAGCCTCCCCCCGCAGCTGGCCAGCTGCAGAGGGACATTTCCCAGCGGGGTCGGGCCGGGTGGAGGGGCTGTGCCTGGTTATCTCCCCCATGAGGGGCCTGGAGCCATCAAGATCTGCTCCAAACAATCGCTTCCTTTCCCAGGCACCTTCCGAAARAAAAAGAAAAAGAAAGAAAGAAGAACAAAAAAACCCCCCAACAATAATAACAGGAAAAAAAAAAAAAAGCTAAAAAGAAAAAAGCGCTGACTTTTCCCAGTGCTGCCACATTTCCCTGCCTTGTGTTTTCCTGCCCCCACATCTTCCTCACCCAGGGATTGTCCCCAGCTGCCTCGTGCAGGCTCCTCACTGCTCCAGGGCCAGGATTTACCCTGCTGTGAGCCAGCACAGGGACACCCACGCTCAGACCTGTGGGACTGGGTGAGAAAACCCCGATGCAACACCTTGGCCCTGGGACAGGGATGGATCCTTCACTGTGGATTCAATCCTGCCCGTGGGGATGGGGCTGCTCCTTTCTGCTGCCAGAGTTTTGGGAGCCCTCGTGCAGCTCTGCTGTCACCTCACCCCACATCTGYCCCCAGCTCAGCCCAGCACTGYGGTGACTTTAACARTGGAATGAGKGAYAAAGTGCTGGAATTGTSTGCCCGGGCAGGTGSTGGAGTCACCATCCCTGGATRYRTTTAAAAAMCCACTGGATGTGGCACTTGGTGCYRTGGTTTAGTTGAGGTGCTAGGGCTGGGTTGGACTCCGTGATCTKGAAGGTCTCTTCCARCCTGGTGATTCTGTGATTCTGTGACATTCCCAGACATTTTCCCGGTAAAACTSATGGATTTACGGGGTGGGTTGCCCTTTCCCAGCTGCAGTGGGAGCAGGAGCAGCTCCAGGACGGCTCTGCAGCACKGCCCGGGCGCTGTGCCTGCCCTCAGGGCACGGCAGTGGCGCTGCCAGGGCAGAGCAGCAGCTGCGGGTCCCATCCCTGGATCTCTGAGCTTCTCCGTGCCCGTTCCCAGGGCTGCCATCCCCGGGGAGCCCAGGGGAGGCAGCTGCGGGGGCTGAACCCAAGCAGAGCCTTCTGCTGCGGGGACTGGCGTGTCGAGGTGTCCATAATTCACAGCAGCCCGAGCCGAGCTGCTGGCGATTGTTCCCGAGGCTGGGTTTGTCACTGGGGACCACGCCAGCGTCCGTCCCTGCCCCTTCCCAGCTCCTCACAGCCTGCACAGGGAAGGGCTTGACCCGGGCTCTGACCTCCTGCCTGCTGCCAGGGACATCCCAAAGTGAGCACACTCACCTGTCCTTGCAAACCCAGCTGTGTTTGCACACTCACCTGTCCCTGCACACTCACCTGTCCCTGCACACTCACCTGTGCCCACTCACACCCATGGTTCTTCCCTCTTCTGGTGTGGGTACAGCAGGGGGATTCAGGCATGACTCTGCTCAGAAATGTGAGATTTCAGGGGTTTGGGGTCAAATCTTTCCCCATAAGGACATCAGACACCTGCCCTGGGTGTCTGGCAGAGGTTTGGGGCCACAAGGGCACAACCCAGAGGTGGTTTGGAGGGAAGGCTGAGGCTTGTCCCAGCTGTGTCACAACTGGCTGACAGACACTGTCCCTCCAGGGCCAGCCTCGAGGGCTGCCTGCCGCCAAAAACGCAGCAGGGCCATCAGCTCTCCCCCTTTTTGGGGCTAACRCCGGCCTGGGAAGAAGCATCCCCTCATCCATGCACACACCAGGCTTTGCTCCAGCAGGCCGGGGCCCTCCCTCTGTCACYGCACGGAGTTCTGGTGTTAATCAGGCTAATTGGTGCCAGGGTGGATGAGCTGTGGCCCGGAGGGGCTGCGGGGTGGGTGGAGGGCTGAGCGKGGAGCAGGAAGTGTGGCTGATATCTGCCCTTGGGCACTATCTTTGTCACACTCACAGTTTCCCATGCTGGTTTTAGGCGATAGGGTTAGGGCAAAACAGGGGGGAAACACCCCAAATCCCAGCCTGGGGGCTTTGGTGTGCGTGGTCCCTCCCTCATTTAGGAGTCAGGCTGGATCCTGCACCTCTCCCCGTGCTTGGGAGCAGCTGGAGCCTTGCATGCTCCTTTGGAGCTGCCCTCTGGCTCAGCTCTACCCCACATTGATGCCCAGGGATGGATCCTTGAGATGTAAAACTCCTTCTGCCCTTCCCCAGATGTGTTTTGCCCCTCATATTCACCCGGGGTGTGGTGATGCCCTGTGGGAGGGCTGTGCCTGCTGCTGGGGTTTCCCACTGGAGAAGATTCCTCTCCTGGTGATTCTGTGGGGGCTGGATCCCTTTTGGAAGCGTGCATCCCAGCTGCCCACAGCTGGAACTGGYGCTTTCCAGGGATGTGGGGTCAGGACCGGCCTCGTCCTCTTTCGTCTGCCGCCTCATTTGTCACTAATCAAAATCAGCGCTGTGAATCTGCRCCCTGGGGTGGGGAGGGAAGGTTCTTCCGAGCCCCTGGGCCAGGGTTGGGTGCCGGGATGGGAGCAGGACTGGGAGCACGGCCACAGCTGAAGGGGAAACTGAGGCACGAGCTGTCCTACGGCGGGGAAGTCGGAGCCCGACACCTCAGGCGCGGTTTTTCTTTTCCCTTTGTTTGTTTTCTCGCGTGTTCCCAAGGCCCTGCTCTTTTGCAAGCCGAGGGTCTTTCGTAAGAGGAGGGACGGGGGAAGTTTTGCAAGCTCGGAGARGCTGCACGTGCCTTTTGAAACCGAGCCTGACCCCGGGGCCCGCCGGCTGCTCCTGTCACTGCCACCTTCCCCTTTCTGCCTGCAAAGACGAGGCTGGGACAGCGCTGGGGCTGGCCTGGGGGCAGGAAGGGACAGCCCTGCCCTGAGTTTGTTTGGGCTCAGCTTGGGCGTGGGCAGGGAGGTGAATCAACCCCGCAGGGAGCATCAGGACGGGGAGCTGGGGATTCAAAGCCATCTCCAGGCGGTCTGAGGGAGCCCCGGTGCTGCTGAGCAGGGCAGGGAGGTGTGATGGATGCCACAGTGCCAGCCAAGGAATCCCCCTGTCCCCCATGCCCAGGGTGTTTGCAGAGCCCCTGACCCCRCTGGGGATGTCTGTGGAGCTGTGATCTGAATTTCAGAGCAGCAGGATCCAGCCGTGCCCACCCCGCTGCAGCGAACGTGCACTCTGTGGGTGCTGATGTGCACCTGGCTGGTTCCTGCACAGAATTCCCTGTCCCACATCCCATCCTCCTCCCCCCAGCGTGTGGCAGCGGGGAGCTGAGCGCTCTGGAAGGGCTCAGTTACCCAATAGGAAGGGGTGGGGGCGGGTGTGGGTGTGATAAATACACGCAGATAATTTTACTTCGGGGTAAGTCAATAAATTACTAAAGTGCCTTTGATTGTGCTCTCACTGGTGCATGTTGATTCAAAAAACCGAAGACATTTAGCCTCAATTATGTCTATTTGTGTGTCTTTCCTGCTCAGCGCAGGGGAAATAACCCTGCCTTGTCTGTGTTCCCACACCTCTCCCACCTCGGCCACGCTCCAGATTTCACTCCTGTCCTGATAACCCTTCCAGCAGCGAGTGGGAGAGGACCAGCTCTTGGCACAAACCCTCCCCAGCTCCCTCTGCTCGACCAAAAGCACTCGGAGCAGACTCTCCCTGGATGTGGCCAGCCCCAGGGGTGCCAGTGGGRTGGTTTGAGGCCAGGATTGTGGTTTTCCCCTCTTCCCCCCCTGGCACGGTGCTGGAATGATGCAAAACCGATCTGCAGGAGTGCAAACCGCACGTGTGAGGACATCCAGGGCCCTAAAAGTGGTTCCTTACAGCATTCCCAGCCCAAGCCCTGGCACGGCAGYGCAGCCTCGTGTGCTGGGACCGAGCCCCCGCGGTGATGCTCGGACCACACAGCTCCCTTAAGCTGCCGAGAGCTCAGCTTTAGACAGGAGCTGGCACCGGTGCCGGGTGGCTCTTTGGGCTGGGGACGTGTCGCCACGCGAGGGAACAGCTCTGCTATCAAAGGAGAGAGGGGCTGAGCCCGGGATCAGCTCCAGGGCGATTCCAGAGCGGCCCCAGGGGCACCGCAGGGCTGCGGGGACTGGCACTGCCGCTCTTCCCGAGCCGCCAATGCAGAGCCAGCCGSAGGGGTGGGAGTTCATGGTCAAAGTCCCTTTTGAGGCAGCTGTCAGGGCCGTGGCGTTAGAAATGAGCTCCTTGCAATGGCGAGACGCTTGTTTCCTTCTGGGAAATCGCCGCGGAGGGTCATTAATCACCGGGCAGGGCAGCTCTGCCTGCCCCGGGATGGGATGGGATGGGATGGGATGGGATGGGATGGGATGCGGGTTCGGCACTCGGCGCTGCTGGTGGATGTGCCATGGAGCCTTCACTGACCACCCTGGGCCCTCTTGGGTGTGCAGCAGGCACCGGGACGGCTCTGGGAAGCAGAGGGCACCGTTCCCGTTCCTCGGCCTGGCCGCATGTTTGCGCATGCAAATTTGACGAGTGGCTTTTCAAGTGCAAATCTCCYGCGAAAACAAAAGGGAGTCCCGAAATTCGAGCGCGGGGTGCATCGAATCGAGCCGGGTTCTTGCAACATCTCYCCAGATGCTGCTCCCCCGTGCCCTGCGCTGCTGGGGTGCACCCAGGAGAGTTCTTTGAGCTCCCTCCAGCTATTTTTAGCCGGCAGGGAGGGAGCACGGTGGCCCCGCGGGGATACCCACCCTCCGCAGACACTTGTGCTCGGCTGAGCTGACACACGGCTCGGCGTGCCCGCCTGCTCGGGGCCTCGCTCCGGCGCCTGATGGGATCAGACAGGGAGAGGGAAGAGCGCGGGGATGCGGCAGGGACGCGCAGCGCTCACACCAAGGCTCTGCCCCCCCTCCAGCCCCAGCCTGCGGGCAGGGAGGGACAGAGCTGAGGGGTGCAGGTGTTTGTATCAGGAGGTGAAGCGTAATCCCCAAACGTTCCCCATGTCCAGGCTTCCTCCAGATCCGTGGTCTTTCCCCAGGCAGGCTGTGAGGCTCCTGGGAAGGCAGCTCCCATCCATGGGCCGGGCTCTGCTGGGATGTGGCTGCAGTGGGACATCAGCTCCGGGGTCCTGGAGGCCCCCACCATCCAAACTGTCCCCGCTGCACACACCTGGGAGCCTCTGGAAGCTCCCCGTGCTGCTCATCAGTGTGGGAGACACACCAGAGGGACAGGAGGGCACRGAGGGTGACACAGGGAGCGCGTCCRCAGCCTCGGGGCCTCGCACACCGCAGCCAGTGAGTCACTACCCAGGGCTATTTTTACCCCCTGGGGCAGCCTCGCTGGGTCATTCCCGGTTCCTGATTGCTGTGATCAGACCTTCATAAATCTCATCCGAAAGAGGAAGTCTGGGAAATCGAAATCTGCGAGTGAGGCGGGCTGGGCTGGGCTGGGCTGGGCTGGCAGCGGCAGGGGAGGATGAGGACACAGAGCCCCGACCTGTGACCCGCTGCCCTTCACACCTTGCACCGCAGAGCTCCCCACGGAGATGTTTTGGCTGACATTTAACCACCGGAGCGGACTTCTTCCACCTCCTCCTCTGTTCCCAGCCTCTCCCTGCTTCCCTTAGTGTCCCCAAAATCCTGGAGCAGCCAAGCCGAGCCGAGCCAAGCCGAGCCGAGCCAGTGCAGGGGAGCAGAGCTGGACGGGAAAAGCCAACCCCTGATCTCTTGCCCAAAAGCCACACCACGCCCAAGCGTCTGAAAAAGCTTCATCGAGCAGTTTGTCGGCTATTTTTGGCAGTGCCTCTGCCTTTCCTGGCCGGGGCTGAGACCAGCAACAGCAACACCACCACGGCGAGGATGAGATGACCACATCCAGGGCATGGACGGAGGAGCAGGGCTGGCAGATCCTGCTAGCAGCGTGCTGGAGCTGTTCGCACCATCGGGCCTTGCCGCTCTGGAYTCTCCGGGCTGGCTGATGGCTGGGAGGGTCCTGCTGTCACCGCCGGGGTTGGTGGCGGGCTGTGGGCTGAGGAGCGGCGGAGATAAACAGAGCACAGAAACATTGCCATCTGCTGACACGTCCGGGCGCACCCGCCGGCCCCGGCCGCGCCGCCGGTCACCGATGGCAGCGGGATGCGGGAAGCATCGGTTCTGCGGGATGCTGGGCTCATGTCCCCATCCGACAGCAGGGCAGCAGCAGGGCAGGATGGCCCTGCCAGGCACAGCTGTGATGTTTGGCACCAAGCTGGCCGTGGAGGCCGAGCTCCGAGCTGSGTGCTGCTGGTGCTCTCTCTGCTGACCACCCCAGAGATGGTGCAGGTCTCCCTGCCCATCCCCAAAGAGTTACTGAACCTTCAGCCTGCCCAAAGTGTGGGGCAGCATCCAGCACGGCGGCCTGGTGCAGACACAGAGGGCAAGGCTGGGTAATTGCAGCCTCTGATGCAAGAGCTGCAGAGGATTTGGGGAAAGGCACACTTGGCTGCAAGAAGGAGTTTTGATTCCCCTCAGCCTGCTCCCCCCTGAGCTCCCCCCGGTGCCCTCCAGCTACAGAGCTTGGAGATGCGTGTCTTGGACTGGATTTGCTTTGTTTCAAGTTCCCTGGGAATCTGGCACTGGTGTTTCCCAGAGGAAGGGTGCCTCCAGCTTCCCAAGCGCCGGGGCTTTGCCGTGGTGGGCAGAGGGGCTGGGAGCTCCCCCCTGCTCCTGCCTGCGTCTGCAAACCCCATCCCCAAGAGCTGAGATGCAAAGCCACGGTGCCAAGGGGACCAGCCCTGCACCCACAGACTGCAGATTGATCCTTGCATGGCTCTGGGATCTCCACACCCAGCACTGGCAGGAGCAGGAGGAGCCTGTGGGATTTGCTTCCCTCATCCCGGGGGATGCAAAGGCAGGGGATGGGGAGGCTGGTGCAGCTCCCAATTCCTGCAGCAGACACAGACACAGATGTGCAGGGACTTGTCTGGCCAGCACATGGGCTGCCACCAACACCTGTCCCACAGCTGGATGCAGTGTGGGGACGGTGTCAGATCAGCTCCCAGTGGCTCATCCCCCCCAAAGCTGTGGCCCAGAGAAATGAGATGAGTTCTGGTACAGCGGGKCCAGAGCAGCTGCTCTGAGCTCAGAGCAACCTTGGCTGGGTGGGGCATCCCAGGGCCGTGGCCTGGGCTCTCCCCTGGCCGAGCACATTTCCCTTTCTCAGCCTGGCTGGCAGCAGAGGCAGCGTTTCACTCTTGTGTCAACATTTGGAAGAAAAGCGGGGGGAAATAATCATTTCTGTCAAACCCTGGGAATGTGGATGCCCCAAAAACAAACAGAAGCTCTGTTTCTTCAGTGAAAGGCCGTTGTAAATCTGGTTGGCTGCCAAAAAGTGATAAAAATGATTGCTGTTCCGGCACTAGAGAAGAGTTTTGTTGGAAATGTCACCCCCCCAACCCCCACGCACCCTCCCCCCCAAATCTCAGTTTTATGAAAACACCATTTTTTATCATAGCCTGGCAGGCAGATGTTTGGCCTGGGCCTTCACTGGGGGCCAGATGCACCCAAATTGCCCTTCCCAGCCTGCTTTGTGACTGGTTGACAGCTGTCAGTCATCACTCAGTCACCTCTGCTTKCCAGGGGTTATTCATGCTCTGGAGAGCAGATTCCCTCCTGTCCTGCACTTCCCTGGTGGTGTTAGGGCAGGAATTCCCCAGGTGAGGAGCACCATGCCCAGGYACCACCCTGCAGTGTCCAGCACAGGGAATGTGGGATGGGCACAGGGGCGGTGCCAAGGGAATGGGCCAGAGGAATTGTGGCTTTGCCAGGATAAGCCATGGCCAGTGACTGAGAAAAAGCCACTGTCCCTGGCCAGGGCAGCAGCTGCCTGGCACAATCCCTGGCTCTGGAGCGTGCAGGAGGCAGGATGCTCCCTGTCTGCACTCTCGCTTTTCAAAGGGCACGAGGAAGAACGGTTGTGTCATCAGAGCTGTGAGCTGGACCTGTCAGGGCTCATCCCTTGTTTATTTAGGAGCAGTGGCAGCTTTCCAGCCGGTTGTTTGGATGGTGTAATATTAAACTCCCAAATTTCAGTTGAATATTAAACTCCCCACCTTTTGTTCCAAGGCATTGCCCTGGTTTGGGCACCTCAGCCCCATTTCAGCTGGGGCAGCATCCAGCTCTGTTCAGGGAGCAGGGCAGGGACACTCCATGGGGGCAGCTCTCACTGTCCCCTCTGCTCATCCTGGCACACCTGGCTGGGATTTCCAGGTGTGCCCACACCAGGTGTGCTCCCAGCCTGGGCCAGTGCAGCAGTGACAGGGACAGGGGGGACATTCCAAGCCCCCCAGCCCTGACAGGGCCACTGCCACAGGGATGTGGGACAGGCTGATGCAATCCTGTCTGTGCAATTCAGCTCCCTGAAAAATCTCTGCTTTAAAAGCTGGGGATGAACACTTCCCCGTGCAGGTCTTTGCAGGATCATAACCCTCACAGAAAACATTTTGGACCTGCAAGGAAACAGCCCAAGGGGTGGAGAGGGACCAGAGCGGGGTTAAAGCCGTGCAGGTGTTTGAGGGCATTGTGAGAGACTGGACTTTTAACCCCTCAAATTCAGACTCCTCTCCACACCTGCACCGAGGAGCCCCGACTCCTTCAGGGAAAAGAGGAAAGGAGCGAGCTGGGATGAGTGTCTGGGGTGAGCTCATGGCCAAGGAGCAGCACATCCCAGCAAGTGCCCGGGGGAGCCGAGCTCTGCCTGCTCGGGGACCTGCCCGGGCACAGCCGCTTCCCCGGCTGGGGATGAGGATCCCACGGTGCGGAGCCTCCTCCTCCGCGGGGAGCGGCCCAGGGGAGCCGGCAGGTGGAGTGCCCGGGGCCACGATTCCGGATCAAAAAACCACACGCGTCCCGGCTCCGATAAGGAGRCGAGAGCGAAGCCCCGGGAGCCGTCGGAAACGCGGCGTTTACTGGGAGAGCCCGAGGCAAAAAAACGCCCGTGCCCGGCTTCCAAAGTGCGCGGTGGTTGGGGTTTTTTTTTTTGCACACTCAGACATAAATTAATTGATAGAACACCCAGTTGCCCGGGTAGGTTCGTCTCCCTCTTTTCTGGAGCGTCCAAAGSTGGTGAGGGAGGATTGCCCGGGGCACTGCTGGGTGGGGAGCGCCTTTGCAAAGGCTCTGGACATTAATTTGGAAGCAGACTGCGTCTTTTTAGTTCARYTCTGTGGCTAAGCCTCATCTTTTTCCAGGAAAAACCTCCCTTTTAGCAACTGCAGCCTCACCTAGGGASGGCACGTAGGTCTGGGAAGGAGCAGACTCCCTCCAGCAGGATTCGKCTGCTCCTGAGCCACGTCCTGTGGAAGCACTGAGAAGACACCGCAAGAGAATCAAGAGTGCATCCTTTTAGCATCTCCCCCTTCCTGAATTTCATGTGCTGATGACCAGGCAGGTAACAGAGAGCAGGAGCGTGGCTGATTTTGGAGCTGATAAAATGGGATTGCTGCAAGCCTGGCCCATCTCACACCAGCCCCGCCTGCCCCACAGCAAGCTCCTGCACAAGGCAGGACTCCCAGGTGCATCCCAGTGCCGGATCCACGGTGGGAAGCTGAGAGCAGGGAGCCRGGGTGAGCCGAGCTCCTTTGGCCTTTATTCTAATGATAATCAGGCTGAATTCCTCGGCACGACCCCAAGGGATGCAGGCAGGGAGTTTTCCCAGAGAGCTGAGCTGGCTTTCTGTGGTCTCCCCTCTCCAGCGGGATCCAGACGGGCACAGGGCCCTCCTGGGGACGTGTCCTGGAGCTCCTGCCCACATCACATCCCTGATGGAGGCAGCATCCCTGGAGCAGGCGGTGGCTGCAGCAGGAGGTGGTTTATGCCCGGACATGTCCCACAACCTGCTGGGAGAGAGCTGCGCTCCCTGCACTGCTTTCCTTCCTCCCAGTGCCRTGAAGGGAGCACTGGTGGAAGGAGRAGGAGGCCATGCCCCAGAACATCTTGAGAAGAGCCTGGTCCTTCCCAGCTGGMGAGGAGAATTCACTCCCTCAGTCAGTGCTGGAGCTGCCATCAATGCAAACATCAAAAACAGCTGGAGGGAATGACACCCTCTGATCCCCACGGCTTTGGGGGTGAGGGGAGAGGGGTTTTCACTGCTTGAGAGGCCACGAGTTCCCTCTGCTGCTTCTTTAACCAGAGCCCTCTCTTACAGTCCCTGGAGCTGGCTGCACCATGGGCAGGGAGGGGGCAATTCCTGGGAATCCCTGTGTTTGGGGATGGATGGATACCCATGACAGGCACCCAGGGAATCCCTGTGTTTGGGGATGGATGGATACCCATGACAGGCACTCAGGGAATCCCTGTTTTTGGGGAAGGATGGACACCCATGACAAAACCCAGGGAATCCCTGGAGATGGATGGACACTCATGGGGAGTTGTGCTGTTAGCCTTTTCCTTGATTCACTTCCAAACTCCCTGGTTCTGAGCGTCCACCCTGAGCAGCCTGGGGGACACTGGTGTGCAGTGGAGACAGGGCTGCTGTGCAGGGAGCTTGCACACCCAGCTGTGGGTGCCCAGCAGAGGAGCTGGGGTGCAGCCCAGCCCTTGGCATGTCCCCGAGCAGCCCGTGGGCAGCAYGGTGCCCAACACGTGCGTGCAAGCCCGAGCCCAGGAACCTGCCACGTGGAGGGGGATGGAGGAACCCAAAAATCCCGACTTCACCATAAAAATATCAATCATCTCCAAACATCCGTGCGATGCTGATCCTCTCCCTCCCTGCCTGGTATTTTTCTCACGCTCCGGAGCTGGCAGCAGGCACTGGGAAGCAGTGTTGGAACTTGTCCTGCCGTCCCATCAAGGCCCTTTATCTGCAGCATCGAGCCCTAGAGCTGGAAGAGCTGCAAGTAGGGGCAAGGCACGCTCCTGCTTGCTGCTTTCCATTGCGTCACTTGGACAGGGGCTGAGCCAGCGCCCCGGGGCCAGATCCCACACACACCACCCTGYCCTGCTCCCGCGGATGCATTCAGCAGCCTCCTGAGTGACTGACAGCAGTTGGGGACCCTGGTGACATCCCCTGAGCATCACTGGCATCCCTGCYCTGCCCTGTGAGGGAGCAGCGTGTGTGTGACTCCGCCCAAAGTCATCGTGTGTCCAGGGCTCCGAGTGAGCCCAGACGTGACCCTGGGTGTCTGACAGGGATGGGGACGCTGGGATGGGGAGCAGAGCACGGCCCAGGCCTGGCTGGATGCTCTGCGGGGATGCTGGGGACGGGAGGGAATGCATCGATGCCAGGCAGGGGATGATGAGGCACCTGCCTCAGTGTGGGATCCTGCTCGGAGCCAGCCCGGGTAATTAACACAATTACAATTACGAGGCGAGGCTGCTCCTTGCCCCTCCCTTGCCGGCTCCTCGGTGAACCAATGGATTTGAAAGCCCGGCCACCTTTCTCCACACGCCCCAGCTGCCAACACAAACTCCTGAGATCCCTCCCCTGAGCCCTGGCAAGTGCTATGGTGCCACCAGCATTTTGGGCATGCTGGGCAGTGTCACCAAGGCCACAAGACAGAAGAATCTGACCCTTCCCACCTCTGGGTATGCCCAAACCAAAGGGATGTCCCATCCYTCTGTTTCCAAGGAAGTTTGTGACTCCATCCTGGCAGCTTCAGGCCAGGTGCCCGCCCGATGGATCCCCCTTTTCACGGGGGGGCACTGGTCAGAAACATTCTTATATCCACAGGGAGAAAAAAGAGCTCAGCAAAGCTTCATGTCACTGCAGCAGCTCCTGCCAGAGCTGTGCTGGGGTGGCAGAGCCGCCCTGAGCCCGTGGGACAGCGCTGTCACACTGCACAGGGGCTGGCACGGCTGGAGCTGGGGCTCAGAGAGGGCTCAGGGCACCGGGAAGAGCTGAGCCAGGACAGCAAACCCGCCTGCTTTCCTCTGCACTCACAGGGCTCCTCACGCGTGGGTGCTCTGCTGTCGAACAAGGCTGAGCTGCCCACGCAGAGCCTCGGAGGTGACACCAGCAGTGACACCCTGGGTGCCTCTGTGACCTCTCATTGCACCGCCCACGGCGCTGGCAGCAGAGCAGCGCTGGGGCTGTCACTGCTGGGGCACAGGGGATGGATTCGGCCTCAGGCTCTCCTGCACAGACAGAGCAGTGCTGGGCATGGGGAGGGGGCGGTTTGGGGGCTGCTGGGGTGGCACAGGGGGCTCTGAGGGCAGGAGGAAGTGACTTCGGCTTCTGCAGAACCCACGCGGCCACAGGAAGCTTCTCTTCACAAAACCRAACATTGAAAGGTGTTATTTTATTAATCAAAAACCTGGCACCCCCCCAATTCAGGGAGTGGTGCAAGGTGAGGAGCTGCTGTAAGATGAGAAGCCCCAGCTGGCYGCCACTGAAAGCGTTAAAAGCAAACACTCAGAATGTTTGTCTTTGGCTAGCCTTGGGGTTTTTTTTTGACAGAAAAAGATAGTTTTATTTCAAAATTACCAGAAATCTCTTGCTCCCCCAGGCTTGGCTATCCCAGTGAGTTCGCTCTGGGGCAGGTTTTAACACCCTTGGAAAAAACGGAGCCTTTAAAATCAAAACACTCTAAGCAGTTAAAAAAATTAAAAGAAAAAATAGGCAAAGCTGCAAATGCTTGCTGATGACACTGCTTTCCCAGTTTGGTCATTTCCCAGCTCTCCCCGGTGGAAATGAGTGAATCCCATCCTTGCAGGGCAGAGCTGGCTCGGGGCTGCCCCATCCCCACATCCTCAGCCTTGGATTATGGGGCAGGAAGAAGGAACAAAAAAAAATAATTTAAAACAAACCAACCCCAAACCTGTCTGTTTTGATGGCARGGACCCAAACGTCCCTCTGCACCCTGACCTTCATTGTGTGGGGAAGGAGGGAGCGACTGGGAAAACGTGATAAGGATTGCCCGGGGGTGACAGCGGCGCTGGGCTGGAGCCACGCGTGCCAGCACACGCAGTGAGTGTGTCCGGGCTCAGCAGCAGGGGAACGGGGAGCTCTGGGGCTTCGGGATGGCAGCAGAGCTGGAGGAGAGGGGCTCTGGCTGGCCASGAGCCAGAAGGAATCACAAGGAAAACAGAAGAGTCAGGAATGGGAGGATGGAAGGGGAAGAGGCTGCTCTGGGGGAGCTGCTCCGGGGAAAGATGCAGAGGCTCTTCCCTGTCCCCAAACTGGGGGTGCGGGGTGGGAAATCACTCCCTGGGGGCTTCACCCACCTGGGATCCCCCTCACCCCTCATCCACAGGATGCAGTGCTGCTTTGGGAGGGCAGGGAGCCGGGGGACGGGAGTCCTTGTCCCCTCAGGGCTGGGGGGTGATGATGATGATGATGATGGGCTGTGCCACCCCTGCCCCAGGAGCAATTAGGGCTGAGCTTTAATTTGATGGGGCCGAAGAAAGTGTTTACATTCACCTTCCCCCGTGTTTGGTTTGCGATAGCAGCAGGGCAGGAGGCAGTGCTGCGGGTGTCCCGTTCTCAGCAGATTTTAGGGGGGTTTCCTATGGGAAAAGCAGYGATAGAGCCCTGGCAGGCTCCCATCCAGCTCCTTTCCCTGTGATTTTTTTTTTTTTTTTAATGTTTAGCTTTGACCTCATCTCAAATAAAAAGAGTGATTTAAAACCCCTTTGCAATAAAACAATTCAAACAGAAGCCCGGTCTGCGGCGCTGTACAACGCGGGGAGAAGCTTCTCCTTATTTGCTTAATTACAGGTTTTTGTTTGTCGAGTACCTGCGGGTGAATTGTTTGCAAATAACAACTCCGAGCTGAGTTTATTCATGCTCAGAGTCCCGAGCCCGGAGATCAGAGCCGGGAGACGGGGGCTGGAGGGTGCTCAGGGCTGTGGGTGACCCCAGGAGGGGCTGCAGGGACCTGGGATCATTTGTGGGCTCCTCGGAGGGGCTGCAGGGCTGCGTTCCTGTTCTGTAGGAGCCTCACACAATATGGTCTTAATCATGTGCAGTTGATGCTTTTATAAATTGCAGATAAGGATTAACTGCTTGATGGAGTCCCTGTAAAACGCACTCCGCTCATGGCAGCGAGCTGAGCTTGCCTGGAATCCTGCATTCAGCCCGTCCAGCCAGGCCACGGCTGCCAGGTGTTTCCTGACCTCCTCCTGCGTGTCTGCAGGAGATAACACCTTTCCTCAGGGCTTCTCCCCCGGTTCGTGATGCAGATAATGGAGATTTTCGGGGTTTTGGGAGGGGAGGCGGCCGCCAGGTGCTGTGCTSATGCCATGCTGGGCGTAGGTGGATTCACACTCGGGATGGACACGGGATCTGTGTGAGCACAGCCGCTCTCACCCAGTCCTGGGGCCACCCTGCCGCTGTCGTGTCCCAGCTCTGGAGCTCGGGGGTGTCCTGAGAGCCTCCAGAGTGATGGGAACSGCAGCTGCCCCCAGCACAGGGGAACAGGGAAGTGACACCGGGCTGGGGGATGCGGGCCCAGCCAGGAAAAACAAAGCGCAGGACACAAACACATCCCCGCACCCTCCCACTGCCTCTCCGAGGGGAAAGTCCGGATGGGARAGTGCTCCCAAAAGTGAAGAAATCCCGATGTTTGCAGCCTGCACAGCGGGGAGAAGAGACACCCCTAAAATCCTGACCGTGCTGAAACGGCCGTGGAGGCTGCAGGAATCATTCCGTGAGGAATCCACCCAAGGGCAGCAGCCGCTTCTCTGCACCTCCCACCCTGCTCGGTGAGGGTGCACCCCGAGGGGCAGCAGGCGCTGCCCGCCGACCTTGCGCCGCTCGCAGGTGTTGAAGGGGGGATCAGAGGGCCCGGGGTGGCTCAGGTGTGACTCAGGTGTGACTCAGGTGTGACTCAGGGCAGAGCCACGCAGCGCCCGGAGCCGCGGGAGCCGCGCTTCGCCCCGGCCTGCGCTGGCACCCGGCGCTGGGGGTGATGCGCTGCCGGCACGGAGCCACGGCGATCCCCAGCCACGATCCGGAGTGTGGGAAAAGCGCAATCGCTGCAAACAATCAGAGGCAAAAGCCGGCAGCAGCACGCAGCGAGCCAGCGAGGAATTTGGAGACGCATTCCAGCGGGGATGACAGAGGAGGGGCTGGGAGCCGGGCCGGGAGTGCAGAAAAAAAAAAGAAAAAAAAAAAGAAAAAAAAAAAAAGAAAAAAAAAAAAAAAAGAAGCTTCTATTTGTTTTGGTTTTTCTCCCTCTCTGCAGAGCTGTCCCGCCCCGCCTGGCTTTCGAGTAAAGCCCTGGGTGCTGCAGGAGGGTGGCACCGAGGGAGCCGGGACACAGCGAGCCCTGGATGGGCAGCGCTGCCCTGCTGGCACCGGGGACAAGGACAGCTCTGCTGTCGCCTCTCACACCTCAGCCGTGCTCCCTGTGGCATCTGGGACACGCGTGGCCAGACCTTTCTGCCTCCTGGACAGCACCGAGGGCCACGGGCAGTAAATGTCCCCTGTGCCACCCGTGTGGCTCAGCACTACCATGGTTTTCTCTCACCCGCTGCCCTGCAGGGACACCTTCAAGGCCGCGGCTGTCCCAGAGAGCCCTGGCTGTCACCAACAGCGCTGCCCGTGTCCCCTCAGCCCGCCGGCACGGGGAGGTGCGAGGCACACCCAGAGGGCCGAGAGGGGACAGCGATTTGGATTTCAACGGATTCACGGCCACCTCCACATCCCTGGAGCCCGTCTCCACCCTGCCCCACCATCATCCTCCTCCTCCCTCGCTCGGTGGGCAGAGGCTCCTCCCGGGCACAAGGAGGGATAATTGGCAGCGTGCGGCTGCCCTGGGCCGTGTTCCACTCCTCGCTCCAGGCACAGCAGCCACCCGGGAGCTAAAAGCACTCAATTGTTCGCTGATGCCTCTCTTTGAAGCCCTCATTCATCCTCCAAGGTCCTGTATCGATTGGGGACTCCAGGAAAGCATCTGCCCTTCTCTGCCTTCATCAATGACTTTCCCACATTAATCCACCTCTTCCCTTGATAACCACACTAATTACTCGCAGCTCGGTTGACTCTGGCAGGGCGTTGGAGGCTGGGAAGAGGAACCTGGCTGTGCCTTAAAGCTGCGGGTGCGTGCAGAGCCAGCCAGTGCTGCAGGGAACTGGTCATACTGGGAATGWGAGCACCGTGGCACGGGGCTGGCCGGGGGCAGCACAGAAGCTGGGGAGCGATGTGTGCTGCTGGGAGAGGCGTTTGCTTTCCATTTCTGAGCYTTTTGTACCTGCCAGGGAATCCCAGATGGTTTTGCAGGGATGCTGATCCCGGTGGGATGCACACCCACCCTCCCTGCCCGGGCCCGGGGCTCTGGGGGCTCTCTCTCTTGTGCTGCAGGGTGTTTTACACCACCACGGGAGGTTCACAGCCTCAGCCCGGGGTGGTCCAGGCGTGAGATGAGCTCTTTTCCACGTCTCCATCGGGGTTTCCTTGAGGGGGAAGGAGAAGGGCGCAGTTCCCTGAGCTCAGCCATGGTCAGGCCGAGCTGTGGCTCAGGAGCAGCCCCGTGGGAAGGGGCTGGGCACAGGGAATCCCACAGGGAATCCCACATCCAGYGAAGAAATGATTCCTGAMRTCCAATCTAAACCTCCTCTGGTGCAACCTGAGCTCCTGASCAGTGGTGCTGGAAGGGGAGGCTGCAGAAAGCACAGGAACCAAACCCTCCTGCATGGCCATGGTGCCTTCCACTGGTGCCTGTGGGGACACGGCTGGCAGGGGGACATGGGGGGCTGTGCTGGGCCCCACAGGGGGGACAGGACACCCCAGGCTGGCCCCTGCTGTGCCCCTGCAGCCATTCCTGAGGTGGAGCCGCCATCTAGTGACACACGGATGGGCTTCCCCAGCGGGTCCCCAGGGCGGTGGTGGCCCTGACCCTCTCCTTGTCCCTGTCCTCACCATCCTCAGGATTGGGAGGGACAAAGCCAGAGCCAGGTGCAGGGGCAGGATTGGGGTCCCTTCTCCTCACTCCTTTGGGGTGGGGCAGTGCCATAAGCCCCCGAGGTGCAAACCAGCTCTGGGTTATTAATTGATTTAATTAGAGAACCATTAAGGTTGGAAAGCCCTCAAGGACCATGGGGAACCCAGCGCCAACCAGTTCACCATGTCCCCAGCATCCCAGAGACCTTTTGGACCCTCCCCAAGCAGCCTGTTCCCCCCTGGGTGCAGAGGAAGACCCCAACCCTGTGGATGCACGTGGGGCTCACCCCGTGAGCCTCTGGCACTGACAACCAAACCTCTCCTGTCCCCTGCCTCAGTCCCCACCCCAAGCTGCTCCTCCAGCACGTTCAGACCCATCATCATCTCTTYAAAACCCCCCACACCGTCCTCTCTCTGCCTCAAAACCCCGAACAAAGGCAGTGGCCGTCCCGTCTCTTGTCCCCCTTCCATTTTCCTCCCGCTGGCTGCCGAGAAAAGGGATTCAGCCGTGCCCACCGCTTGTGAAAAGCCCCCGCCCGCCTTGTGTTTTATGAAGGAAAATCTCCTTGGGAGAGCAGCCAAACGTTCCCAGCCTCCCGCTGGGTGTTTCAGACGGGAGCGCGGGAGGCTGCGAGGGCACGGCGGCCCCCGGGGGTGGGGGGAGCCCGGGGGGGACCGGGATGGGCTCTGCGAAGCCCCCGGGACATTGCAGAGGGACACCAGGCTGGGAGGTCACTGCGGGGCTCGGGTGGCCGGAGATGGCTCTGTCCCTGCTGCCTCCGGGGAGGGGGATTTGCCGTGGGGCTGGGGATGCTGAGGTGCCTCTGGGTGCTGGGTGCCGAACCTCTCCTCTCATGGAATTCCTCCATTATCCCCGTCCTTTTCATCTCCCTTTCTCTTTCCTCTTCTTCCCACACTCCCCCCTTTCTCAGCACCTCTCCTGGACCACACAYCCCCACGCACTGGAGACCTCTCAGACCCAGCGACTCTTTCAAARGCATCCAAGAGGCCCCCGGGGCTCCAGCCCACCAAAATCAAACTCAAATTTGCAGCTGATGTGCAAACACGATGTGTGCGGACGCCGAGGCTCTGCTGGCACACACAGCGAGTAAACAGAAACACATGGCTGAGCCTGGAAGAGCAACAGCCGAGAGCTTTGGGGAGGGATTTTTAAGCAGATTTGGGGAGGGATTTTTTTAACCAGCAGCACCCAAAGGGGGTGAGTCACGTCCCACTGCAGCTCCACGGGCACAGTTCCCACGCCTGTGTCCATGGCCAGGCTGCTCCTGAGGGCTCAGAGGGAGAAATGGGGGGAAAAACAGAAGTTTCTGCTCTGTAGCTGAACCGAAAACCACAAGGGCAAAGTCAGACAGGCTCAGACCCAACGGGAGAATCTCTGCCATGCTTCCTTTTCTGGTTCATTGTGCAAATGCTCTGTTCCACACGAAATTAAAACCTTCCTTTCTTTCTTGGGGGCCATTCCATATCCTTTAAAGGCTTTTCTTTTTTTTCCCCCCTCTTTCTTTTGAGGCTGGCAGCAATTTCTCAGGGAGAATGCAGCTCACCAAAAGCACGTTTCGTATCTGACAATGACGAGACAAAAAGCATTTAGCAGCTCCAGAATTAAACTTGTTGTTGGCAAGCCTTGGTGCAAAGTATTTCAATGTTTTTATCGCATCCATCGTTCCTCCTCTTTTCCCYGTGAAGCTGCTGCCTCAGTCTGACCCACGCCAGCAGACAGCCTCGCACGTTTTCCAGCTCCGAGCCTCTCATTTGTGCAGCCGAAGGAACCTCAGCCCCTGCACAGCTCAGCTGCCGCCAGCGCGGCTCTCCCACTCCACCTTCCTGTCGCCTGGAGATGCTGCTACTCCTTGCTTTGGCTAATTTCTCATCTAAAGTCTCGTGAAACGTGTTTTTGAGGCTTAAAAAAAAGTCCAAAAAAA
>CADDXX010000498.1:434006-449131 GCA_902810485.1 Alauda arvensis
AACAAAAAAAGCCTCTGGCCGTCCAGCACTGTCCCTGCTGCATCCCAGGTGTTGTGGTGTGTCTCCCGAGCTGGCAGAAGGACGTTGCCTGCAGAGCCTGCTCCATCCAGCAGTGGATACACGGGGTTTTTTTGCACAAGAGCATTCCCCCTTTCCAGAATTGCCGCCTCTCTGAAGCAGGCAGGGCTGAAGGAGGGAAACCCTCCCAGCAGCCGCTCTCCCTTTGCTCCCYGCTGCCTCTCCCTTCGGACAGCGGCGCCTCCAGCCCCAACATTCCCCCTCCTTGGGGCTTCCCAGCCGGAAAATCCTTGGTGATCCCTCTGGGGGAGCTGGAGATGGGAGATCTCCATCAGGGAGATGCTGGGTGCTTTTCCAAGCGCAGGAGCAGCCACAGCGGGGTGTGCTTCCCCTTCCTAAGCAGGGACAGGCGGCTCCCGCTCCTCCCGRGGAACCGCTCGTGTGGCTCTCCCCTTCCCGACTCTTGGCTTTGCTTCCTCCTCCTCTTCTCATGGTCTATATTTAATCCCCAACCCTTCTGCACAACCCCCGAGGAGTGCCAGCCCTGGCTGGGTTGTGTTTGGGGCAGGGAATTAATAACAATTAACGAGGGCAGTTCCTGAGCACACCTTCATTACCCCCACCACTCTGGGGGCTTCCCTCCAGCTCTGCCTCCAAACGGGACCCAGCCGAGGGGAAAGAGCCAAGGGAAAACCTCCCACGGACGCCAGAGGAGGGCAGAAGGAGGCAGAGGGACGCAGCATCACCCTGCGTGTCCCAGCTCAGTGTCCGGGTGGCTCTGGGCTGTCACATCGCGCTGAGGCCACCTCTCCTGGGGTGGCCAGGCTGTGCCCAGCCCCTCCCTGCCTTTGGGGAAGCGTTTTCCCACCGCTCTGGTTGACAGCAGGGACAGGAGGAGAGGGAGATAAGGAACTGCTGGCAGGGGATGTCTCCCTTTGCCCCCTGCACATCAAAGCCCCGAGTTTATCGCCAGGTCCTGGCAGGGTGTGGGGCTGATTTAGCCGGGCTCTGAGGGGAAGGGGTCAGGTCTGTCTCACTCACTTGGCCAAAGTCTGGCAGCACGGAGCTGCCCTGTTCAAATTTCTCTGTCCCTCAGGTGTCCCTGAGCCTGACCCTGCTGGGCTCCTGCTGCCCCAGGTGAGGGGTGAAGGGACAGGAGGGAGCCCTGGGTCCAGGTGAGTTTGAGGCTGGAAGCAAAGCTCTTTCCTCCCCAARCCAAGGTGGGATGGTGGAAAGAAGCTCTGGAGGCCTCCAGCTGYGGCAGCAGGGAGATGGATGGGTTCGGGGGGGAGAGGAGGCACCAGGGGGGAGCTCAGCCCGATCAGGAGGAGGATGGAGCATAGCAGGAGGTTAAAAGTCAACATCCTTCCCTTTCCCACCTCCTCCAGGTCAGAGGGAGCTTCCCAGGGTTATCAGCTGGGGTCAGGCACGGGGGGGAAGGCAGGGAGAGTCTGGGAGGCTCAGCCCCACTCGGGGACAGCCACCCCTGAGCCCAGTGGGGCCATGGGGACAATCAGCACCACAGTCATCCTCCTGCTGCTCCCTGACCTGGGAAATGGCACATCCGTGGGCACAGAAACACTGAGGGGGGACCACAGCCCCCAGCTGGAGGCTGCAGGACAGCAGARACCACTCTGGGGGCTCCCTCTGTGTTCCAGGCAGGCTCTGAGCTCATCCATGGGGACCTGGTCCTGCTGTCCCCAGTGCTGCCCCAATCCAGGCACAACTCGTGCCCTGAGCCCTCTGCCCCAGCTCTGGGGAAGCTCTGCAGAGCCCTCTCAGCTCGGTGGGGGTGAGATGAGGCCCAGACCCTGCTGCAGTCGCTGTGTTTGGATGTTGTTAATGTGACAAGTTGGATTAATTAGGTGCCTTTGGAGGCGCTCCTGCCTTTCCCAGGGCTTTGACTTCAAAGGGAGGCGAACCASCAGAGCCTCTCCCTGCCTGGAATGCCTCTGTTTCAAGGATTTTTGGGAGCATCAGAGCTCTYCCTACGACTAAACCCGAGCTCTAAGCCCACAGCAGCAATGGGAACAGGACTGGGGCTCGGCTGCTCCCCACGTGGGTGCTCCCCGTTGCCCACTGGATTTTCTGTGCCCCCAGCTCTGCCCCAACACCCCAGGGAGCAGCTTCTGTCGGGCACTTCCTCCCCTGGCTGTGACCTGGGAGTCTGGAAACTTCAGGACAACGAAGTGGCTTTTTTTTATTAAAGTCCCCAAGAGGCAGAGGAGAAGTTTCACGCTCCTGCTGGGTTTGTCCTCACGAGGTTTTGGAGTGTTTGGTAGCGAAGTGAGGCTGTCACAGAGCTGCCCTTGCATCTGTTTCCTTTGCCTGTGTGTCTGGCAGAGCCTTTTGCCCCAGTTTGCTGATTTTGTTGTGACCCTGGCCTTCAAACTCCCTCTGGAGAGGACAGCAGCTGCGAGRGGAGCACTCACCTGCACTGCAAGAGAGGAAAAAGTGTTTTAAAGCTGGGGGAAGTGCTGTTTTCAATATCAAAATAGCACCTGGGATCACTGCCCCGTGGCCATGGAGAGGCCCCAGGGAGCCTCCAGGCTCACCTGGCAATGCAGAGAGAGGTGACAGTGGGGACAAGTGTCCGTGCTGCCCCTCAGGCACATCAGGGCTGATTTGTTCCCAAYTTGGTGCTGTCCCTAAATGCCCCAGGAGGGACAAGGAACGAGGGACAGGCAACAGCAGCCAGCTGAGGGGTGCAATGACACCAGGGCAGAGCTGGGTGTCATTGAGGCTCCCTGAGCTGTGATGCCACATCCATTTCACCAGGGATGCTCCACACAAAATTATCCCTGCTGGCAGCACCAGGGGTGAGATTGGATGTGAAAGGTGCAGCCAGGAGCAAAAGCTGGAGCAGGGAGTGCACAGCTCTCCCCTCCCTTCCCCAGGGAGCTCACTCCTTATCGAGCCCCACTCCCGTTTCCTTCTGGGATCAGCCAGGAACGGGTGGGTTGGCTTTGCTTTGGGACTGATGTGGCCATCCCAGAGCACCCCACAGCTGGGGAAGAGCTTCCCAAAGTGTCCGTGCTGGATTGAGAACCATCCTCTCWCCGGGGCTGCTGCTGCCACGCTGGGAAAAATTCACTTACCAGGGCCTCTTCACCRGGAGAGAAGTGGAGGCACCGGGGGTCCAATTACATTGTATTTAACATTTCTGAGCTCAGCGGGGCCTCGCTGCCTCCACAACTGGGTCACGCAATCGGCCCCGAGCCGCGGTGTCAGAGCGGCTCCGGGATTAAGTGTGGTGTAACCGGAGCCCCAAGAGGGGAGGGGGAGGCTTTTATCGGGCTGGGATTGCACGGTGGGAGCAGSGAGCAGCCCTGACCTGGGCAAAGCTCAGCCCTGCGTGCTCGGGGGGTGGCAGAGCACTTGTGTGCCACCGTGTCCTCACGTCTGTCTTTTGGGAGCTGATGATGTCCCCGAGGCACAGCCTGGTGCTGCTGGATGAAAAGGTCTCCACCAGCAAAGCCTCAAAATAAATGGTTATCGCAGCTCCTTTCTGTGAGAAACAGTCACAAATGTTGGATCTGCCCAATTTGGTGCCCGCTGCCCTGGTCTGTCCCCCCTCATCTTTCCTGTCCCCACTGCAATGATGTCTGTGTGTGGAGTTTCCTGTGGGGGAGACCTGGGTTTGTTTGTGGAGGGATTTCTGACTCTGGACACTCCAGAAAAATGAAACAAACCCYGAGCTGAGGTATCACATCACCCCAAGAAAAGGAGAGTGAAACACTCATCATTCTGGCTCGATCAACATTTGCTTTACACTTTGAAATCTTGGAATGCTGGAGCAGAATTTCCCAGCAGGGATGAGAGGTGGTGACTCTCTGAAAGGCAACAACCTGTCCTGGCTGGGCCATTTCCTTAAATGTGTGTCCTCGAGKGTCTGCCCAGCCTGGAGCAGCAGTTTCTGCTCTCACACAAACCCCACTTGCCATTTTGGGAAGCCCAGGCTGTGCCACGAGGGAATATGTGCCAGGAAGGGATTTTGAGGACATCTTTCCAGCTGTGCAGGAAAAGCAAAACCCTTGAGCTTTGAGCAACCTGGCTCCATCTCCAAGACATCAACCTGAAATTTGGGAGGAGTGCCAGTGGGAGAACATCTGGATTTCCTTGCTCAGAGAGGGGGAGGAAAAAAAATAGGGTTGGAATCAAAGACTCAGCTTTGCTGGGCTTTGCTTTGTTCTGTGGCTCTGCTTTTCCCCTCTGAGCCAATCAGATCCTGTCCCCCGAGGCCGCTGGCGGCTGCGCTGGCTCGGGAGGCACCGTGTGAGCACAGACGGACACACGGACACGCAGACACGCAGACAGACGGAGCTGCCGCGGGCTCAGCGCTCCCGGGACACCCCCGAGCCCAGCCTCGGGCTGCAGCAGAGGGAATTTCGCATCCTTTCCAGCACAGCCCCCGGGGTCAAGGGCTGCGGGGAAAAGCGTGAGCCGCTGYAGGAGGAAAACAGGAAGCGCTGGTGGCAGGAATTCGGTGTCACTTCACAGCCCGGGGAGGTCGGGGCTGCTTGCATCACCCTGCTGCAGGCTCGGGCAGCCACACGCTGCGTGTCCCTGTCCCCTCCTGCTTTTGGTGTCATTGCAAGGACAGGGTGACACGAGGTGTGCCATCACCCCTGGCACATCCATCTCCAGGGGGTCAGGGCGCTGTGGGTGCCTCGGGGGAATGGGTTGGGTGGTGGGGAGCAGAACGGGTGCAGCAGCACAGCCCGCGTTACCTGTGCTCAAACATCCGCCAAAATCGGCTCAAAACCATCCGCCAMAAAACGCCGAGTGGCCCTGGTGTATAAACCGTGCTTGTGTTCCCGGGGAAACAACGCTGCTCGTATGGTTTGGGGATGGAAGATCGTCCTGGAGCCCTTGGAAAGCTCGGGATTTCTATAAACAGCGGGGAAGGGGGGAACGGGTACTCGGTAGAAGGAAGAGTCCTGTCCATCCCCAGCTGGTGTCACACGCTCTTGTGCGGGCTCATGGGGGACTGCAGCTTCTTTTGGCAGACCCAAAGCTGCAAAGGGCTGTGCAGGACCTGTGAGGTTCCCCCCCTCCCCAAAAGCACCCACGGGGGCACCCGCGCCCCGCTGCCGGCCCCGGCTCCCGTTTCCTCCCCGGGGCAGCCGCAGCGGGCGGGATGGGTGATTTATTAATGCAGCGGAGGGGCCGTGCCAGGCGGAAATGTCTGCTCCGAGAGATTGGATAACCCCTCTGGCCTCCTTCCCCTGCGCTGCCTTCAAACCGCCGCGGCTCCCAGCAGCTCCGCATCCTCCTGCTCGGCCCTGCCCGCTCCCTCCCTGCTGGAGAGAAGCACTTCTGTGCACTCAGCTCGCGTGGTTATGTACGAGWTACTTCAYTGTTTACAATAAGTAACAGCTATAGATTTTAGSATGTAYATTTAYGTAATTAYGCATTATTTGATTGGATTTTCTGCTTTGTTTATGAGGTTGGTAYRYGCTCTTTAAGGTGCTTAATTGGTTAAAGTCTATTATTACGTCGAGTTCACTTTTATTTGAGGTCTGTATTCTTGATGGTTCTTCGTTTTTRTTTTAGTTTTGCTTTTGSTTTAGTGGCTTTAATAAATTCTTCRGAGTTTAAATAASAAARCTRCAAGTATTTTAATAAAATTACAAAGAGYTTAACTAGTACACAGAATAATTAAACTCGTACAAATACATTACGACACCTCCCTCCCTCCCCTGGCTGCAGTTTGGTGGCTGATCATCTTCTGTCACAGGCTCATTTTGTTGTTGTTGTTTGGTTGCTGGATGATCAGTAATTGGTTGATTATAATCGATGGAGATGATAGATAATCACATTCCTGTTGTTGTAGGAGGAAAGCTGTGTTTAAAGGAGGAACTCCAGAAGTAAACAGCCAGGGAAGAGCTGGAATCACTGGTGGATTGAATAAAAAAAAACACCAAAAAACTGCAGCCAGGAGCAAATGGTGATGGCTGAGCCATAAAGAGCCGTGCAGGGGGTTCCATGGCAGGGGATTCCATAGCATAGGTTCCTGGTACTCACAATTACAGAATCATGGAGTGGTTTGTGTTGGAAAGGATCTTAAACATCATCCCTGCCATGGCAGGGACACCTTCTGCTGTCCCAGGGTGCTCCAAGCCCCGTCCAACCTGGCCTTGGACACTTCCAGGGGCAGCCCCAGCTTCTCTGCCAGGGCCTCCCCACCCTCCCAGGGAAGAATWTCTCCCTGCTATTGAATTGAATCCCTCCTGTTTGAGTTGCACACCATTCCCCCCTGCCCTGTCGCTGCCTGCCTGTGTCCCCGGGCACAGGAGGCTGGTGGCAGTGGCATTGCAGCGTGCCCAGGTGTAACCCCGAGCAGGGAGCGTGGCAGGGACGTGTGTGCTCCTTCACGCAGCTCCTGCCTGCCCTGGCTGCTCCTGCCCACCCCCTGTCAGCACGAAACTGCTTCCAGGAAACGGGCTGGGAGAGGAAACGAGCACTAATGAAAGAATCCCTCTCTGAAAAATGTGTTTCTACGAGCGTTAGATGATTTTGTCCTTGAGAGGCAGGGGAGGAGATAACGGAACAGCCTCGCTGCATTCCAGYCTTGGCTTTGGGGACTCTGTGCTGACCACGGGCCCTCTCTGGGGCTGCCACTTGCTCCTGTCAAGCCCCACAGTGAAAACATCTCCCGTGGGGCTGATTCTGTGCCGATGTGTGCCCTGGACAGGTCTGTGAGGGTGAACTCTGCGGGGTGACAGCACCCAAAAACCCAAACCCAGAGCCCTCTTTTCACAGGGAACCTGGGGGAAAATACAGCCTGATTTAAGGGCTGGAAGTGCTCCCTGCTTTCAGGTCAGAAGGGTTTTTGTGGGATTTGTGCCCGGGACAGCAGTGCACAAAYCAGCAGTGCCCTCAGCGGGCACCACATCGGGACAAGCAAGGAGCAGGGAGGGGACTGTCACAGCCATGAAACGTCCTGTGAGAACTTCCWGGCATTGCTGGGAGCACCCGGCGAKGCTGGRGGSGAGCTGTGCTGTCCCAGGAGCCTGAGGGATGTGCAGCACACCGGCCCTGCTGCCTCCGGGGCTGCCCTGAGTTCCGTGAGCTCCCACAGCCTTTCATCTCCCGCACTCTGCAGTGACTCAGGCCAGGAAATTGGGGCTTGTGGCCGTTCAGTTCCATGCCAGGATGCCTTCCACGTCCTCCCATGGCCGTTCCCAGCTCGGGGCTGCTCCCCCACCCCGGGATGCTGGAACACCCCCCCCCATCCCCGCAGATCCCGCAAGGCAGCTCGGCATCCCGGGGGCGGCCAGCAGCGRTGACATTCCTTTGGAGATGGGACGTTTGTGCTCAGGAAGGCCTGAAAAAAGCCGGGGACAAAGGGGGGAAGTGCTGGTGGCTGCGTCTGGAGTTATCTCGCCGCCGCACTCGCGGGGGCCGCTGARTGACAGCGCTGCGCCGCTGCCCGGGGGCAGGAAACACTCATCTCCTCACCTCCGCTGCTCCCTTCCTGCCCTGCCCTGCTCTGCCCAGGGCCAGGGACAGGGGGATGGAGCCCCGAGCCCTCCCCGGGGGTGCCCAGCCTCGGTGGGCACTGCTGGAGAAGCGCTGTGCCAGCGCATCCTCCATCTCCTCCAAAGGAGCCGCTGGGATTCTGCCCGTTGGAGCATCAGTGCCTTTTACACAAACCAGTTTGTCCCAGCAGCTGGGAAACAGCTCCAAACAGCTCCAAACAGCTTGGAGAGTCCCAAAATGGCCTCTTTCCACACTTTCCTCACTCTGTCAGCCCCTTTGAAGCAGGTGATTTCCCTGATTCGGCTCCTCGGCGAGTGAGGGAAGCTGCGGGGGTGGGAAAAGGCAGGGAATTCCTCCCGGGAGCCCGGGACAGGGGACGCAGCAGCCTGGCCGTGCAGGAARCCAGGAGAAAAGGCAGCCCCACTCCTTCATCCCAGCGAGGGGATCCCCCCAGCACAGCCCCAGCTCCGGCTGCAGGGCCATTGTGTGCTCTCCCCTCGAATGGGAAGTGAAAGAGGAGCGGTAAAAAGGATGTTTGGCTTAACCCTGTCTGCTTTGGAGTATCCTGTGATGAAATGTTGCTTTCCAGCTTCTTCCAGAGCCTGCCCCGCTCGGGAAGCCAGGAATGCACCTGGGASTGCAGCAGGAACAAAGGAATCTGTCTGCCCTCCCTTTAGGGGTGGAAGGATCTCACTCACATTTTCGCTTGGAAGGACTAGTTTTTCCACCACGGGAAAAAAAAATAAAATAAAATAAAAGCGGTTTTCTTTTTGCTAATAATATTTAGCACTTCTCGAGCCAAAACCAGCCCCAGAGGCGTTGGCTGGAGAGAGCTCTGGCTTCTCCTGCTCGGGGACGCAGAGCCTGGTGTAGCAGGGCTCTCAGTGGGATGGGAATGGGGATTTCTCCTGCCCGTGTGCTCAGAGCTGTGCACAAACCCCAGGTCCTGCCCTGCAGACCCGCAGGAAGGAGCTGATACAGCACARCAAGCACGACAGGAATCTGGTTTATCAGCAGAGCTGATCGGGCTCTGCCAGGCTGTCCTGGGTGTTTMAGGTGCATTTCTTTCAAACACGGGGTGTTTTACAGCTCCCTTGGTGTTTGTGCCCCTTTGGCAGGGGTTTCGGGGGGCTCCTTTTTGGGGGAGGCTTTAGCCTGGCTCCGTTCTCAGGCACTAAAAACACCAGTCCTGGAGAATCTGCTTTTTTTTTCGACCCTTCTTTGATTATTCCCAGCCACAGAGGCTTCCACAGTGACTCACAGGTCTGGAAACGTGGGTGGTGTGTTTTCAGTGACTTTTAGAGTCAGAGAGGTGCCACAATTCAGACCTGAAGTGGAGCACAAACATCCCCTAAATCCTGCTGTGGCCAGAATGGGCTCTGATTTCCTCCACTGCTCCCACATCCTGGATGGAAACACCTCTCTCCGAGCTGGTGGCAGCTCCCTGTGATGGAAATCTGCCTGCAAACCCCTGTGCTGAGCAGCCCTACACTAATAACAGGCTTTTTCTAGGGCCAAGTTCCTAAAGTCCAGCAAAAAAACAGGGCTTTGTCATGGAAATGCTGAGATGACATTAATGGCAGTGTCCTGAACGCAACTCTAATTAAAGAGAGGAAGGAGAACTGAAGCAGGATGTCCTGTTTGGCTGCCCAGGATGGAAAGCTTGTCACAAATAAAGTGCATTCTCGTGCTTTGTCTCTCTGCACGAGGCTTTCCCAGATTCTGCAAACGCTCGTTTTCTTATCTCTCCTGGCTTCTTGTTTCTTTGCTTTTSAAAGAGCTCCTCACAAGGATGTTTTTTTCCCCCTCTCTGCCCACCGAGCTCTCCAGCTCACCCACCAAATGAATGTCATCTCGAGCAGGCAGTGAATGTGCTTTTCTTGAACAAAATCACCCGGGCACAATTGGCTCTGTGCAAAGAAACTCCTCTATTAACGTTGCAGAACAAGCTCTGGCAAGTGAGCAGGGACAGGCAAATCAGAGCTGGGGGTGAGGTGGCAAATGTTTCCTTTGGAAAACAGGCTTTCCACGGAATCAGCCCAGGGTATGTCCACAAGGAATCTCTGAGCTGTTTCTTACGAGAGAAAAATCAATCAAAAATCAAAACAGCAAAAAAACAAAAGGAAAGAAAAGGGATTCAGGAGGAACAGGGCAGTGATTTCGCTCACTGTGTGCCACAGGAATCCTGATCCAACCCATTTTTGTGCCCATCCAGAACCTGCTGAGCGCTGCTGGCTTTGTACCTGGGACCAACCTCAGCAAGGCTCAGGCTCGAGGCTGACACCTGAGCCCAAAGCAGCGTCCCAGCAGCRCTGCCCTGCAGACCCAGGGTTAAAAACCCCGGTGTGTTTATGGAAAATGAGATGATCCGACCTGAGCTGTTGGTGTGTGCAGCAGCAGGACCGCGGCACGTGACGGGGCCCTGCTCCAATGGCTCCGTTCCTGGCTGATGCAGATGTTATCTGCAGATGTTATCTGTCCTGCTGGGACATGGGCTCTGCCGTGCCCTGCCCGCTTCCTCGCAGCTCAGACATTCTCCCTGGGCTGSTGCCAGGCGAGCAGCAGCTCCGGGGCTGCTCTGCAGCCTGGATTTCCATGAATAAAGTAGCCGCAGGCTCCCCACTGGGCTGGCACAGCCTCCAGCAGCATCCCTGAGCCTCCAGGAGCAGAAGGAAAGTGCTCTTTTGCTGTCAGTTAAAGCTGGGTCATTCCCATGTTTCTCCCAGACAAGTTTATCCTCTTTGTTGGGGCACTCAGGTGATATTTGGGGCAGTAATCCCAATAGTCTGCTCAGCCCTTTTTGGGACTGGTTCTGCTGCTTCTGGTGGGCAATTCCAGGGCTGGGGAGGGAATGAGCTTATTCCAGCCTCAACGGGGGGATACAGGTGCTGTGGGGTCACTGTTCCAGCTCTGCCACTCTCCCTGGCCWTGCACAAGCACCCAGAGCCCTGTCACAACCTGCCCTACCTCGGGGAGAACCTGCCTGGTCCCACTGCAGCCCCCCAGTCTGGCCTGGAATCCCAAACCCAGTGCTGTGACCCTGGGAACAAAACCCCTSCTGGTGCCCAGCCCCACACATCCAGCTGGGTTTGTGCCTTCCCTCTGCTGCTCTGCTGRCAGGGAGCGTTCCTGAGGAGCTGTGTGCACATGTCCTGCCTGCCTGGCACCTCGGGGACTCCAGGGGACTGTCCCCACCCTGGCARCACCACYGGGARCTGCTGCTGTCACRGGGACTGGGGGAAAGTTGAGGCTCCTCATTCCTGCAGGTTAATGAGTTATTACCTCTGTGCACCCAGGTGGGAGGTGCATGCTCCGTGCTGGGAGCTCAAAATGAACAGGAATAAGAACAGAAATTCAAATTCCCGTGTGTTTGGAGTGATCCTCCCTTTCTCCACACTCCTCTCTTGCTGCTGTTCTGTTCCCATCCCAGTCTGGATGTGGGCATGGGCTCCCAGCTGTGCTCCCTCCATGGAACAGCCCCAAAAGCAGGACCTGAAACCTCACTCAGGCTTCAGCTGGGGGAGGTTTGCTCAGGAAGTTTTGATAGTAAAGGGTAAAACCGTGTGTGGAGCTGGAARCAGAGCGAGGGAGCTGCTGCACGGGGCTGGAGGTGACACCATTTCCTCAYGCACTGAGTCATCCCAGCACTCCCAGATGCACCTTTGCCCAATGCCAGGCYCTGCAGACGTCTGACCTGAGCAGAGCTGATGCCTGAGCCCTTTGGGAGCGGTTGTTTTTGTCCCTCTGGGTCTCTGCTGGCTCTGGTTTGTCCCTCTGRGCGCTGCTGGGGGCATCCCTGCGGCTGCCCTCACTGAGGATGAAGTGTACTCCTCTCTTTGCCGAGAAGAAAAGTGGAAACGTGCCAAAATCCATTTGGAGAGCCGCAGCTTTAGCAGTGAGAGGTGATTTGAGCCCGGCTCAGGCGGGAGGTGTCCGTGATGTGCTGTCAGCAGGGTCACCCAGCTCCGCTCAGCCCTTGGGGCAGGCAGCAAAGAGATAAAACCAGGAGAGAGGCAACGAGAGAGCACAAAATGATCCACTGAACCATCAGGCCRCATCCATCCTTCCTGCAGTGATCACAGAGCAGCTCCTCCCGGGGGAAACGTGGCCCATTTTGCCTAATGACTTTCTCTCCTGCTGACATTTGACGCTGCCCAGCCGCGGCTCCAGGCTCCCAGCAAATATTTTCCTTGGATGGGAGGGAAAAAAAACTGCTCCGAGGAGCTTTTTATTGTGAGTGTGTGGGAACCCGGAGAGGAGCTGGATCCCCCCGTGYCCCCTCGGGGCCCTGGTGGTTACCTGGAGGATGCAGGAGGGGAGCTCTGGGCTGGCTCAGGTTTGTGCCYGGTTTGGAACTCACCTGGCTGATGTGTGCAGAGGAGGGAAGGGGAATGAATCCCTTTTTTTTTCCCCAGGATTGCTCTGGTAGGAGCTGGGAACTGTGAGGACACCCCAGAATGTGGCACTCAGCTTCATCCTGATGTCTTAAATGCCCTTGGAGATGCTCAAACGTCCTAGCAAGGTACAGCCCCTGTGTTTTCCAGGTCTGGGGCTTCCCTGGAAGCTTGGAAATCTGCCTTGCACTGGGGGAGAAAAAAACACACACAGAGAGAAATCCTCTGTGGATATTTAAGGCCCACTAAATGGAGAGAAGTGCTGAGGAGAGAATTGTGGATGTGAGACCACACAGATGAGGTTTTGACACTCAGAGAAACCGGGAGAGGGTTTGTGGTGCTCAGTAAAAGGGAGCGAAATGAGCTCAGTGTGAGGTGCTGGCCACATTAACAGGCTGAGCCAATGCCCTGCCTGCTTGCACACACATCCAGAAAKAAGATTTTGGGGSAGTGAGGCGAGGGCAAATCCTAAAYCYCATCCACCAAASCTCACCAGCACRGGSAGCAGCGGGGAGGGACGGTGAGGAAAATGGCAGAGCTCTCTCAGAAACACGCAGGGCCTGTCCCTGGTGGGCAGGAGCTGCTGACAGGTTTGGGGGCCGCCCTTCACCTGGGATCAGGGAGAGGGGAGCAGCCAGAGCCGGGCAGAGGCTGAAGGACAGCCCCGGGAGCCTTTTGTCAGGAAAAAGCCTTTATGACTGTATTTGTGCAGGCAGCTCTGAAGGCTCAGACCTTTATTCTTTCAGGCTTTTAAACTAAAGGTCATTTTTTCTCTTCCCTTCCAGAGGGGGGAAGAAAAAAAAAAAAAAAGAGAGAAAAAAAAAAAAAAGTGAATTCCTCTTGACGCAGATCCCCTTCCCCTCTGGATGGGAGCTCAATTGTTCTTGCAAGCAAACTCCAAATCTGCCCCTCGCATTCACTTCCTTTTTCCTGCCCCAAAGGAAACAGAGATTTCTGACTGTGTGAACTGGTCCTTTATTTAAGGATACGAGAAAATAGCCAAATGCTAATTCAGTGTGGATCTATGCACTTTAGCATGCGGCCAGGCAGAACAAAAGAAAGAGAAACATGTCCCCGCCCTTCCCAGCTGAATTGTAAACTGCCCACTGGTTTGAGCATAATGGGTATTTATGAAAGTTATCCTAAAACATTTACYCGAGTCCAATGCAAACCCAGAGCCCTCAAGCCAGGAAGTTTTTAGCTACCAAAAATAATCACCAGGCCCTGGTTAATATTTTTAACGACCGCGCGTTCTTGGGAATTTCCTCTTCCCTCTGTGGAGATAAGTGATTAAAACAAAATAAAGGCAGTGGCCATTTTGACAGACTGCGACGTGTCAGAGAGGAGAAATATCAACAGTTTGTTGTTTTTTGGTTGTGTTTTTTTCTTTTTTTTTTTTTCTTTTTCCTAAGTCCTGACTTCTGCATTCACTGTCTGGCTTTGAGGCTGAATTCCACTTCTCTCTCACGCTGCTCAAACCCAGCGAGGTCAGCAGAAAAAGCTGTGGAAGTTTCCTGGGTAGGACTTTYAAGCCAAGGTATTAAACCCACTAATGGGAGACACTTATCCCTTATTAATTTTTATTAATTTTTATTAATGTTTAATAATTTTTATAAAAAGCCCGTGGAGCTCCGTTCAGCTGGGGGCTGTTGGGCTGGATCCTTTCTGTGCAGTACCATCAGCACAACCTCCTGTCCATCCTCCAGGTCCTCTCCATGGAGACCTGCYCTGGACTTTGTCCCACACAACCAGACCAGAACCAGCCCTTGGAGTGCATTTTTGTTATTCCCATGCAAGGAGTTTGTTATTTTTATTTTTTTTTTCGAGGTAGAAAACGTTTTAATCGGTTGCAGGTGTTTTTGTTCTGTGACTGGGAAGATTTAAAATGTTGGTTTTTGTCGTCTGCAGTGACCAGGGAGAGTGGCTGCAGATTGTTGGCTGCAGGCAGGGAAGAGGAAGAGGAGGGCTCAGCCTGCAGGAGCCTGCTGAGGATGGAACAGCCCAGGAGTCACCTTTCCAAGGACATGGAGTGACAGGATAAGGAGGAGTAGCTTTAAAATGAGGGAATTTTAATATCTACTAGATATTAAATATCTACTAGATTTTTAGTAGATATTAGGGAGAAATTGTTCCCTGTGAGGATGAGGAGGCCCTGGCACAGCCCAGAGAAGCTGTGGCTGCCCCTGGATCCCTGGGAGCGTCCAAGGCCAGGTTTGACAGGGTTTGGAGCACCCTGGGACAGGGGAAGGTGTCCCTGCCCATGTCAGGGGTTGGAATGGGATGAGCTTTAAGYTCCTTTCCAACCCAAATCAGCCTGGGATGAAATAAATGCTCTATGGGAGTCCTTACCTGACCCATAATTTGGTGTTAATTTTGGCACAGAATTCAAAATGTSTGTTCTGCATCTTTGCTGAAAGCAAGGCTCTGCACTTAGGATTTGGACTCTGCTGTCAAATAATAGCAAAAATAAATAAATGAATGTTGATGCAGCCACAGAGATGTTTCCTGGTGCAAGAAAGGGGCAGCTGGATTAATAAAATGTAATTTTTGCAGTGGAAAACCTTTTCCCATCTTTCTGTGATGGTGGGATCTGGCTCCAAGGCAGACACCAGGGGTGTGCAAGGACCACATCACCTCATACCTCAGGGAATTTGGGTGGAAAGGGACAGGATCCCCAGCCCAGGTACCCTTTTATTGGTCTGTAATAATTTCTCCCCACAGGGATTTGCAACAGGAGATGCCCTGCGCTTTTCCAGGCCGAGGAAACGTGCTCAGGGCAGCAGGCATTGCATCCCTGCAGAGCAGAGCTGATCCATCCTGTGTGTCTTTCCATTGCACACGGCTTTCTCAGAGATAGGGCCTTGCTCCAAAATTTTCTGCACGCTCTCTGCAGCCAGGGGAGTATCTGTGCTCGATAGGAGCTGCTCCCCCAGCACTGCAACCTTATCTCCCACCAAGGAACAGATAACAGAGCCCTTCACCACGCTGCCTTGGCCAAAGAGAGGCTTTTCCCCACCTCCCTGCAGTCACAGCAGCAGCAGAGGCATGGCCATGTCCCCACCTTGGCCACCYCGGGGTCCCCAGGCCAGCAGAGCAGGAGGATTCCTCCCCCAGTTTTGGTACTCGTGTTCAGGACACCCCCACTGGCACAGTGTGAAACCTCTGCTCCCTGTCTCCCTCACTTTCTTCCCTTTCTCTTATCAGGCTTTCCTTGAGCTGTCTGTCAGG
>CADDXX010000498.1:450071-469403 GCA_902810485.1 Alauda arvensis
GGGTGTCAGAGACTTTGGAAAATGTCTTTATTGCAGGAGTGGAGACACCAGGAGAGTGGCTGTTGTGCTCTGGGGGGGTCCCACTACCCCCTTGCCACTGTGGGGTCCACAGGAGTCACCTTGGGGAGCTGCCAGATGCCAGCAGGAGGCTTTGGGGACAAAGGGAGGAGCAGGCAGAGGTGTGGGCATGGCTGGTGTGGCTGAGTGTGTGGCACCAACACCCCCTGGCTCCCTCCCTCCCTCCCTCTGTAACTGAGCCAGGATTTCCCCCCAGCACCGACTTCCCTGGCAGGACAAGRTGAAGCGTCACAATCTCAGATTGAACCCCCTCCATTCGTGAGGCTCCTGGCTCAGTGCTTCCTGCTCCACTGCTCAGGGCCTCCAAACCCTGACAGAGAAACAGGAAGCCTTTTCCACACATCCCACCCCAGTGCTGCACTCCTGCTCCGTGCTGTGCTCAGGGATGTGGGGTGGGTGGTGTCCCCTGTCCCCTGCATTCACCCCAGCACTGATGGCACAGGGGACAGGCTGGGCTCCTTGCAGGTGGTAAAATCTGGGTTTTAGGGAGAGTTCTGGAGCTGCTGTGCATTGCTGTGCTGATGGTGGGCAGAGCTCTCAGCCCTGGGATCCCTCATCCCACAGGTGGCACAAKCCACCCACGGGACCCCTGTGCCTTTCCACAGGGAGCTGCTGCTTAAAATCAGAAAACAGGGGGATTGAGCTTCCCTGCAGTTAACCTGAGCACCCAGGCACTCATTTTCACCTCAGGGAGATTCCCCTGGACAGCTGTGCTCCCAAAGATTCCCTCAGCTGTGCTTTGGGAACGCTCAGCATGCGGGGTGCACCAGCAGCTGCTGCTGGGGAGGGTGATGGGAGGGTGATGGGAGGGTGATGGGAGGGTGATGGGAGGGTGATGGGCAGCCTCTGCAACCCTTTCTGCCAAGGAAAACAACAGGGGGGCTTTCTTTAGCCTTTGCATTGATATAAATAAACACAGGAATATTTTGCAGCTCCCGGGGGATTTGCCCAGAGCGCCGTTCTGCTGAATCAGGGTGGGAGTGATTCCCTGCTCCCCCCGAGCCTGCGCACCAGCTGCTGGGGACACGGGGGAGCCCCGGGTGGCACGGGGCCCTAAATCCACGCCAGGCACTCTGCTGGGACAGGRGCAGAGCCCACGGGCTGCCCTGGGGGTCTGGAGAGCCGAGAAACAATTGSCACTGCCACGGCCCTCGTGCTCCAAAGTGCCTCTGCTTTCAGTCTGGATGGAAGTTCCAAAATTGCATTGAACGCTGTGTTGTTCCTGCTTTGGTTGCCCAGCACTGAGGTCACACGCACGCCCACGGATTAAATTTGAAATACAATCAGTTCTGCACCTGAATGGGCTTGAAAATCAGGGAAATTGTTTCCATGTTTCTCTGCTGCCTGGCCCTGAAGGGAGCACCTTTGCCAGGTGATGTCCTGCAGGCCAAATCATGCACCTCTCTCTTTCCCAGCACAGGCACAGTGTGACAGGGTGACAATAACCCAGGCACAGTGTGACAGGGTGACAAKAACCTGAGCACAGCCTTGTATCCCAAATTTCGGGAGGAGTCACAAATACCCCAGAAAGAGCTGCACAACATCAACACAACCCCTCTTGAGGAGGTGGCCGCCAGCCCTGCCATGCTKGGCACAGGTCCCTGCTGCTGTGGAGGTCCCCAGTGTCCCCCTTTGAGCGGGGCTGGCAGGTGGGAGCTGCCAAAACCTGCCCCAGTGAGGCGGGACGGGTCCTACTGGGATGGCTCCCACTGGGATGGATCCCACTGGGATGGCTCCCACTGGGATGGATCCCACCCATCTCAGTCCTGCTGTGAGGCTCAGGAGGGAGCCCGGGCCAGCAGCCCTGTCCCTCCCCGTGTCCCCAGGGACTGGTGGCTGCCTCCTCTCGGTGTCAGCCCCCCGTGCCCGGTGGGCTCGGCGTGGGGGTCCCGCCCCGCGGCCCCTCTCCCCCTCGGGGCGGCCGTGTTTGTTCTCCTGGCGGAGCCCCGTTATCAGCTCGCAACACACACAGGAAGTCCTGTCTGGGATTGTCCATCCCCGGCCTGATTTATACAGGAAGAAAAGCATAAAAAGCCGCCCTTCCACCTCGGCAGCCACCTCCTGCCTGTGCACGGCCAGCAGCCAGCCGTGCTGGGGACACCGGGGACACCGGGATGGTGCCCAGGGCCGCTGGACCCGGGGTGGCCCGGCAGGGATGGCCATCAGGAGCCTCCAGGGCTGCTCCCAGCAACGGTGGGGGACATCAGAGCACCCAAGGTACCACAGAGCCTCAGTGGGGATGGATGGGGTGGGGTGGGATGGGATGGGATGGGATGGGATGGGATGGGATGGGGAGCTGGCACTGAGGGCAGCGTCCTCGTGAGCTCTGAGCGAGTTTTGCCCCTGCTCGTGGTGCTGGGAGCCTTCGGGGTGGTTGAACACCCAGAATGGGGTGATCAGGTGTGTGGGGCGTCCCTCGGCACACACAGGTGCGTGGGGCAGCCTCCACCTGCTCCCGGCCAGGCTGGACCCGCTGTCAGCCACGTGCTGAGCCCGGCTTTGCTCTGAGCCCAGCCCAGCCTCCAGCACTGTTATTTTTAAGCCACCCCCGCTGGCACTCAGGCTGCTTTCGCGGGGAGGAGAAACCAGCGGGTAAATTTTACCTCCTGTGCATGGAGAGGCTGCAAAAACACTTGCAGAAATTCCTGGGAGATAGCTGGGAATTCTTAGCTAATCTCTTTCCTCGCTGTGACTCCCTTTTCCCTCTGCCTGCTCTCTGGTACATCACCACGCTGTCCATCCTCCCCTGCCCTCTGCTCTCCTCTGAGTGCTGCAGAACCCAGCCCCAGAGCCGGCTGGGATGTGGGGCAGGACAGGGATGTGGGGCAGGACAGGGATGTGGGGCAGGACAGGGATGTGGGGCAGGACCGGGATGTGGGGCAGGACAGGGATGTGGGGCAGGGACTGTGCTGGCTCTCCCACCAAGGCTTTTCCTGACTGAAAGCCGAGCCTGGATCACGCTGGGTGTGCACCCCAGCAAATCCTCCCGCGTTTGGAACCACGGAGCTGGGTGGTTTYCGTGCTGTCTGCAGCTACCTGTCCTCATCTGTGCCACTGCACAGGGCAGGCAGGAGGCTTTCAGYGAGGTGTTTTGGGGATAAAGGAACAGCTGGGATGCCCAGGCACTGCCTGGCYGGGCAGGGACGTGGAGCAGAACCACGCCAGTGAAGGGCTCTTGGTAGAAATAACCCAGCGTATTTTTTCCCAGGGTCCAACACTCGTGGAACCAACTCCCCGAGCAGAGAATCAAACACAGARAGAAACAGCGAGGCTTTGTCAGTGATTAAATGAATTCCAAGCTGGATTGGGAAGGTGCTTGGGAGGCTGTGGAAGGCTGCTGTGKCTGGAGCATCCTCAAAAAAACCCACCTCACCTCTGGGCAGCAGTGGAAAACACGGATCTGCCCCGGCAGATCCTCCCTGCTCTTCCCTGGGATCTGCCATGGAGCTACTCCCCCTCTGTGCCGTTCCAGCRGCTCTCCCGAGTTTCCCTGGAGGTAAGGACGAGAAATCGAATCTGCTCCGGAGGCTCATCCCAGCCTTTTCCCAGGCTCTGCCGCTGCTGCTGCAGGCGGGGCCGGCCCGGGGGAGGCAGATTTTACAAACTGCAACAAATTGGGGTGAACGAGCCCGCCCCRGAGTCCCAGCAGCAGCAGSAGGGCTGGGAGAAACACCGGGGGAGAGGTCCCAGGACAGACAGGGGGACAAAAGCGTCTCTGCAAAGAGCAGGAATGTGCTTTCCTCTCTCCCAAAGTGAGCACCGGGACCCCCCATCCTCCTGCCCACAGCCTCCCTGCAGCTGGAGACTTTCCCCTGGAAGAGAAGGACAACCAGAGCAAAGCTTTTTAGTGTGTGAGGGCTCTCTGCTGGGCTGTTCCCTGGGATGCTGGAGGGGCCGAGCCGCCCCGCAGCTCCCGGCTCTCCCACCGCCCTTCCCGTGTGCTGATCCACTGGGACAGCGGGGTGGGGAGGGGACCACTGGCCAGGTTTTGCCAGGGAAATTTTACAGAAAGCCGCAAMATCCAGTTTGTTCTCGGGTGGGATGAATCATTTCCCAGTTTTTACGCTGCTGCCTCCTCTAAATGTAAATAAAAATCCGAGTGTGCGTGTGAGGGGAAATAAAGCTGGCTGTGGGATGGTGCCCTGTCCCTGCATTTGTGTTTGCACAGCYCCAGCTCAGCTGCTGCTTGTCCCCACGGGCACTTTAAGTTATAACACACTGGTCCTGAGACAATTAATGCTTTTGGAGTCCTTACTCAGGCCAAAAAGAAAAAAAAAAATCACTTTGTGGGGCTCAGGTTTTAACATGCAGAGAGCCCTGAGCCGCTGGTGACARCAGAGCAGGAGTTATGGGTCAGTCCTTGTCGTGGTTTGCCCTGGTTTTATCCCGCTGCCATCACTGGACTCCTCTCGATTTGCAGGGAGATAGCCGGAGCGCAGCTGACACAGCTGAGAACAATATGGGCCAGCACAGAATGGTGGGAGGTCATTTCCCTCACACAGGGGCTGCCCCAAAGCTCCAACCGAAGGGTAAACTTTGCAAACAACCTCATGAAAAGCCTGAGCAGAAGGATTTGTCCTAGAACAGCAAAAGCCATTCCCCCTCCTTTTTTTTTTCTTTTTTTTTCCTTTCTTTTTTGTTTTTTAATTTTTGCTGAGAAGCACCAAAAATTCCCTTTTGCTTTAGCAAGTCCTGTGCCAGCCCCCTATGGAGACCCATTGTGCACTGCAGGTATGGGGTCAGCCACGGCTTGTGGGGGCTGCAGTTTTGCATCTGTGTGCATGTGTCACTCTGCTGCCTGTCCCCAGCCCTCTGTCACTCCACTTTGGGGACAGCTCGTGTGCCTGGGCACGTCCCATTCCCTGTGAGGGGCTGGAATTGCGTCTCTCTAAAGAGCAGGTTCCTGATGTGGGGATTTAATGGTGATCTGTGAATTCTCCACTGTTAATC
Organism: Alauda arvensis; assembly: GCA_902810485.1. NCBI lineage: Eukaryota > Metazoa > Chordata > Aves > Passeriformes > Alaudidae > Alauda > Alauda arvensis. Next base: position 455,100 of record CADDXX010000498.1, read on the forward strand.
CTTCCTTTTTCATGCCCCCCACCCTCCAAGCTCTCCTAGCAAACAGGGAAACTCTTCCAGCACTCAGCTGCAGCCCTCACCCCACCACGGATGCTCTCTGGGGGATTTTTGGATGCCCAGGCAGCTGCAGTGGGCTTGGCAGGCTCTAGGAAATTGGGAGGTGGGTGAAAAAATCCCAGTGGGATCTGCTCAGGGCCAGCACTCGCTGCCCCTCCCAGCTCACGCCGGTGCTGAAACYAGAGGGACACAAGGAGCTTTTGACATGGCTGAATCTGAGAGGGAGGTTGGGCAGAAACATTTCTTTCCCTGGCCTGGAGACAAGCATTAATGYTGGATGTCGTGGGAGTGCATTTCTGGTGCGCAAGGGAGAAAGATGTGGGGGAGAAGAAATGTGAAACAACGGGCAAGGGAGGGCTTTGAATTGAGGCAGCCACGCAGGCAGGAGCCCAAATCCCCTGCTGCCTCTGTCAGGAGCTCATCACACTGACATCARCAGTGCCAGCAGATCTGATCTTCCCCCTCTCTGAACTGGCATCACTCCTCTGCTTCCAAGGGAACTTTGCCAGGCCTTGTCCCGGGGGATTTCCCTCCCAGCYTAATGAATATTAGCACAGGAGACACAGAACCCTCCCTGAGAGCGGAGGATTAAATGCTCTTTTAATGGGCTGTGTGCGGTTCTTTAGCAGCTGACACGGGCACTTGCTGGAGCAAAGATCTGACCCAATAAATGGRACTGGAAAGGAAAGTTTCTGCAATTAAAATAGTGGCAGGATTTGAAAATGCTTGGTGCACTCAGGGAGGTGCTGTCTGTGGCTGAGAAAGGCTCCAGGGGAGTCCCTGGAAGGAGCTGTGTGGTGATGTCCTGTGAGGAGCTGAAGGATGGCTCCATCCTCTTCCTCACCATCRGATTTGCWCYTGGAATCCCAGGRATTCGTGCAAAGGTTTCCTGGGCAGTGAGGGATGTTTGTCCTTAGATGAGGGTAAATGGTAAAATGGAGTGTAAATGGTAAAATGGAGCATAATGGTAAAATGGAGTGTTGGGGAACAGCAGATGGCMTCACAAATCAGGGAGGTGAGCTTGGAGAGTGTGCCAGGTGCACTCCCGTTCCCCTGGGTCCTTGGAAAATCCCAGCCYTGAGCACTGGCCAGGCTGCTGGAGGGGACAGCCCCTGCTCAGCACACCCTGCTCTGCTCAGCCCCTGCTCATCCCCTGGCTCGCTCTGCCCTAAAAGGTGCAAAAGCTCTGCCTGGATCCCCACTGGGATCACAGCAGGGTGAGGGAGGGTCAGGATGCTCCTAAAACACCCACAGTGGGATGGGGATGGGTTTCCTCCTGCCCTGCCGCGGGTGTGTCCGTGCCTCTGTGGCACACCAGAGCTCGGTGCCACGGGGACCCTGCGGCCACCACCCTGCTCCCATCCTCCACCCGGCCCTGCAGGGGCCTTTGGGAGTGTCCAGGGAACACCAAACACCCTCCTGGGCCAGGGCTGGGCTCTCTGTCTGCCTGACAAAGGGAGTGTAACGCTGGGCTTTGTCTGTCCTCACAGAAAAAAACCCCCAAGATGCTCCTGAAGCAAAGGATCCCTGCCCAGGACACCTGATGGAGCAGCGTGGATGAGGTGAGTTGTTTCAGCTGCAAAACGAGATCCTGTGCTCTCAGGATCTTCCACAGGCATTTTGCAATTATTAGGCAATAATTCAGGCTCTGTTCATCTCCCCTGTACACCAGAAAAAAATCCAATAACGCCCTGTGCATCACAAGGTAATTACTGTGCTYCCAAGGCTCTGGGGAGAAGTTGCCTGTGCTGATGAAATTAAGGGAGCTGAAATCGTTCCCCAGAGGTAGGATGGGCCCAGAGGGTGAGCAAACCTCGGGTGTGAGGTGCTGTACAACACGGAGCTGCAGCTCCAGCAAACCTTCCCCTGCTGCTGGGAGGGATCTCCACCTCCAGCAGCGCTTCCAGAGAGGATTCCCCTCTCAGGGAGGATCCCACCAAAGCTCCTTTGACCCATCAGCTTCCCCTGAGGGCGGCAGCACGGCCCGAGGCAGCTCCAGTTCCATCAGCATTTCCCTGAGGAAATAGAGGGGATGGGCCAGTGATCTCAGTTGTTCTCTTGGAGCCATTATTGTCGAACTGGTAAATATTTCCTTTAAATGCTTACATGCTTTCAAAAAAATTTACAGGGCTTAATGGGAACAAATATTCCCAGGGGGCTGTATCCTGCCATTCATTTGCACATCAGATCCCTGCTATCTTTAAGAATGGTTCTGTGCATGGGCAGGCGCCTAAGTCATTCGAGAAACAATAACCCTCTGTGCTCTRATTTTCCAGACAAAAATGCAGACAAAACAAGTGGCAATTTGGCACGAACCGAGCCCGCTTTGATAAAGAACCGGGCATTTAAGAGGAGAAGCCTGTAGGCAGCTGGGCTGGGGCTGCCGGAGCTGTCCCGGGGCAGGTGTTGGGCAGCCGGAGCTGAGCCCTGGGTGTCGCCCTGGAGAGTCCCTCCGCAGCTGGGGTGGCCTCCAAGGGATTCTCCAAGGGATTCTCCAAGGGATTCTCCAAGCATCCTTTGTGATTTGCTGGAGACCTGGTGTTCATCACCGGCTGCTGCAGGACTCTGGAATGAGCTCAGGGGGATTAACGGGCCCGGCGGGAGGCTCTGGGGCAGGTCTCTAACCTAGGGAGAGGTGATGGCTCCTAAAAATCCTCCTTGCTCGCGGATCGGGACAGTGATTTTTTTAGTAAAGGGAATTAAATTTGCCCTGGCCGCTGCGCTGGTGATGGACCATTCCCCCCGGGGAGGGGGGCCCAGGGTGTCCTGTGGGGCTGGGGGCTTCTCCTGCCCTGGTAAAGCTCCAGCTCCACCCAGGCCGGGGGTCCCCCGCAATACTGTCCCCATCGGGGGCAGCGACAACACTTGGGACGCCGCAGCAGCGTGTCCCCGTGTCCCCTCAGCCCGGGCGGGGCCTGCCGGGGGTTSCTGCCCTGTCCCCGCGTGGGTCCCCCCGCTGGCCCCGGCGGTGCTGCCCCGTCCCCGCTGGTGTCCCGGGGAGCCGGGGGCAGGTGGCGGCCGGCGGGGCGGGGGCAGGCGGAGATCCCCGGGCCCCGGCGCTTCCCCCCCTTGGCCGGGAGGCTCCGCTTTCCTCCCCGCCGGGAGCTCATTGGGCCGGGGCGGAGGGACCGGCTCGGGCCGGGGGAGGAAATGCGCGGGGGCCCGCGGCGCGGCGGACACTCCGCGGCTCCGCCACCGGTGAGTCCCGGCGGGAGCCGCCCGGGGCTCCGCACGGCCCGGGGGGGGCTCGGCCGCATCCCCGGCGGGGAGGGACGCGGGTACCGGCGGAGCGGGGCTCGGTACCGCAGCGCGGGGGGCGGCCGGGGGGGGGAGAGCCGGGGCCGGAGGGAGGGGGAGCGGGGCTCGGGCTGCTGCGGCCGCGGGGAGCATCCCCGGGACATCAGCGTTTCTGCGGGCCCCCGGGACACCGGTGTGCCTACAGCCCCTCGGAACACGCGTGTCCTTGTCTCCCCCTCGGGACACCCGTGTCCCCACAGCCCCCTGGTACACGGGTGTCCCCATAGCCCCCCGGCACACCCGTGTGCATACAGCCCCATGGGACATCTGCGTCCCTGCCTCACCCCGGGGACACGCGTGTCCCCACAGCCCCCCAGGACACCCGTGTCCTTGTCTCCCCCCGGGACACCCATGTCCTCACAGCCCCGCGGGGTATCCCCATCCCCTCAGCCCCCGTGTCCCCGTGCCCCGCGGGACAGTGCCACAGCCCGCCCTCCGCGGTGTCACCGTGCCCGTGTCCCGCTCCATCCCGCGGTGCCGCAGCCCAGCCTGCGCGGGGAGCAGCCGGAGGTGTCTGCGAGGGAGGATCCATCCCCCAGCGGCTGGAGCTGAGCCTCTCCGGGGGGGTTTGGCTCTGGGGGCACAGGCCGGGTGTGCAGCCGCGGTTTCACCTCTAGAAGCAGGCCAGGCTGTCAGGGAAAGCGCAGCCGTGGCGGCAGAGCCATCGCATCCTCTCCAGGGGCTGGGCTCTCTCAGCCCTCTGCAGCCAGAGCACGGCTCCTGCTGCTGGAGTTYCAGCCTYGCTYCCSCGGGCACAGCTGGAGAAAGTGCTGCTCACCTGCGCCGTGGGCTGGGTGTCCCCTCAGCTGCTGTGGCAGGTGAGGCAAGAGCAGAATTTTGGGAGTTCAGGAGAGTTTTGGGGATGGTTCTGGCTGCTGGGACAGGGACCCCCAGACTCGCAGGAGCACGTGGTCAGCAAGGAGGGTTTGCTGACATAATTTCACTTGTCAGACCACGGGGCTTCACCTCTTCCTTTGAGAGGCTTGAAAGGCAGAGACAAAAATTYCTTTTTCTTTATTTCTTTTTTCTTGAGCATAATTTTTCCTCCCCTTAAGTTCTGTGCTTTAAAGAAGCATGGAATAGACGTGGCAACAGGTTGGAGGATCTTCAGCAGTTTTAAAGAAATTGATTTTTGTAAACCCATAAAAAAAGACAAGTCTAGACTATCATATTTTCTACTTTTACAGCTTTTTCTGCTATGAAGCAACCATAATTTTATGRCCCAGAGGGATCCTCTGAACACTCGAGGTAGGGCAGTGCTGCTCCAGTTCAGAGTGAAAAAACAAACTCTCTGTATTTTAGGCTCATGCCTTGTGTTCCTTGCCATGYCCCACAAGGAAATCTCCCATGGCAGCCGCGGGAATCCTGTGGGAGGATGGAGAGGGTTGGCAGAGTTTGACTTGCAGCACTGAGAGCCCGGGATCTGGGGTTGTGGGGAAGTTTTGTGTCCTGGGAAAAGCTGGCTGCTGGAGCAGAGGGGAGCTGCTGTGTGTCTGTACAACACCAGTGTCCTTGGAATGCCTCCAGCAGCACTGGGGACAGGGAAAGCTTCTTCACTATTTTTAAAAGTCTTGCCTGCAGGACAAGCAAGATTTGCTTTCCTGATGGTGGAGGTACCATAAATTGGTCATTAGGAAATTCAGCTAWTTGCTGTGTTTGAAGGAGAACTGCAGGCTTCAAAGCACCAAAATCCTCCTTCCCTYCTCAGGGCTGGGCTTGCACGGAAATCTGCTGGGATATTTGATATTTGACATTTGATATTGAGGGGCAGGAAGGCASCAGGCTGGTTTCTCTCCAGATGTGAATCTCCATCTCTCCCTGCCTCAGATTCTTCTCCTGCACCAAGGAAAGGTCGCTCCCGGACTGCCTTGGAGACCTGCAGGGTCTGCAGATTTGCCATGGTTATTTGTACCGACCTGTCTCAGAGTTGGGATTTCCCAATGGAGTTTGGGGATCAAACTGCAATTTTCCAGTCCAATCCCACCCCACAGTGGGGATTTTAGAAAGTTGATTTGCAGCTCACCATACCTGCAATCTCAGAAGGAGATTTCTTGTGTAGCCTCCCCATTCAGAAAGTTTAATCAGAAGGTCTGATCCTTTCTTTAATTGGTGCATATTTAAGGTGGGTTTCATTTCTTCCTCCTTCAGCTGCTGCCATCCGGAGGCCAAGTGGTTTGTTTAACTGAGATATTGTTTAAATTGGATGTTGTTACTGACCCTCCTCAGCCTTGTTTCCTATTTGTCCTCTGCTAGAAAATCAAAACCTCTCTGTTTGTGCCTCAGAACCGACTCTGCAGATGGTACATATGGTGCTTACAGCACTTYTCTCTGTCACGAATTTGTGTTTTAAMGAGGAGAAGATCAGATTTCAGCGTTTCATGTGGTGGGAAAACACGGCTTTACAATGCTGTGTGCATTAAGAAATGAYGGGCCATTGTTTTGCCCTCGCTGCCTGGAATTGGCAGCGACTTTCAGGCAAAACACGAACCCTTGTCAGCCCCTGGTGCCCTGAGAGCATCCCCAGGGGTAAAMCAAGAATAATCCCTGAATTAATTTTGCGCCACAGCGATGAAATGAGTGGAGCAAGGTGGGTTTGTGCCTGGAGCAGCTCCCACCTTGCCGGGGTTTGTCCCCATGGCTCTGTCAGATGTCACCAGCTGGGCAGGGACCCCTCAGAGAATCCCAGAGTGAGCTAAGGCTGGAAAAGACCTTTGAGATCATCAAATCCTTTCACCTCACACCTCCTCATCAACTCCTGAGTGCCACATCCAGCCTTGTTTTAAACACACCCGGGGATGGTGACTCCACCGCCTCCCTGCGCAGACAATTCCAGTGCCCAATCACGCTTCCAAGTGAAGAATTTTTTTTTTTCCCTGGGATTTCCTCACGTTCACAGCGCTGCTCTCCCCCTGCAGGGATCCCCACGGAAGGACGAGCCATGCAATAGGAGCCAGCGCATCCCAGGGCAGGGCGGGACCCGCTGGTGCCGCGGCACGGACGGGACATGCGGAGCCTCGGCTGCCTCCCCTGGGGACTCCTCCTCATCCTCAGCACCGCCAGCACCCAGGGCTYTGCCCTGGCGGGGTAAGGCCCTGTTTTATCTGCACCTCTCGGGTGTGTTCTGCACCCAGCAGGGCGAGGCACGTCCTCTCTGTGTGTGGGGGGACAGCCCTGTGTGGCTCTCTGGGTTGGAAAAAGCTCTCCCAGGGCTCAGCAGCTCCGTTGCTGGTTGTTTGCTTTCTCCCTGAAGCTAAAACACCTCTCAGGGGAAATGTCCCAGCTCTGTTTAACTCCTTCAAGGGACACAAAGAGGCTCTGGGCKTTTTGTCCAGGAGGGTCAAAAGCTCATCAGACCCTGAGCTGTTCAGGAATTATTGCTGTGTCTTGCAAGCACATCCTTCGTGAAAATAGGTGTGAAATCCTGCTGGGACAYGAGCTGTCTTCAGAGGGGGATGCARCTCCCAGCTCTGAGGGACACCCAGGTGTGTGGGAAGCCCCAGGCTGTGCTCTGTGCTCCCCAGGATGCTGCTGAGGTCCAGCAGTGGCAGCTCCAGCAATTCCCCTTCCCTTTCTGGGAAAACTCCCTGGGTCCCAGCACAGCCTGGGGCACAGCTCAGCTCCTGCTGGGTCTGTGCAAGCCCAGAGCTCAGGGCCCCAGTTTCTTCCCCAGCCGAGAGGAGCTGGAGCTCAAAACCCTCCCCCAGACACAGCTCACATTTTCTACAAAGTTTGTTTTTACACTGAAATGCTCCTCCAGCACCAAAACCTTTCACATTCTGTCCAGGGCTGAAACCRCAGCTGAATTCCTCGCTCACACGCACAGGCTGCAGCTAAAACTTCATTCTRAATTCTACAAAGCAAACAATTGCCATTTAAAAATTACATCTTCTATAACATTAATCATGAGGCTGAGAGGAGTTTTCTGGAGTTAATGGAAGCCATCTGATGTCCATGGCTAATTCCCAGGCTTTTTATTTTAGTTTCTAATTGAGCTGGGAGGCTGAGACRAGTAGATGGGTTCCTCAGTGGGGCTGACCTGCTCGGGCTGGAAACTGTTGGAAAAAAAAAGGATGTTTAACCAAGACCACTTTGGCTGTTAACCTTGGGAAAGTTTTTTGACTGGATAACACTTATCTGAGGAAGGCTGGGGAGTGCCTTTTATCCAGCCTCTATTTTCTTTGCGGTGAGCCTGACCCTTCCTGTGAAATCAATAATTTCTCAGTGACCACAGGGGCATCCGTTTCAGGAATGCAAAAGTCTCAGAAAGGAAAAATCCGCCCAGAAAGYGAGTGATTTCAGGGAAAGGGAGACAATGAGTGCAATGAGTAAATCRTCCCTAAATCTGGGTCCCAACTGCTCCCCTGGGACGAGGGAGGAAGCGCCCGCGCCACTCACAGTGCTCCARAGTTATGTCACTGACCCCAAACAGCTTCAAGTGGCTTCCCAGGTCACTGGGGCAAGCAGCCACTGCTGTCCACTAGCCCAGTGCAGAGAGGGGAGCTCAGGCCATGTCCTGGCTGTGGCACTGACCCCTCTGTGTCCTGGCTGTGTTCTGGCTGTGGGTTTGACCCCTCTGTGCTGGCTATGGCACTGACCCCTCTGTGTCCAGCCCCAGGTGTCTTGGCTGTGGCAGTGACCCCTCTGTGCCCTGGCTGTGTCCTGGATATGGCACTGACCCCTCTGTGTCCTGGCTGTGGCACTGACCCCTCTGTGTCCTGGCTGTGTCCTGGCCGTGTCCTGGCTGTGGCACTGACCCCTCTGTCCTGGCTGTGTCCTGGCTGTGACACTGACCCCTCTGTGCTGGCTGTGTCCTGGTTGTGGCACTGACCCCTCTGTCCTGGCCGTGGCACTGACCCCTCTCTGTCCAGCCGCAGGGTTTGTGCCGCGGTGTCCCCGAGCCGCCTGAGTGCCCAGGCCGAGTCCCACGTGCAGCCCGTGTACCAGCCCTACCTCACCACCTGCCAGGGCCACCGCCTGTGCAGCACCTACAGGTGAGCCCACCTGCCTGTGCCCCGGGGGCTGTGGCACCACAGGTGCTGCTCCATCCTGCTGGGAGCAGGGCACGGSTTTGGGGCACCCCAAAACCAGCCTGTCCTCGCCTTGCAGGACCATCTACAAGGTTGCCTACAGGCAGAGGTACAGGCCTGAGCCCACGGCCTCGTGCTGTCCTGGCTGGAGCAGAGCAAACGGCCACACACTGGGCTGTAACAGAGGTAAGGAACTGCTGGGTCACCCTGGAGCCCATCCCCACACCCCTTGTGTCCCTGGAGGGGTCCCCAGGACCGCATCTCTCATTTACCAACCCTCTGCCAGTCGGGTGGATTCTCCCTGAATTAAATTCTCAGCATCACAGCCRAGTGCGGTTCAATATCTGAKTAATTCCCRGCTTTCCTCTGCTGCCTCCTGGGCYTTTTTCCTTTGGGATCACTTATTACCTTTAGAGTTACCAGTTAAATGAAATGAGTRAGTCCTTCCCATCTAAATCAGCAGGAATGGATGAGAAATGCTTTCAGGAGGCAACAAAYGCAAACCACAGCAGCAGCCAGCCTGTCCCCAGATGAGCTCAGAGCGTGGCACCAGGCACTGCTGCTGCCTGTTGCCCTCCTCCTTCCCATCTTTGCTGCCTGCAGACCCCTCAGCTTCTTTCCAGCCCCTTTTCCTTCCACCCACCCCGAGCCCTGTTCCCCCTGGGCAGCCCAACCCCGCTGTGTGGTGCTGGAGTGTTTAGGGGTGTGCACACAGCCGGGGTGGGAAGGAGGGAGCTGTGGAAGTCCCGGGAGCTGCTGGCTGACGCTGTGCTGGTGTTCCCTGTCRCAGCCCTGTGCTGGGAGCCGTGCCAGAACGGCGGGAGCTGCGCCTTCCCCGGGAGATGCTCCTGCCCCCCGGGCTGGACGGGCCGAGCCTGCCAGACAGGTACCGACCATGTCCCCCTCCTTGTCCCTGCTCCCTGTGTCACACCTGCCCTGCTGCTGCTGGCACAGGGTGCATCCCAGCTGTCAGGGGGCTCTGGGTGTCCTTTGCACTGCACCAGCCCCTCAGGGGGGACAGGGAGCAGCGCTGTGGCTCCTGTCAGGGCTGTGTCTGATTCTGTCCCTCTCCACACCTACTCCAGGAAAGCATGGGGCTCCCAGGGGAGCTCTGACCTCCCTTTGGCTGCCTCAGTGCTCCCAGCCCTCCTGTGCAGCTCTGGCATCCCCAATTTTCTCTGCCTGCTGGGCTGGGTCAGTGTGAGCAGGGCTGTGAGCACAGCAGCAAAAGCCTCTCTGCAGCACAGAGCCCTTGTGGGGTCAGCCTGAGATCTGTGCTCACGATCGTCCCTCCCAGGCTCTGTAAACTCTTGCTGTAAACTAAAACGCCCTTTYACTGCAGAGAGTAAAAAATCCATCAACCAAAAATCTCCGGGGGTGGAGGGGAAGCCTGGTGATGTCCAGCACAGGAACAGCCCGGTGCTCCTCACAACACGGGGAAATGTGGCAGTGTGGTGCACACCAGTGCTGCAAACCCCTGCCATGGCATTTCCCAGCTTTTCCCAGCCTCCTGGAAGGCAGAGGGGGAGCGTGTGGCATTGACCCATGCTGGGCCAGGCAGGGCTGAGCCCATCGCTGACAGCTCCAGCTCCGGGGGAAAGGATTTTCCCACTGCCTAAAACAGATTTGCCCGGGCGTGGGAAGCGCTTCAGCTCTTTCTGCTTTGTGGGAACAGCTTTAATAACTCCCCCGTGTGAGGAGAGGTTACTGGGTTTTGTACACACTTGAAAGGCTGATAGCTCCTCGCCACAGCTGGCTGGAACCAAAACCCCGGCCGTAAATCCGGGATGAGAGCCGAGCYCTGCCTGCGCCCGCCTGGCCAGAGCTGGGACATCTCTGACCACAGCTTTTACTGCTGCCTGTGCTGTGAGGGGAGCAGGAGGAGGAGAGGAGGCCAGACCCCTTCCAGCTTAGCCCAGGTTTACCCAGGGCTGTCCCAGGCACTGGTGGTGCTGTGACACCCAGAGCTGTGCCCGGCACAAACACCAGCTCACTTGGGGGGCACTCACTGGGGTTCCACTGTGCTTGAGCCCCCTGTGCCCCTCACCCTGTCCCCCTCCTCACTTGAGCTGTTCCTGTGTTCCAGATGTGGATGAATGTGCCAGCCAGAGCCACGGGTGCAGCCAGCTCTGCATCAACACAGCTGGGAGCTTCCACTGTGCCTGCCGGGATGGTTTCAGCCTGGCTGCTGACCACAAGGGCTGCCAGCCCCTGGTGCCAGCCCCTGGGACAGACACCTCCAGCCAAGCAGGTAACCTGTCCCCACACTGAGCCCCAGCTGCCTGCAGGGAGAGCAGSAGTGGCAGGAGATGGGAGAGGGGACAACAGCCAGAACCCCTCCGCTTTATTCTCGATGACCCAGGAGTGCTTCTCCTGCCCAAACAACTTCACAAATCCCTCTGTGAGGGTGGCTGGAGGCGTCTGGGATGTGTCTGTTGTCTCTGTCATCGTCCTCGTTCCCGCAGGGCAGCTCTGGAGCCACGAGGAGCGGCGGGCGCCGCTGGTGACGGCCCATTATTACTTTTGGTACGCGCTGTGACACTTCAAACTCGTACCGTGAGTAATAATGCGCTGTGGCCAGCACGGGCATCACACAGCAGACATCTGGGCATGTGCCCCACCTGCCTCTGTCCCTGCCCAGGGCCCTCAGCAGGGACAATCCCTTGTGCCCACCACAGCACGGGGCAGAGCCGGGTGTTTTTTGGCAACAAAAGGCCGGGATTTACCAGATCTCTTGTCCTTTAAGCATCGCCCCACTGCCTGGAACCCTCCCCACTGCCTGGAACCCTCCGCAGTTCGTTGCAGGTGCTGCAGCAGCAGGAGCAGCCTGTGCCTTTAGCAGCTGGTCCCGCTGATGCTCTGGGGGATGATCCCAGCGGGGCAGACCCTGGGGGTGGAAAGCAGCGGAGCTTGGCCAGAGCCCTGCAGCCACGTCTTTGTCCCCAGCAGCTTCCACCTCACCTCGGCAATGCGCTTTTACTCACTGACACTCCCTGGTCACTTTTTCAGGTGCCTCCAGTGAGATGAAGGAAGAAATGAAGGACCTGAGGAGCAGAGTGGAAGCGCTGGAGCAGGCGAGTTGCAGCTCATCCCCCTGCCCTGCTCCTGCTCAGCCAGCTCCCACCCGGGGCTGTTYGCAGCCAGGCTTTCCCTCCTCCCCGGCTCTATTTTTAACATSCCAGCAGCAATCCCAGCTGTGCTCCCCGCCGCCGGCAGCGCCCACACCGCGGCTTTTCCAGCCCTTTGAACACAAGCACAGCCCCAGGAGCCCTCTCTGCTGGGTGCTGCATCCCCCCCGGGTGGTCCTCCTGGCCGGGGGTGGGATGCACTCACAGCTCCCCTTCTCCCTGCAGAAGCTCCAGCTGGTGCTGGCCCCCTTCCACAACCTGATGCCGCCGGAGGATGTCGGTGCAGACCCCATCAGCCGCCTGTCGCACTCCCTGCAGCAGCTGGACAGGATTGACTCCCTGAGCGAGCAGATCTCCTTCCTGGAGGAGCGGCTGGAGACCTGTAAGTGCCTGGAAAAAGCAGTGGGGAAGGATCTCCCTGCAGCCACGCCGGCCACGGGGAGCTGATGTGGGCCAGCGAGATCACTAACACATATGCCACTGTTAATCTGGATCTGCCTCAAGCTCAGCAGCCTGTAATTAATAAAAGATGAACACAAACAGCCCATTAGCTTCGTTTCAAAGCTGTTTCTATGGCTGCACCGTCGGACTGCCCGTGGAGCAGCCAGAATTTGTAGGGATTGGCACATGGGAGCTGTGGGGCAGAGCTGAGGGAGGCGCTGGGGGCAGTGGGKGGCAGGCAGCACCTCCCAGCTGCTGTCCCCTCCTGATAACTCAGYCCTTAGGAAAGAACCCCCGGCTCTCAGGAAATTAWCAGTCCAAAAAGTCAATCAGGGGAGTTCAGGGAGCGTGCAGAAGTTGGCAGATTTATGAGCCTGGGAAGTTTTGGGCGTTCCTTTYGGAAGTTTACAGAGCAGGAAGGGCAGCAGAGAGGGTCTCTGAAGTGACAAACTGAGGAAGGGACCCCAGTGAGGGCTGGAGGTGGGGGGTCCTGCCTGGTGTCCCCACCACGCAGAGGGACAGCATCCCTGGGGTCCCTGTGGTGCTCACTGTGACTCCAAGCAGAACACAACTGCCTGAACACTTTAATTTTGATAGGCAGCTCGTTTTCCCATTAAATGATTCCAGAAACTGGGCATGGCTGGGGTGTGCAACAGAGTCATGGAAAGACCCAGGAGAAACTGGTTCAGGGCTTAGCTAGTCCCAGTTCAGTGCTTGCAGTAATGGCTCAGAGGGAAAAAGAATTCAAAGAACTTGTTTGAAGACARAGTAGCTGCAAATTGACACTTGAAAACCATCTCAGAAAGGGGTAATTACCAGAACCACGGAGTGTTCCAGCAGGCTGAGTTTTGCAGTAGTGCCCTGCACATATTATTAGTGACAGCACACAGGAATGTGAGCAGTATCACAAGGTAACGTGGATTCATTCCAAGGGATGACTCCAAAGTCCCGAAATTAATTTCTGCCAAGTCTGTCTCAGCAAGCAAAACCTGTTTTTGTCTGTTTTCATGGTCTTRCAAGTCCCTGTAGGACACAAAGCTGTCCTGTCATCCCCCAGCAAGCTCTGGGGCTTACAAGGAGTTACTCAGCCATTCCTGTTCCGTGCCTGGTGGAGCATTTCCCAACTGAATGCTACCCTACAACTGCACTCCCCAATTAACTGCTCACTGGGGATGTGTGCAATGACCAAAAAAGCCATTTTCTCTTCTTTAAACCATCAGCAGAAGGCACCAGGTCAGAGCTCTWAATGATTTTGGCCCCTCTAGGTCTGAACTAGTCCTGATCCAGCACAGACTGTCACTGTYACTGGATTTGGGGACATTGTGCACAGGGCAAGGACTGTGACATGCCAGGGAGGTGAGAGTGACACTCCTGAGTGTGGGGGGATGAAGCCAGCCTGGGGTTGTGTTTGGCAAAAGGAAAGCAGYAAGGGTGGGTGACATTCCCAAAGGTTCAGGTCAGTCTCATTCTGCCTGGGAAAAGCACAAACTTAGCCAGGCTAATAATGACTGAATTTATCTTGCTTAATTTATATATTTTTTTTCCAATGTTCCCAGGTTCCTGCAAGAACGAACTCTAGCAGAGTGCCTGGGGACCTGGAGCAAGCTGAGTGCATCCAGAGCTCTTATCTCCCTCTCCAGCCCCAGGCTGGGGATGAAGCCACACCATCTACAGGAAGGCAGAGGGTAGCAGGAGGAGGCTGGGCTCCCATCAGCATCTCCACTGTTCCCTCTTCCAGCTCACCTCACCAAAGGTCACTCAGTACCTTYCAAACTGGACTCTGAGCCCTCTCCCTGCTGGAGAGGCAGCAAATAAATGCCTTACCTCGTGCCATGAGAGCCTGGCTGTGCCAGACTGGCTGTGTGTGACCTGTTCAGCTTCCCCTGCCTTTCCCTGAGCATTATCCTGGGCTAACATCTCCCAGGGAGCAGCAGACACGGGGCTGGCTGTGCTGGGGAGCACACACCTGGCCCAGGCAGGGCAGCTGCCTCTTCACACTCTGTCACCCCCTGTGCTTGCTGTCACATGGAGAAGGTGGGGACAAGTCCCTGCAGCCCCGAGCCAGGTGTCACGACAGGGGACAGGTGCTCCTGGTGTCTGAAAAGCTGTGTGCCCATCCCTGCAGCTCCTGTTCTGCTCTCCAGCAGCCCTGGAGCTGGGATGGTGCCTCACCAGTGAGGTTGGGTGAAGCACAGCCCTCCTGCCTGGGGGGCACAGGCTGGGGACAAGGACCACCCCCCCTGYCCCTCTAACACCAAACCCACCCCCTGCAAGAGCTGAGGGCTCAGCACCCCACATCCTCCTCCCTCAGCMCCCACACAAGACCAAGAGGCTTCTTTATTTAAATAACCAAA
>CADDXX010000498.1:469498-487657 GCA_902810485.1 Alauda arvensis
TGTAAAGCACATAACATCCTCAGCCCAATCAAAAGTGAACAGCAGACAACTGCACACAGAGGCACTGCTCCCTCCTCCCAGGAGGAGTCAGAAATGATTCCCACTCCCCAGGAGCCCTCCCAGGGCCCTCCTGGGTTGACCCTCTATGACAGCCCTTTATCTGCCACTCTCACAAAGTGCTGGTTTGGTTCCCAACCTCCCTCCCCGACCCTTCCCATCCCCTGAGTCTGTACTGTAAGGCCCCTCCAATGAAGCCCCTGGCAGCACCAGCCTGGCCCCAGGGCTCCTTCCACGGAGCTCCCTGCCTTTCCCAGCTGAGGCTACAGCCCCAAAAATGCCAGATGAACACAACCCCACCAATGCAGGCTGCAGGAGCTGGGTGTGCTGGTTACCTGAGCAGCCCCAGGTGGCTCACCCCAAGSCCCCCCCATGCCATGAAATGCAGAGTTAAAGCTACAAGGAACCACGGAGCTGAGCCAGCCCCCGAGGGCATCACCATTGCACAGCTCCCGGCGAGGAACCCAGGAGCTCTGCTGGCCCATCACCCCAAAAGCACAGGGGAACCCGTTTTATCTGGCTGGGAAAGGGGTTCACGTCCCCCAAAGGGGGAGCTGAAGCCTTCCAAGCCTTCCCAGCGCCGTTCCAGCTGCAGCTCACCCACCCTGCGGCTCTGCAGGGCTGTTACRGGCCCCGGAGAGCGGCGGCTCCGCCTCGCAGGGATCGGCAGAGACGCGGGACAGGCACCATCTTTCGGCCAGCGCTGACCATGACAAGTGACAAAACGAGCACGACAGAGCCCTTCGCCTCCATAAGGGGCAGCGCAGGCACCGGGAGGTGACCAGGCCGAGCCACCACCGCGGCASGGAGCTGGCAGCGGCTTCCCAACGTGATGTTCTTGTGACACAAGGGCATCCCAAGGGGAATTGTGAGTGCCGCTGGTGGGTGGGAGTGCTCTGGGCTGTCCAGGGAGGACAYCACGCTCCTAGTGCTGCTGAAAAAGCCAAAATTCTGGACTTTTCACCCAAGTCCTCAGCCCTGTTTGAGCATCAAGGTTGTGCTGATACAAACTGCTGCCTGGTGGTTTCCACCTGGGGCRTCACAGGGCCAGGCCAGCACAAGCTGAGCCTGCAGGAACACAGGTGCAGGGACAGTCACACAGGCTCCAGGCAGGTTTTTGCTGTCACCCCTGTGCCAGCTGCAAGAGCTGGRGGAACTCACCTCTCTGGTCATAGAGCCCTTTGGTAGCACAAATTTGATGCCTGAGAAATTCAGAAAAAAATGAGACATTTCAAAGTGAGAAAATGAAGAGAAATCCACTCAAAAGGGGAACCTTAGTGCTGGCTTGACACCCCGTGTGTGCCAGTCTGTGGTGCTCCCAAGAGTTAGAAATCACTGCGGAGGAGAAGAAGTTCCTTCAGTATTTGGCAAGAAAAGACAAGTCCCTTCTGCCACCAGCACACGGTGACACCACTGGAGAAGCCTCTAGGATGAGTCCTTTGCCTCGTTTGGACGGCCTGAGAGCCTGAAGAGGGTGTCCCTCATGGTGCTGAAGCATCTGTCACTGAGGTCGGTGACATCGTCTGACGTCAGCCCTTTGGTCTCTATTGGAGGCAGAACCTCAACCTTGATTTTGCCTGGGGACAGGAGAGGAGCCTGTGAGGAACCCACACGCCACAGCAGCTCTGTTCTCTGCCCTGTTTCCCACCCTGGACAGCCCCAGCACAGCCCCCAGGGCTGCAGGCATCCACCCCTGGAGCACAGGCAGAGTTAGATCTCAGCTGTGCCACCCAGAATAATCCCCAAAGTGTGCCCCAAAACTGCCATCCCAGCCAGAGCCTGCCCAGAGCAGGAGGTGGTGACCAATTTTTAATGAAAACATCACTCAGTGTATTTAATTACAGCCCTTCCTGAGTGAACCCAGCCCAGGCTCTGGTGCCAAGTGCTTTGAAGTGCCTCCAAACATCTCCCAGTGGGGCTCCTCCTGCTCACCCCAGCTCTGCTTCCCTCCCACACCCTCATGAGCCAGTCCCACACAGGACAACAGCAACCCTGTCTCCAAGTGACTGTTACCTGATGTAAATAGCTTTGTCTTTGGGTTATAGAAGGTGGTGAAGGAGGAATAGACCACAGGGATCACTGGGACCTTGGGGAAGGGAAGAGAAAGAGGAGTTACTGGCACTTGAGCAGCTCAGGGCAGGCCAGAGACAGGCAGCAAATCCCACACAGCAGAGCTGAGCTGGCCTGGCTCTCAGACACACAGGACACACACAGCCCCACAAGCAAAGGCTGGAACAATYAGCAGTCAAATGGAATCAAAACCACTCCCCAAAAACTCAAGGCACAGGGATATTCAAGGAAGCAGGGCCACGTTCCACTCCAGCCTCAGCTCAGCACTGGCTTTTAGGTCTCCTCCACCCAAGTGAGGCTACAAAAGCTACAAATCTCAGGTATTTTCAGTCCTGCAATCAAACACTGCAGGCTGCCTGTTCTGACAGGCCTTGCCTGCTGCACAGGCACGTGGCTGGGGCAGGGCGCCTGCTCTGCTTTCAGTTTCTAAGAAAAGGAGTCACCAGTTGTTATCATTGCTCCCGGGGAAGCTTCAGACAGACACAGGGCCAGGAGGGCAGGCAGAGCTGTTGTTGCAGAGCTGCTAACACAGCCAGGATCTACAGTTGGTGACTCAGGGGGGTGTAGCAGAGGCGGGGACCAGCTYCCAGTCATCCTTTCCTCCCAGCAGCTGCCAGGCTCTGCCTTGGCTGCATCAGCCAGGCAGGAATGGGGTGGTACAACACAGGCTACATCCTGGGCTTGGCCAGAGGAAGCCAGTGAGAGAGCTGGCACCTCTTCCCTTTCCCAAATCTCTGCTGTAACAACACCTCTCCCGGGGAAACCAGTTTCCCCTGAGGCCTCGAGTCATCCCAGTGTCTGGCACACTGCCCCAGCACTGTGCCCAGGCAAGCACCCTGCTCCTGAGACAGCTCTGGCTGGCTGAAGCTGTTTGTCTGCTGCCCCACTAACTGCTCATGGATGCTGGCATTTTGGAGAGAAAAGACATATCAAGAACTGCCAGATGGCTGCCAGGGAGGCAGCAGCTATTTTCACACAGAGCAAGCCCAGATGTTGCTCTAAAGCACAAGAATTAACAATCCTGAATCACMACTACACTATTGCAACCTGGGGGATTGAGAAATGAATCGACAGCTTTGGGCTTCCCCGGGAAAGAACCCACTGGGCCTCCTGCCAGGAGTGAGCTCTGGGATTCAGCCATGCCCCCAGGAASCCCATGGCACTGGCACTGCCCTGCCATGCTGCCAGGAAAGCCTGGATTGAGTGTGCCCATCCCTCACACTCCTCCCTCCAGAGGGGACACCAGGACTGAAGCWGGCAGCAGAGAGGGCAGGGCAATTCTCCACTGTCTGCAGCCAGGGTCAGCTCATTCCCAGAGGGGATGGAAAAGGCTCTTGGCTGCTGCTGGGCAGCACTTGTGACACCAGTGGTTTACCTGAGTAGGTGTTACCTGGGAACACAGCTCATCTGACAGCAAACAAACCACACRCACTGCATGATCAGCGTGCAGCGCCACTGCAAAAGCACTCAGGGTTCCCCTGCAGGGGCAAAGCACCCTTACCTGTGCCTGGACAGCGAGGTGAAATGCTCCTTTCTTGAAGGGCAGCAAATCCCCAGTGCAGTTCCTCGTGCCCTCTGGGTATACCCACACCTTCACCTGCACGTGGAAAGAACAAGGCTCTGCTTCAGAAATCTACTGAGACACCAGCCAGCTCTGCCAAGGGCTGCAGGTGGCTGGAACTCCAGGTGAGCCAGTACCCCAGGAGTGCCACAATCGCCCCCCATGCCACCCCACCCAGCTC
Organism: Alauda arvensis; assembly: GCA_902810485.1. NCBI lineage: Eukaryota > Metazoa > Chordata > Aves > Passeriformes > Alaudidae > Alauda > Alauda arvensis. The sequence goes on from CADDXX010000498.1 coordinate 473,368, forward strand.
CACAGGACAGTGACACTCACGTTCTCAGCCACCATGGTCTTGGCCACCTCTGACATGACCATCTTGGCACTGCTGGTGCTCTTCCTGTTGATGAAGATGACACCACCCAGGTAGATGATGAGCCCCACGCTGCCCATGTACATCAGCTCTTTCTTGGCCACCTGGACACAGTTGTCGGGCAGGATCTCCATCAGCCCTAATGGGATGGCACAGGGCAAGACCCAGCGGTCACCCCCCCTGCCTGCACTCAGGTAGGACAAGGACAGGGGCACCAGGGACAGGCTGGTGCCTTGCTTCTCTCCTGGCTTCTGAGGGCAGAGTTAGTGGGGCAGGGTGGCTGCAGGTGACAGCAGGACTCCCCCAGASGTAGCTCATTCCCCAGCCCCAGGGAGTCCAGCAGGGCCACTGGCACATGTGCTGGGCCAGCACCTCAAGGACAGCAGCACCTGGGGTGCTGCACAGGTGTGGGATTGCTCAGAGTGACAGGAGACCCTCCCCACAGCCAGCACTGATGGGGAAGCTGCACCAGGGGCTGCTTGTSCAGGAGGTACCAGCAGGAGAAATGTTCTCTTCCCTCCCACCAGCTSCTCACCCATCATGTCGAGGATGCTCTGATGGTTGGACACAATGATAGCAGGGCCCTCCACCTTGAAGTTCTCCAGTCCCTTCACTTCAAACTTCAGGCCAAAGAAATACTTGAAGGTCCTGACAACAGCTCTGATGATTCTGCAGAAGAGAAAWGCAGTCAGCAGCAGGGCAGGGAGGGCAGGGGCTGCTTTACCCAGTGAGGGTGGAARGAGACARGAAGAGCTCTAGGACAGAGAACCTYCAAATGCTGCTCAATGAYATAAACAAACCCGGGGTGCCCAAGGAAGGAGGGGAATGGAGGTGAGGAACACTTCCTTGCACAAGGTAAGGATGCAGGCAGCAAACAGGGTGCTCCCCACATGGCTTTGCAGAGCAAACCCAAGCTCAAGCTTTTGCCCTTTCCCAGTGTATCTACAGGCCTGACAGAGCTCCCAGTTTTTCCCAGCTGGGAGACTCCAGCAGCTCCCCTCAGCCATGCCAACACTGGAGCACATTTCCATGCCCTTGTCAGCCCACRGGAGCAGGGCCCATCTATGCCACCCCCTGACCTGGGGACTCTCCAGCTAGGCCAAAGGACACAGGCAGGAGCTGGCAGAACACAGGGGCTATTTTGGGCAAGGCAGCAGCCATTTACGAGGACAGGTGGCAGAGAAGCCTGCACGTGAACAACGCTCCCAGGAACAGCCACCAGCTTGGCTCTGCTCTCCCMCAGAGCTGATTCCAGAGCTGACCTGCCCTCCAGCAAGCACCTGGATGTCCTGCCTCAGGGCCATCTTCTCCCTGGCAGACAGGGGATGGAGCTTTCCTTCCTGCAGCAGGAGACTGAGGGACAGTGTCAGCTTTRTCCAGCTTGGGAACTGTGCAGCACCATCCCTCTGAGAAGATCGTGTCACTCAGGTGGGTGGTGAGCACTGGACAGCATCTCATTCTGGCTTGGCAGCAGCTCCCAGCATCTGCTCTCCAGAAGTCTCCATAAACTCCTGAGCCACAGGACTTCCCACAGCTTGCTGCTACCCACAGCAGGGTTCACATCTCCGTGGGGTGTCCCCCTGTGCAGACCACCCGAGCTGGCTGTGACACTGGAGTTCAGGTCAGGCCAGTGCCCCGAGCTGACACTGCCATCAGTCCTCATTTCAACTTGCTGCAGAGAGCCACACCCAGGGAAAGGACACAGGGAGGTGTGTGGAATGCAGAGCTCCCCAGCACCACGGCCCGCTCCAAGGTCACAGGTGAAGAGATGGGGTCACAGGTGACAAGAGGCAGGGTGACACAAAGCAGCGAGGTCATGGGGGGTGCCAAGCCACCAGGGTGACCTAAATCACACTTCTCCTCCCTTCCGACTGCCAACCAAAAAAGAGGTCACCGCTCTGGAAGTCACGGTGCTCAGTGGCTGCTGGGAGAGGCTGGTTACACATTACTCAAGAGCAAGCATCCAGCTTCCTCCTGCCAGCCCGGGGACAAACTTCCCTTGCACAAGATGTGGCGTGAGCCACTGAAAGAGGCAAAGGGGCAGAGCTCAGAGCAGGCAGAGGAGAAGAAGGGAGTTAGCAGCAGCCCTGCTGGGCTGGCCACGTCACCCACAGGGTTAAAGGATGGATCAGAGTCCCCTCCGACCCCATAAGCAGCTTCTCTGCTGGAATCAACARCCCCAGCAGAGAGCTGTAAAACCAGTGCACTTATTGCCAGACAGGAGGAGCACAAAAACGACAGGGAATGGGATTTTTCAGTGCATCCCTAAGAGTCTGAGTATGAAAGCCAGCATCCCCCAGATTCACGTGCTCTGCTCCACAGSCAGTCACAGAGAATTGTTTAGGATACTCTGATTTTTCAAGGACTACTGAAGYCTGCTTACCAGATTGGAAGCTCCTACAAGATGTTTTACCACAGATAAACAGTTCTATTTCTTTCAGACACCCTGGGTAACCTCTTCCAAGCCTGACACTGGAGCCAGCAGCACAGCAAGAACGGGGTGTTCTGCACCAGGCAACAACATCATTATCACTGTCTCTCCACCAGCACATGCTCTGCTCCAGCCCCCTTTCCCAAGCTGGAATAAGCAGCCTGGGATGCTGGAGAAATAAGGAACTCACTGGATTCACCTCAGTATCCCAAGGGCTGGSATACATCACCAGGATCTTCAGCCAGTGCCACCACACGGAAACAACAGGCTTAAGTTACAGGAAAAGGGTGGTTCTGGCCAAAATTCAGCCCTGGGTTTCAACATGAGGAGTTATCCAATGCAATGTCTTGTTCCCAAATAATTCCTTKCAGCTTACAGAAAATTCAGAGGGTTTATTTTGGGGGCAAATAAAAAGATAGTGTCTCCATCACTGACACGATAAATACTCCCAGCTGCAGAGCTGGCTGAGCTTTGGAAAGCTGCTCCCGAGCGAGCCAAGGCAACCAAAGCTGGMGAGAGAGCCAGGCTGGGGATGGCAGGGCAGACTGCCTGGGGCCATGGCACCAGCTGGGACGGGCAGGGCACAGCCCTCAAGGCAGCACATCAGTGCCCTGTGCCCGCTCCCTCCGCCCGGAGCCCTACGTGTGAAAGCCACACTGCAAAGCAAAGTCCAGCTCCACCTGCTGAGATGCTGCCAACCTTTGATCCTAAAGGATGTGTTAAAGGGCTCTCCTTTCCCCTGCATCCATATAACATGGACAGCACAGGTAAAAAGCTGCCTAAGGGAGAGCAAAACCAGGAAATGAGCTGTCCTGTGCTGCCAGCAGGAGTGCCAGCTCTGCCCTAAGAATGTACCTTGGCATGGASAGGAGGTGCTGGATGACAGCAGCCCCTTGGCCCCTGTCACAGATGTCCTGTCAGGGGACACAGGGCCGGACAGCAGCTGCAGGAGAGCTGTGCCCTGGCAGCACACGGCACACASAGCCTGCCAGCCTCCGCTCCTGGGGCAGCAAAACACCCCGAACACAACCGCCCRATTGTCGGGATCGAAAGGGACCTTCTGGAGATCAGCGACATCTGCCAAGACAGGGTCACCCAGCGACACAGGTGTGTTTGSAATGYCTCCAGACAGGTAGTTCCTCACMCTCCCTGGGCAGCCCGCTCCAGCACACACCGATCTCCTGCAGCTTCCCCAAATAAAACGCCACCACCGCCACCTTCCAGGCGCTCCATCCCCAAGCGTGCCTTGCCGTGGGACAGCCAGCCCCCCTTGGGCCGGGAGGGGACACCCACCGATGTGACAGCGGCCGCCACCACCCCAGGAGCTCCGTGCAGCGTCCCGGGGGTGACACCGCTGTCCCCAGCGCCCSTTCCCCGCGGTGCCCCCTCACTCCCTCACCTCATGTTCTTGACGGTGCGGCCGCCGTTGACCAGCAGGCAGGCGGCGGCCGCCAGCGCCGAGGACACCAGGCACAGCACGCAGTAGAAGCCGATGCGCAGCGCGAAGTTGACGGTGGGGCTGAGCTCCATCAGGAAGTGCAGCAGCAGCAGCACGGCCGTGCCCCATAGCAGCCACCCCAGCTCCATGACGGCTCCACCCGGACCGGCCGCTCTCCGCCGCCTTCTTCCCCGGGCAGCCCGCGCTGAGCCCGCCTTATGTGGGCGGCCCTGCCCGCCCCGCCGCTCCCTCACGGGGCGGGACGGGCGCGCAGGGAATGCTCCCCTCCGGAGCCGGGACTCCTGAGGCGGCTGGGCCGGCCCGGGTGGCAATGGTGAGGGGAGGAGCGGATTTGGTCCCCTCGTGGAGCGCTATGGGGGTTTGGTTCCCTCACGGAGCGCTATGGGGGTTTGGTCCCCTCAAGGAACCATGTGGAGTTTTGGTCCCCTCATGAAGCCCTGTGGGGACTTTGGTCCCCTCATGAAGCCCTGTCGGAGGTTAGGTCCCCTCATGGAGCCCTGTGGGGGCTTTGGTCCCCTCATGAAGCCCTGTCGGAGGTTAGGTCCCCTCATGGAGCCCTGTGGGGGCTTTGGTCCCCTCATGAAGCCCTGTCGAGGGTTTGGTCCCCTCATGAAGCCCTGTCGAGGGTTTGGTCCCCTCATGAAGCCCTGTCGGGGGTTTGGTCCCCTCATAGACCCTTGTCGGGGGTTTGGTCCCTTCATGGAGCCCTCTGGGCATTTTGTCCCTTCATGGAAATTTGTTGAGGGGTTTGGTCCCCTCATGGAGCCCTGTGGGCCTTTGGGACCCTCGTGGTGCCATGAAGTGAATTTTCACTGCCCGTGTGGTGCCGTGGAAAGGCTTTGGGGTTCCTCCATGCCGTGAGGGAGTTTGTGTCCCTCAGGGCACTGTGTGAGGTCTGGGGACTCTCATGGACCCTTGCCCGCCATCTCCACTGGTGCTTGATGCTGGTTTTCCAGCGGCACAAACGTGCTGAGCAGGATGGAGCTTTCCCTGCTGGTGCTGGGGTTAGGATAGGATCAGGCCCTGAAGCTCTGTGGGCACAAAGCTGATATGGGAAAGTGTCTGCTGGAACCAACACAAACCATTCATTGACCTCGGCTGGTTTTGCAACACTTTTTATAGCGAAACCCAAGTCCCATGAGTCTCCGTGGAGACTTCAGTGGATAAGATGTGGCCCTGTGGTTCTGAGCATCCCTTTGGCATCCACAGCTTTGCAGCTCCTGGAAAAATGAAGGAAAAGTGTTCGCCCTGTTAAAATAACTGTTGTTCCCTCGGCTGTCCTTGGATTCACCAACAGAGGTTGCGTGCTGTTCCCAAACAGGCTGTCACCAGCAAAGGGAGGGCTCACGGCACTTTCCCTGCCCCACAGCAGCTTTAGGGCTGGGAGCAGGAGACAGAGCAGGGGACAAGCTCCTCTCCGGAGAGCTCCTGGCTGGCACTCCCTACGGCTGCCAGGCAATGACATCTCAGAGCTGGTCTCATGATTCCAGCTAATGCCACAAAGAGCCCTTATTGTATTAGCATCTCCACACAGCATTAGATTAATCCCCGCTTGCCCATGTTGTGTGGGCTGTTCAGGGAGCCTGGCTCCAGCGCCGTGCCAGCCAACATATGCCTGGGAAGTCACCGAGACCTTTGCAGCTGAGCAGACGCTGGGCCCGGAGCGATTCTGTGTTATCCTCATGACTTTTTGCTTTTGTTGACATGGGAAGAAAGTCCCTGGTGATCTGTCACCGGGCTGATCTGCGGAGCTCATGAATGCTGGCTGACGTTGGGAATCTGAAATGTAAATCCCGGCAGGGCCGCGTTGCCGGCGGCGAGCGGAGTGAGCAGATCCAGCATGGCAGGGTTGGTGCAGCTCCACGTGTGGGCTCCTGGAGGAGCTTGGCTGCCATCCCCTTCTCCCCACGCTCCCCAGCGCGTTATCTGGAGTAATGCAAATGAAACATTTCACATGAGTCTGTAGCTCAAGGAAGGGGAGCGCTTTCTGATGCCAGATTAGAAGCCAGACATGGGCCTGCCTGTGAGCAAGTGGAGCTGTCACGCTGAGTTATTTCATAAGGCAGGCGGTGGTGCTGCCAGATGACGACAGCCTGTGCGTTAACATTTTCATAACAAACTGCCTGATGGAAGGGGCCCCAGAGCTTCTGCCCGCTGTGCAGCACAAGGATCAYCTCATCACCCTGAAACATGGCCATTTTGGGGCAGAGGCAAAGGTGRCCCCATCCCTGTCCTCCCAAGCTTCAGCAGCCAGGATGAAGCAGTTCTCAAATTCTCAAAGAACCCTGGATTGCTAGGTTGTGCTGTGTGTTTTGCATATTTAAACTGCTGACTGGATTATTTAAACATGTTAGAAGGGTACCCTGCAGGTAGTGTAGCTGAGCAGGGCCCAGAATCCCTGGCAGGAGCMAAAACCCACCAAATGCTGAGCAGAAGGGTCCATGCAGCATCACTGCTGGTGGGATTTCTGTGTCTGGGTCCATGAAGAGCMATGAAGCCCAAAGCGTTRCCCTTATCTTACAATAATCTGGCTGTGTTCTTTTATCTTTTATTTGCCTAAATTTATTGCTTCCCTTGGCAACAACATGTGACCTCCCTGTGGATGACTAGCTTCTGACTGGAAAAGAAACAGAGCCAGGCAGAACATCTCCCACATATGGAGAAGGGAARAGAAGGAAAGTACTGATAGGGGTAGGAAGGAAGTAAGAATGTGTCCATTTCCTGGCTGAGCAGGTTGCAGAGCAGCAGGAGGCTCGAGGCTGGGTGTGTGGGTGCTCGGCAGGACCCTCTGGAGATGCCAGCTGTGCTGAGGAAAGGCTGGATTTGTGGAAAATCTCACTCATGCTGCCTCWGCCCTTGGCTTCCCACAGCTCCTCTGGCAGCTCTACCCATCGGCCTGCTTCCCTTTGCCTCCTGCCAAGGGCCCTGTGTTGAAAGCAGCAGCTGGGTTTGGTGACATTAAGCTGGGGGGGAGGAGGAAGCAACCAGCCAAACATCCTCTCCTTCATGGCCTTTTCGTGGCATGCATGTGTGAGGCTGGGAGCCCTCACAGGAAGGGGTGGGCGGTACAAACTCCTCAGCACCAACCCCTCGTGCTGGGTGCTGCAGCCTCCATTGTCAGGGGTGTGGGGACAGTGAGGTGATCCACACATCTGCTATAACTCCTTCCAGACCTCTGTCAGTCCATCCATCCATCCATCCATCCATCCATCCATCCATCCATCCATCCATCCATCCACCCATCCATGCACTGATCTATCATCCTCTTCCCTCTCCAGCTGTCTGAATCAGCAGCTGGCTTTGGGAGATGTGTCAGAGCCTGGTGTCACTGTGCAGCTCAGGGTACACAGGACAGCCCAGCATCACAGCACTGACGTGTTTACCCCCTGTAAACCTCCCACAGGGGCAGGGAACCTGCACCTTGTTTGCATCCRTAAGCAAGGCTACCCCAAGGGCTGACATCACTGGCTGGCATCAGTTTTCCTGGAAAAGACAGTGAAGAGGTTTGCCCTGGTTGGGAACACCACAGTCTGCTTGGCGAGGATGGTGCTAAGAGCAGTTTGTGCAAAGGATGTGGGTGAATCTCATTTCCCTGTCACCTATAAGGGCACATGGGAGGTGAAACCTTCCTGCCGCTCCTTGCGTGGGCAGCAGGGAAGCTCATGGTGAGCCCACAGTCRCAGGGGCAGAGCTTCAGCCTGACCCTCAGCCTCCACACTGGCTCCTGCTGCTCCATGGCCGCGCTCCCCGTGGTTGCTGGGCTCCTCGCTAATCACACGTCAGCGCTCTGGTGACAACAGAGTAAACACCGGGGAGGAACCGCCTGGTGACTCAGCGTGCTTTCAACGTGAGCGCTGCAGTTCCCCGCTCGCAGCGCAGCCTTGCACAAGAACCAGAAGCATGAGATTGCTGAACTGCCCGAGCTCCGGCAGGCGCAGCCTCCGCCAACCACTGGAAAGACAAAGAGCCCAAGGGACTTTGACTCTGGGAACATGCAATTAAAAGAGAAACGTGTTTTAAAAGGCTATTAAATAATCTGAGCCTTCCTTCCTGTAACCTTTACTCGCCTACAGGTAACTCTGTTGAAAAAGTAAGACATCATCTGCCGGGGCGTTCACGCCAGCCAGGTGTGGATTTAAATCCGTTCAGGACACAAGGCAGGATGCTGATCCACAGAGCAATGCCACAGCAGCACCCCACAGAGTGCCAGGGATACCAGTGAGGCTGAGGATTGGTGTTTGCAGAGCCAGTGTGCATCAGGCAAGGATTGCAGCTGGGATTCACACACCACCAAGCCCCCCAGCACTAGCTTTTATTTTTTTTACTTCTGGTAGACTTTGCCAAAAACAGGAGGTGACAAAAGCAGGAGACTTCCAGATCTTACTGTTGCATTTGCATTTGTAACCACAGGCTGGAAATCCCCCTGCACCTCACGGTCTCTGCACCTTGCTCAGAAATGAGAGTGTGGTACACTACAGGACATCTTGTCTGGCTGCAGCTCTYGAGCTCTTTCAGGATGTAAAACTGGAATCACATTGTTTTTTCCAAGCTGCAATACGATTAGGCTTTCTCCCAAATGTCACGGGTAAATACAGGAAATCAAATTGTTTCTGATGGATTTTGTGCTGGTGGAAGGGRCTGGGTGGTTGACCTGGAGACTGATGGAGCAGGGAAGGCAGAGCTGTGAGTCAAGGGCTTCTCTTGGTGGACAGCCTGGGACTGGAGAGGGGTTTGTTACATCTGCCACATCAGAGCTTCTCAGCTCAGGGAGCCCCTGCTTATCAGCAGCACAATGTGTCCCACCTGGGCTGGGTTCYCATAAAAAGTCCACCTGGCTGGACTCCCACAACGAGTCCCACCTGGTCTGGATTCAGCCGGTGGTGCTGAGCTCTGGGTGTGTCTCCAGGGTTGGACTGCCAGGTGTTTATGGGCTGTGYGTGCCCCACCTTGTGCAACCTGATCCTCTCCTGCAGCCCTTGCTCCCTGTGCYGTGGATGTGTGGCTGTAATTACAGGAACTGGGAAGATCCTGTTTCCCTGGGGATCTGCAGTGCTGACCACTGCAAAGTGGGACACTGGGGCTCTGGGTGTTGAGGCAAGATGTACCCAAGGAAGGGACACTGATTTCCACTGGAATCTCCATCCCTGCCTCYTGAAGGACATTCCCTTACTCTGAAGCATCCCATGGCACTTTCTGGCCCTATTGGCTGGGCCACTCTTTCTCCCCAGGCTGAGTGTGGCATTCCCGGGTTGCCAGAGCTGCCAGCATTGTGCCACAGGGTGTGCCAGCTCTGTGGCACACAGCAGGACAAATGGCCTTTGGGCTAAGTCCAGGTGTGCAATTAAACATCCTTTCTGTGCCATGGGGCTGCTCCTGGAGCTGAGCTCAGCCGTGGGCAGCTGCAGCACTGCCCCAGCCCCATATCACCCTGGGGTTGATCTGCTGGTGCCAGAACCACCACCTTTGAAGCTGATCCCATCCTTCTGCTCCTGAGTTGGTCTCCTGCCCCCTTCCCCGCCTCTCCAAGGGAAAATGGGCTCCAGCACCTGCACAGACACTTGCTGGGGCTGAGCAAAGGAGCTGCTGGAGAAGAAAAAGGTGTGTTGCTACCATGGAGCAGTGGAAATGTACTGACACCGTTGGGCAGGGCAGGAGGGAGTGGAGTAGCCCAGGGTGCTTTCAACACAAAGACCGTTTTTCTTGTGAACAACTCCAGTCTTGCCACAGGAATGAATCTGGGCTGGGGCTGCACTGCTGCTGGGATTGGCTGCACCACGGCCAGGCAGCAGCTTTGTTCAGTAGAAGCACAACATGAAACCAGCACCCAGGTCTTTGGGCATGTGAAATCAGTACCCTTCTCTTCCTGGGGTGCCTGTGTGGGAACAGAGGGTCTGGGCAATTCCAGGTACCTGGAATTGGATGCCACAACCTGCCCCGGTGCTGCCCTCTCATTGCACAGCCCTGCTGGAGCTGCCAGTGTGTTGCAACTGGCTCAGGATCTCCTCCAAGTGCCGGAGTCCACCACAAGGTGAATTCTTTTCCTGGCACACCTCCCTGGCAATAAACCACACACACCTCAGCGGGCTAAAATCCACACGGGGGATATGTCTGCATGAAMCAAACAGCTGCTCTTTCTCTGTTTCCTCTGTTATTGATTAATGCCTCTTAATGACTCCAACCTCAAAAAAAAAAAATCTTGTAGTTGCTGCCTGTCACAGAAGATCAATGGAGCAGCATTAGCAGGAGATAGAGGCAAACTGTCCTGGGTGAGCTCTCTGCTGAGGCCAAGCTGGAAGCAGCACAATCAATAGTTCAGCATGACCTCTCCCTCTTGCTTGCTTTCCTTCTCTTTGAGCTGGTTGGGCAATAAAGTCTGCTCTGAGCTTTCACCAGGACTAGATTATAACTATCCAAATTGATCTGATATGTAAAGGATAAAAGGGCCTCTTAAGCCAGCTGTCTGCACTGGCAAAACTCAAGTGGCTGAGCAGACAGGGTCAGACCCTTATTAATTCCTGGATGCTTGGGACCCTGCTCATGCCATGCGTGAAAGCTGGACCACAGTGCTGGAGGGAGTCAATTAGTCATGACAAATCCAATCCGACTTCTCCCCAGAGCTTTCCCAGTCAGCTGCCTGTGCTGCTGGTGCCTTTTCACGAGTGCGCTGTCATTGAAGCCACTGTGCCCTGTCCCTCCCTCTCTCTTTTTGTGATGCCTCCTTGTTTCTCTTATTTCCCTTTCTCCAGGGAGAGATTGTGCTGAGGAGGGAGAGCGCTTTGTTGGTTCACATGCTTGGGAGATGCTGCAGTGAGCAGATGTGTCCCAGGTGAAGTGTGAGGTCCCTGGGCAGAGGAGGTGAGGGGAGGGGGTTGGTTCTCCTTTGCTCAGACAGCCACAGCCTTCTTGAAAACCTTCTGCACATCAACCCTCCAAACTGCAGCCTCTCTCCTCACTGAAGCTGATAAACAGGGAGTGCCTGGCAGATGAAGGTTGGCTTAAAAACTGTGTCCAGAGCTGCTCATCCCACCTGTGCATCTGCATCTCTTCTGAGGCCAGCTGAGCCCCATGCCTGCTCCAAGAAATGTCTCCCTGGCCAAGCCTGGCTTTGGGAGCCAAATGCCCAGGGTGAAAGCCATGCCCTGGAGGGGCTGGGGGCTGGCAGGGGCTGTCTGTGGGCACTGGTGAGGGAGGAATCCCCAGGGCTGTGTCTCCCAAAGCAAGACCTGATGATTAATAACTCCATAATCTAAGCCAGCGCAGGGATCTGCTTGCTCAGCCCCCTTCTCCGAGCTGCTTTGCAAGCTCCCTTTCCTCCTTGGCTGGGAAGCGCCCACGGTTGGCACATGATGGAAATCCCAATGAGAGAAGCTCCCCTTCCAGAGCCAGCACCGCAGGGCTCCCAGCCACAGCCACCACCCTCTGCCTTTAACCCCAGCACTGCCTGCACAGCCCTCGAGCTTCCCTCTCTTCCACCTCACAGCTCAGGGCCAGGGACATCCCCGGTGTGTCCCCAGCCCAAGGGGATGGTGGTGAATGAAGGGTGAGACCCCCAGACAGTTCCCAGCCAGCCGGGAGCTCTGTGGGAGCTGCAATCCTGGCCCGAAGCATCCAACGAGTCCCAGCACCCCCGTTCAACCCCCCCTCCACTTCGTAGTGCTTAATTACAAGTAGCAGGGATTTGGAGAGGAAGCGGAGGGGGCGAGCACAGGACAGATTGGAGGGAAGATTGTGCTGGGGGTGGCAGGGCTGTCAAGCCAGAAACACAAGAGCTGATTAGCATTTCTAATTATAACCGCTGCGCTCAGCCCGGCAGGACCCGGCAGGCAGCAGAGGCAGCTGACGGGCTGTGCAGAGCCAGCTGTGGATGCCACGCAGGAAGCGCGGGCGATCAGCCTCAAATCCTTCAAAGATGCACAGAAAAGAGCATTAAAGCCTGGATCCATCATCTCCCGAGCCGCCTGGRAATGCCGGGTGCCATCGCAGCCCGCCGGGGGCAGAAATCCCTCTGGTTTGTGGCCGTGGGGCTGATCCTGATGGCAGAGGAGAGGAGAGGAGCATGTATTTTGGTATTTTGGTTCGGGGTCCTGCACCCCGCTGCCGAGCTGCAGCTCTGGGCACTGCGGCTGATGACACTGGGCTGTCCCCAGCTGCCACCCGACTCTGACATCCCACCAGAGCAAGGTGGGCAGCACAGGCTGCTCTGCAGGGGATGCGGGGATGGGTGGCTGCTCACGAGTCACTGCTCCGCACTGCTGTTAGCTCTGCCTGGAGATCATTTACTCATTATCATTGAGTCAGGTAAATATTACGGCAAATGAGCGCCCCAGGGCTGTGGCTGCCCGGCGAGCTGCCGTGTCCCGAGGGCACAGCGCTCTTGGGGACGTGCCCGCAGAGCCACCGCCTGGCAGGGAAGTGATCAGAGGCCAGCGTGCGGCACGCTGCGGGCTTAGCTGGGATTAACAGGGCTTTGGCCAGGAGAAACTGAAGCGACTTAATCAAGGCTGTGAGTGATAGAATTCCCAGGGAGGAGATGAGCACTGACTGATCCCGGCATCTTCKGGATGCTGACAGCGCCTGCGGGACCGTTTTCCTCACCTCTGAGCTCTGCGTGCCTGCCTGGTGCTGGAGCCTATCCTGACAGTGCCAGGGCAATTTTGGGGAGGGGAGAGATCGTTTGTACAGGTGATGCATCCCTGGTGCCTGGGGTAGAAACCGGAGATGGGCACCACGGGGAGAGATCTCGCTTCCCTTTGTGTTGAATACAAGGTATCATCACACCTGCAGAATTTTTATTACTCTTTTGATTGGATTAATTAATCATTCAGYGATAACCGCTCATTAGGTATTCTAACAATCAATACTAATCACTTAATTACTTGGCATATTACAGCTTGGGATGGTCTGCTCATTCCTAATTAGATTCACTGGACAATCTGAATTTTGCAGAGCCCTGCGGCAGAGTTCTGTGGATTTCAAGMCACCCTCAGCCCTGGCCCAGGTGTGTCATTTCTCTTCTCCATCGAGGATTCTTCCCCCTATATTAGCCTCCAAAATCAGGGTTCAAGTCACAAGGAGCTGCAGGAGCAGGGTGAGCAGGGAACATGGAATGCATCCCGCAATGCACCTTCCTGTCCCTGCTGTTYCCCAAATTACCAACCTCACCATCAAAAATAAATCTCAAAGGCTCTTCTTTTTTTCCTGTCTTAATTAACACTAAAAATAAGAACCTGCTGGAGAACCATCCTGGCTTCAGGGGGATGGGAAAACCTGCCTGGGTGGAGGCTGTGGGTGGCCCAGGTGACGTTCATCACCGAGGGCAATGCCAGCCCAGCCCACACGGAGGTCAGGGCACAGCCCTGGAGCAGCAGGGACCTCCTCGGGGTTAAAAGCACCAGCAAACACGCTGCAGGATTTGGGAGGTCTCAGTCAGTTTTGTGTGATGCTTCTTATTCATCACCTCTATTCGGATTAGTCCAGCAAAGGCTTTTGCTCATTAGGCCCTGATTCCTCGGTGCTTGGCACTCACACTGAGCAGGGATCTGGGCTCCAGCTTCTTTTCGAAGGTCATTTTGAGCCAAATCCAAAAGGAAGGAGCAACCTGAACCATGAAAAGGGGGCAAATGGATAATCTGAAGATTTGCTGATAGCAAGCAAGGAATTATCTTAACAATGACCTCGTGACTGAGTCTCCCAGATCGTTTCCCATCACATCATTTGCTCTCTGTCCCTTTTGCTCTAACTTGCCTGTGCACGCAGGATCCCCCTGGATGGGGCTGTCCCTGGTCTGTCGGACACAAAGCAGGTGCTGTCATGAGGTTTCCCTGCCCAGCCAAGTGCAAACAAGGGAAGACGAGCCACTGCTGCTGAGCTTCAGGGTGGGGAAGGGACACAGCGAGGAGGAGAAGGAGCAGAGAGGATGGCAGGGCTCAGGCCTGAGGGGATGCAGCCCCCGAGCTGTGCTCACCCTCTCTGGGTGACAACAAGGGAGTCTGCCCGTCTGCCACCCAAAATGGCTTTTAACAAACCTGGAGCTGCTGTGAGTGCTGGGGGCCAGGTGGGATCAGCATCTCCCTGCTCAGCCAGGATCTTCAGCGAGGGCTGGGGGAACCCCTGTGCGGTGGGGTGAGCCTGAGGATGGCATCTCCGAGTGGGTGGAACCCCGGAACGTGGCGTGGGGATGAAATCCTCAAGTGTGATGCGCGGGTGGACGGGGACCCCCGGGGGCTGTGGCGTGCGACCCGCGGGGCTGTGGCGTGTGACCCTCGGGGCTGTGGCGTGTGACCCCGGGGCTGTGGCGTGTGACCCGCGGAACTGTGGCGTGTGACCCGCGGGCGGGATGCCCA
>CADDXX010000498.1:487932-581064 GCA_902810485.1 Alauda arvensis
AGGCCCGCGGCCGCGGGGCGCCCGCAGCATGCGGAGGATCCGGCGGCTGGTGCATCTGGTGCTGTTCTGCCCCTTCTCCAAGGGCCTGCAGGTACCGGGCACGGGCAGGATGCGCCGGGATGCATGGATGGATGGATGGATGGAAGGATGCCGGGCTCGGGGATGCGCCGGGCCGGGGGGGGATGCGCTGGGATGGGGGATGCGGGCTCCGGGGTGCCCGTCTCCGCATCCTGGCACCGGCCGTGCACAAAGGGACGCTCCGCCTCGGTCTCCCCGACGCCGGTGCAAGGAGCCGGGGGCCGGGAAGCGGCACGGCGGGTCTGGAGCGGCACCGGGGGCCGCAGCGGTTGCATAACTCCGCCGTKCCGGAGCCTGGGAGCACCGGGACAGCCCGCAGCGCTGGGTGAAGCCGCCGATGCAGCAGGGCAGGGATGGCTCCTTCCTTCTCTTTCTTTCATTTTCCCTCCTCTTCCCATCCCTGAGCTTCCGAGGGGCCGGGCACCTGCCTCACATCTCCGGGGATGCTGGGGCCGGGGATGTCAGGGATGCTGGAATGGCTGATTTCTCTGCAGCCGCGGCTGTGGCAAAGATCCGGGAGCAGAGGGGTTATCCCGGAGGGGATGAGGGGACACCGGAGGGGAYACCCGGTGCTGGCAGGAGGTGGGTGCAGAGCTGGGACTGCTGTGAAACAACCCCCGTGTTCCCAGGGGAGCCACAGGGATGGAGCAGGATTTTGTTGATGCTGCATCCATTTTGCCTTTGAAGTCAGCCCCAGCCCAAAGTCACTTCCAGATCCTCCGGAGTCACTCTGAAACTAAACACAGCAACTCTCCCAGGGTAACACCCTTCAGTGCAGGGGAAGGCAATGGGGAGGGAAAACCCTGTGCTGAGACTGAGGCGCTGGAGGAACCCTCAAAATCCAAAACCCAAGCAAAGCTCGGGGGAACCTCATTGAAATGCATCCCCCACTCCCACATTTCTTTCTACCATTTAGGGGATGATGAAGCCAGAGCTCCCCATGCCATGCTCAGGCTGCAGTCCTGACCCCCCTTCTGCCACAGGAACATAATGGATTCTAAGTCAGAATAAGTAAAAAGTGAATTTKTGGCTATTCCAGGGTTTTCCAGGAGGTATCCCTAGTGGGAAGAGCCCCTTTGCTGAGGGCAGGGGGGCTCATGCACCCACCCTGGGCAGTTTTGGGGGGCTGCTGTGCTGGGGGTGGATCTCAGGGTCTCAGTGTGTTTGACTTCAGGGCCAAGAGCTGGTTCTCAGCTCACAGGAGCAGCCACCCACACTTTGCCTTTGCCAAGTGCTGGCTGTGCTTGGCTTCTCTTTAATTTAATTTCACGTTAATTAGCAGTGCCATTGCCTGACAGGCAAACAGGGCACCCTGGCCCGCTTYACACTTTGGGGTTTCCAATTAACAGGAGGAATGTCACCATCTCCAGGCAGAGCTGCCTGCTCTCACCCTCACTGCCCATTCCTGTGGCTCCCAGAGCCCCGACAKCTCCTGGAGAGGGGCTGAGGAGGAGCATTTTGGAGGTGGGGAGTGGTTTTGGGCTACAAGACCCATGTCAGGATCCCTGGCAGGTTTTAAAGGTGCTGCACCCACTCAGAACCAGCCCTACCCTGGCAGCAGGGGCTGAGGAGGGTTTGGAGGTGGTCAGAGACCAAGGGCTCTGTGGAATTACCTACAGAAACAGGATGGAATGGTTTGTTTAATGCAAAGATTCATTCCCTGCCCTTTGGATCTGCTCCAYCACAGGAGCCAGGTGAGCAGCCTCTCTTGTGGGAGGCCAGATGGCAGCAGTGCTGCTGTGCCAGGGGCAGGAGGGGAAGGAACAGAGCCAACAAAACAAAATCCTGCTGGGAGCCTCCGAGCTGTTTGCACAGAGCATCACCTGTGAGCTCCCAGGTTTGTTACTCACCCACTCCCACACGGGAGCTGCTGTTGGGAGCTTCCCCTGCCCGTGGGGCTTTGTAAAGGCTCACTTTGTGCTGAGAAGGGACTCCCCAAACAGGAGCAGAGCTCTTGCAGCCCCACTGGGGTACCCCAGGCTTGCACAGGGCAGGAGAGCAGGCGGATGTGGCCACAGCCCCTGGGGATGCACAGCATCCAGCTCCTTGCAGCCCAGCCCAGTAATCCCCCAGCTTTTAGGGAATTTTAAGTGACCTACTTGCAGCAGGAGTTGCATAAGAGACTGATGAATATATATAAAAAAAAAGCTGAAGGTTTCCCCAGCGCTGTGTGGCAGAAGCCACCCTTGGCCAGCCGCCGCCTCCCTGGGCAAAGCCCTGCCCTTCCAAAAGGCTCTCAAAAGCGTTTCCTTTCCCTTGCAGGGCCGCCTCCCGGGCATCAAGGTGAAGTACCTGCTGGTGGTGTGGCTGGGCATCTTCGTGGGCAGCTGGGTGGCCTACATGCACTACTCGTCCTACTCGGAGCTGTGCCGTGGCCACGTCTGCCGGATGATCATTGTGAGTGCCGCCACAGCCCCGGGGCTCCTGCCTGGGCTGCTTGGCAGCCCCATTTCCAGCCCCCCCAAAGCTGGGAGGAGGAGCCCTCCTGGTGCTGGGCTGCCCTGGTGCTGTCCCTGAGCTCGGAGCAGGAGGGGTGACCTTACCCTGCCAGGGTGACAGCAGAACAATTGAATGGGATGGCAGAGGGAAGCAGCAGGGCAGGTGTGGGCAGGTGCAGGTCTGTGCAGGTGAAGCTGGGATGTCAGGSCAAGGAGCAGGATCTGTGGGCAGGGACAGCACCACACAGTCCCCTCTGGGCTGTGCAGAGC
This sequence comes from Alauda arvensis, assembly GCA_902810485.1. Lineage (NCBI taxonomy): Eukaryota > Metazoa > Chordata > Aves > Passeriformes > Alaudidae > Alauda > Alauda arvensis. The sequence goes on from CADDXX010000498.1 coordinate 490,719, forward strand.
AGGGGGAAAAAGGGCAACACTCCGTGGTACCTCTCTGTGAGTGCTGATGAGCCCAAAGGAAAGCACCAGAGCTCCGTGTGGCAGCCTGGCTCTGTGCTTTGGCCCTGTTTGGGGTTTGCAGTGTGGTGCAAAACCCATGGTGGGATGTCCCCAGGATGCTGTGTGTGCCCATGTGTGATGTCCCCATGGCTGCTGTGTGTGCCCCTGTAGGGTGTCCGCATTGCTCCTGTGTGTGTCCCTGTGTGATGTCCCCATGGCTGCTGTGTGTGTCCCTGTAAGGTGTCCCCAGGATTGCTGTGTGTGTCCCTGTGGGATGTCCCCATGGCTGCTGTGTGTGCCCCTGTGGGATGTCCCCAGGATTGCTGTGTGTGCCCCTGTGGGATGTCCCCAGGATTGCTGTGTGTGCCCCTGGCATGGCAGCAGGTCTCAGCCCAGCCCAGGCAAGGAGGGGGAGCTGGGCTGTGTCAGAACAAGCCTCGTTGATCAATCCCTCAGCAGAGAAGGGAGGCAGGAATTGCCATAACAACAGCRACGATCGTTTAATTTGATTTTCTGCCTGACTCCGACCGCGGGGTCTTGGGCGCTAATTCCTGCTTGGAGCTGGGGCTTCCAGACTCCGTGTCTGGCCCTGTCCCCTGTGAGCAGGTCCAAGGGTTAATTCCCATCCACAACAGAAAAATAAAAGGGAAAAGATGCAGTGAATGTYTGCAGCTCCAGCTTCCAGCCCTGAGGCTGCCGTGCCCTGGCTGAGGAGCTGCAGAGCTGCAGCCTCTCCTGCCCAGGGATGTCTCCAGCTCCATCAGCAGATCAGAGCCACTGTCTGTCCTTGTCCCTGCCACCCCCTGGACTGGGGCCAGCCTGSTTCACAGCAGGGACTGCTGCTCTGCTGAGGAGCCTGAGCCTGTGCATCCTCACCCAACTCCACACTGCCCTCTCCTCCAGCCCAGGAAGTTCTCCCAAACCCCTGGATTTGCAGCAGCAGCATCCAGGAACAAATCCCTGAGGTTCCTCCAGCAGCACAGGGGTCCCTGCCAGCCCAGCCCCACTGAGCCATCTCTGAGGGCCAGCTGAAATCTGTCCCTGCTGAGTTCCTCTCTCTCCTTGCCCTCCCCAGTGTGACCAGTACAAGAAAGGGATCATTTCTGGCTCCACGTGCAAGGACCTGTGTGAGGAGCGTGGCCTCCTGTTCCAGCACTGCCTGTCCTCGTCCCCCAGCCAGCAGGTAAGGTCTGTGCCCCCCACCCCTGCCASGGGCTGGGCACCAGCATCAAACCCTGCAGATCTCCCCCTCTGCCCATCCTAAAGCAGAACCCAGCTCTCTCCTGTCTCCACTTGCTGTCCCCCTGCCTGTGCTGCAGGTTTACAGAGGGCTCTGGAGGGACAGGGAGGTGATCATCAAATGTGGCATCGGGGAGGCCCTGAGGGCCGAGGGCCGCCCGGACTCTGTGCCCAGGAGGGACGTGGTGCTCTTCGACAAACCCACGCGGGGCACCTCCATGGATGAGTTCAAGGAGATGCTCCTCAACTTCCTGAAGGTCAGTGCGGGGCCCTGTGTGATCCCACAGGCTCCTGGGGGTCAGAAACAACAATTGTGTTTTTCCTTCCCTTTGAACAAAAGCTCCTCCTGCCCGTGCCCCCCTCCCACTGCTGGGTGCCAGTGCCATGCACTGGATTCGTGGAGGAAAATCTCCATTCTCTCCCTGTGGGATTTCAGAGGCAGCATCCCTGGAGGTGGCTGTGCCACGGCTGTGGGTGGCATCTGTGCCTGGCAGAGCTGAYTTGGTGGCCCTGGTAGTTGTGGGTTCTGCAGCAGTGGTGGGGTGGCAGCTCTGGCAGGAGGGTCCAGAGCAGCCCTGAGGCTGCTAAGATTCTGCTGGTGCTGGATCTGCCCACACATGGCATGGCACTGGATTTTCTGGAGTGTCACCATTTCCTCCCCTCCCCAGCTCAGCTTTTTGCTCCTCCAGTTGGGTTTGGGATGTGACACCCAAACATGGAGACCTGTGAGGGCCTGATGCCACTTCTTATCCCATTTGCAGTCCAAGCTGGGGGATCAGCCATCTCTTCCCGCCCTGGTGAGCCGCATCATCACCATGGCAGACGTGAACCGTGACAAGAAGGTGTCCCTGGCYGAGGCCAAATCCATCTGGGCGCTGCTCCAGCTCAACGAGTTCCTCCTCATGTTCTCCCTGCACGAGAAGGAGCACACGGCCAAGCTGCTGGGGCACTGCGGGGACCTCTACGTCACCGAGAAGATCCCCCACACCTCCCTCTACGGGCTGGATGTCCCCCCTTTCCTGCAGTCCCTGCTGCCTTCCGTGGCCCACCAGCTCATCCACCAGTGGTTCGCGCCGGCCTGGCCCCGGCGCGCCAAGATTGCCATCGGCCTCCTGGAGTTCGTGGAGGAGATCTTCCACGGCACCTACGGCAGCTTCTACATCTGCGAGAGCAGCCTGGGCAACGTGGGCTACAACGACAAGTACGACTTCAAGATGGTCAAGCTGAGGGAGGTGGCGACCGAGATGACAATCAGAGGCTTCCTGAAGGGCCGCCACTGCGAGCAGAACGGGGACTGCACCTACGGGCGCGACTGCACGGCCACGTGTGACAAGCTCCTGAAGCAGTGCAAGGGMGACGTGGTGCAGCCCAACCTGGCCAAGGTGTGCGGGCTGCTGCAGGACTATCTGCTCTACGGAGCTCCCCTGGAGCTGAAGGAGGAGCTGCAGAAGCAGCTGCGAACTTGCATGACCCTCAGCGGCCTGGCCAGCCAGATGGAGGTGCACCACTCCCTCGTGCTCAACAACCTCAAGACTTTGCTCTGGAAGAAGATTTCCAACACCAAATATTCCTAACGGGGGGGAAGCGCGGCCCTGGAGTTTCCAGTCTGTGAGCTTGGAGTGAGGTCCGAGGGCTGAAGGCCTGTTTCTCCATCCTCTCCCCCACCAGGAAAAACACACYCCTGCACAGGGAGTTCAGCAGAGCTGCAGCCCCTTCTCCTTCATGGAAAACCAAGCATCRTGACTTCCACCACCCAGCAGCATCAGGGATGGGTCRGAGCAGGGCTGGGACAYGGAGCAGGGCTGAGCAGGCTTGGGGGAGGAAGAAAAACACGGAAAGGGATGAGGAAGCAGAGCCCAGCTGGATGCATCAAACTGTTCCTTGATGAGCAGGAAAGCAGAGCAAAGCCATGGGAATGAATCATTCAYGCTGTACTTGTCACATCTCCTTTTGAGGAACGGCTCTGATGTAAATAAACAGCTTTTACGTGAATCACACACCCGTCCATCAATAGCCAAACAGCAGCCCGTTAAGTACCAGCTTGTTTGTGATCCAAAAAGGAGGAAAAGGTAGATTTCCCCATTGAAAAGTCTCTCCTGAAGTGTCTGAGTCATCTGCCATCAGCTCCAGCTGTCACACAGGAAGCAGCCCAGCTGTCTGTCGCACCCTGGAGAATCGTGGCAGTTCTTGGGTTCCGTTTTTTAAGTGCCTGACCCTGACGGTGATGCCGTGGCTCGGGAGAGGCTCCCCCCCCGCAGCTGCTCCTGCCCCCAGCCTGGAATTGGCAGCACAAAGCCATTCCCTCCCGTGGGGGCTCTGGAAGCAGCCGAGGCCAAGGACGGCTGAAAGGCAAAGGGCTAAACACGAACCGCTGTGAGCCTTGGTGTGCTCCGGGTGTCACTGCCCGCCACACTCGGAGCAGGGATGAGCCAACCCCTCTGTTTCATTCCCCCAAAAACTTAAGCTGGGCTTGCCCTGCCGAGGTTGAAGGTTAATACCAGAAWAATCCAGTGCTTCTCTCATTATTAAAATGAATTTCCAGGCAAAGCTTTTAGCAGGTCTCCTGACATTTTTTTTTAATTTTTTTTGGCTGTGTCTACACTCCCAGGGCTCCAAGTGTGGCTGTTTCTTTGAAATRCTCAATTTTAGCAATCTCAGTGCTCTGGGCAGGGAGGGAGAGCTGGATAAACTCCCCCAAGGTTGCTCTGTTCCCAGCACTGCCCTATTCCTGCTGCTCAAGCAYGTGCTGCTTCTCCTGCCAACAATTCCTGGGGGAAGTGCAGCCCATGTGCAATCACAAAATAAAAACACGCCTGGCACTGCAGCACCAGGGCTGCAAATTTTGGAGCCCTTTGGGGAGAAAGATCAGGATTTTCCTTCTGTTGGCTCTTTAGGATGATCATCACCTCTCACTGGGGATGTTTTGGTGTCAGGAGTGTCCAGCAGAACCATCAGAGCTCACTCCCTGCTAAGGAGTTGCCTCTGAAATGGGATTTATCCATGGAAATGGGATTTATCCATGGAAAACTTGAGCATTCCTAAGGATTCTGTGTGTGAAGGGAAGCCTGGATTGGGGGTGGGCACTGCCAAGGTCCTGCGTGCAGGTGCACAGGAGGGAAAGGCAGGGCTGGAATTCACTGGAATTCACTGGAATTCAGGATTGTGGCTCCAGGCAGCCACCCCAGCTCCTCATCCCTGTCCTGCATCCCCATGGCAACAGCTCCCCTGACAAATCCATCTCCTCCTGCCATCAGCAGAGGAATCCACCGTGCCTGCCAAAATCCCCTCCTCAGGGCGGCAGAAAAGCCATTTTTCATCCTTCCCTCCATTGTTCACTCCCACTAAATCCCTGCTGTTCCCTTCCCTCAAAGCACCTGGAAAARTGGAGGAAAGCTTCAATCTGAGAACCTCTCTAAATATTGATGAAGAGGTGGCCCCTGTAGCTGAGAGACCTGGTTCTGACAGCTGAATTGAAATAATAAAGACACTTGTGACAACAATTGCTCAGTTAATCCATGCCCCCGAGGGCCTGGACACTCCCAGGAATTCTGCTCACCACTAATAAAAAGCACAGTGAGTGCAGTTTACAAACCACACCGGGGTGTAGGAGAGAAATGAGTCAAGGCAAAGCTGTTTTACACCCAAATTCCTCCAGATTCCCCACAGGAGATGGAAAAAAAAAAAGCCAGGACACTCCAAGACTGACAGTGTGATCTCACTGGATCCCCTCAGTGCCCATGGGGATGGAGGTAAAACCTTTAATTGCTTTAAAACAATCCTAAATCCTCATACCCACAGAGTTTCAAATCCTAGAATGGTTAAAAAATAGCATTACTTGGGGTGCTACRAACACACAGCACAATCCTTTCAGTCTTGTAGGTGGCATCTTTATTTAGTTTTTTTAGAATTTATTTATTTAAATCCTTAACCATGTAGAGAAAACACAGATGATCAAGCTTCAGGAATCTCCAAGCCATCAGACGTTGGTGCTGCCACGCAGTTCTCAGCTGCCACGTTTGTCAGACATCCTGCAGCTCCAGGCATGATCTGCAAATAAAAAACAAAAGGCCCAGGATGTCAGAGAAGCTGAAAAAAAAACAGGCAGGAAAAGGGTGCAATAATGTCATTATTAATGAGCTAATTAACCCATGCCACCCAGACCCTGCTGCCCTCATTGTCTTGGGATTGTCCCAAGGTTTTTCACATCCCAGAGGAAATAAAGATGAAATATAAAATGAAACCACATTTTGTCATCAGGGTTTACTAGGAAGCTTTTAGAAAGCGATTTCTTTCAGAACAGAAGGACATGGCACAGATTTAGGGGAAGCTTTTTGTTATGGCATCAGAAGGGTTCTGGAAAATAATCTGGCTGGGGGAGTTTAGAAAAGGGATAATTTAAGAGGATAGCTGGAGCCTGTTCTGGGTTATTCCATCACTCCCTAAAAATCCAAGGTGAGTTTGCCAACCTTGGTGCAGAGCCAAGCTATTAATAGTGCAGGGAAAAAAAATCTGAGCTAATTCCAGCCTCTAAAGCCATGACATAAAGCAGTGCTCGATGATGAAGGGCTGTGCTGTGTGCTGAGAGATTTTTAATTTCTCTCTAAASCACTTTCATGCAAAACATTCACGTTTTGCCACAGCTGAGAGGCAGTTTTTCCTTCAGAAAAGCAATATCCATGGCCCAGGGGTGTGCTAGGGGAAGGGCAGCTCCAGTAAATGCCACCAGGAAAATGTTCCTGGCTCTGCTGTGCCTCACACAGGGACGTTGTAAAGGGACACTCATTAGCACTCAGTGCCATGCAGGACCCCTSTGTGAGGAAAGCCTGATGAAAAACCCCAAACACAGATTGCAGGGTTAAAAAAAGTAATTTCAATCAAAGAGCCACATCCTTCAGCATAACCACATCCCCACAACCTCATTATCATTATTTTCCCAAAGCCAGCGACTCTGGCCAATTAAAGGCCTCACTCTGCACCACGGAGGCACCTTKGGCCCTGGAATGGCCATTGAATGARGTTTCCCTTTTGGCAGTGCCAGAGTTTCTCACTGCAAAGCCTCAGGGTCACAATCTCTGCATGCTCAGAGCTGCTCTGGCTTGGTGTCTGGTGTCCTTTAAGAAGGGACAGCGACACACAGCACATTTTGGATATAGGGACACCTGTGGATGGGGTCTGGGATAGAGGAAGGTGTCCCTGATAAAGAGAAGGACTTTAGGACAGTGTCAGCTGCCCCCTGCCCACCCTCCACCATTCCCCAGAGAGCAAGAAAAGCCCTCAGGAAGTTGTCAGCTTGTTGAGCAATCCTGGGAGCTCACGGGGCTCAGAGCACCAGGGAAGGCATGGCCTTGTTGCTGTCTGCCACCGAATGACACAGCCGTGGCACTGCAGCCACGCCTGCAACACGAGATGGGGCAGGGCACTGCAGCACTGCAGTTTACCTGCAACACGAGTTGGGCACTGCAGCTCTGCAGCTCACCTGGCCTGGGGCTCCTCCGTCTCTGCCGCGGCCTCTGGAAAAGCAGAAGGAAACACACGGACAGAGTTTAGCCACACCCCAAAGCCTGCTCACTGTTTCACAACAGGATTCTAAAAGAAATAAATGAACAGCATTGGGATATTTAGATTTTTGGTCAGGATTAAGGTTGGTGACTCTTAAGAGTTGCCACGTGGTTTTACAGATCACTTGAGCTTACTCTTCTGTAACACAAGTGGCACCCAAAGGATTAAACAGAGCTTCCCACTCTGCTGCATCAGGATCTCCCATTTGAAGCAGCTCAGAATTAATTCCCCCCCAGTCTCCTCTCAAATGAACCATGTCAGGCTATCAATCACTCAGAGTGCTCACGGGGTGCAGAGCAAACGAGCGTAGAACACAGCCTGGGTCTCTCTTGCCACTCATTGACACAGAGATGCCACAGCAGCCATCCCTGCAACGCCAGTGGCAGCCTGGGGGGAACAAAAACCCATTTACACTGGAAAAAAAAACGGAATTGTGTGTGGATGTCCATCCCTGGGAGCGCTTAAGGGCAGGCTGGATGCTGCTCTGAGCAATCTGGGATGGTRGAAGGAGTCCCTTCCAATCCAAACCATTCCATGGTTCTGTGGTATTTATAAAAACGAGATTTTATCATCCATTTCAAAGGTATTTTGCTGCACGTGGAGATACCAAACTCCACTTACAGTGAGAAMGGTGGTTGAAGCTTGCTTGGTCATCTTTCATCGTAGACCACACTTTATTTCCGAAGTCACACCATCTTGGTCACTTCATTTTTTTTTCCACTGCCAGGCTAAAGAAAGAAAAAGAAAGGAAAAAGGAAAAATGCTGTTAATAATTGTCTAACAACCTAGTGTGCAACACACCAATTAACCAGAAAACCAGAGAATAACAGCAATTTAAAAAAATAATACCTACTAAATATTCATTTTACCTACTGAAATATTTGAAAACCCTTAATTTTCTTCCTTTCTTCAGCGCAGTATAATAAAACATACACAACTGAGTATGCTTTACATTACAGCTACATATACAAGAATACGCTCGGTTTATAATATACGGATACATCATTAATATTATAATTATATATTGATAGATGTAATAATATATGTAATTTGCTTGTAGCGCGTTCCATGCTATTCCCGATTTCCAGCGCACGTGGCGGCTCCCGGAGCGCACCGAGCCCCGGGGCCGGGCCGGGCCGTGTGGCTGAGGGGGAAGCGCCGTTCCCGCAGCCTCACCTCGCTGTGTCCTCCCGCAGCCGCCGCTCAGCGCCGGGGGAAGCRGCGCCGGGGCCGGGGGGAAGCGGCGCGGGGCCTGAGGGAGCCTCGCCGTGCCATGGGCGGGATGGATGGCGCAGCTGCGGGGCCGCCTCAAGCAGCACCGGGTCTGCTGCGCCTGAGGGGCGCAGGGCTCCCCGGTAACCCCGCCGGGAGAGGCCGATCCCGGCCACGGTGCCGATGCCGGTCCCGCTGAGGCGCCGCTAGAGCTCCGCTCCCAACGCCCCGCGCCCGCAGAAAGGACGATTATGGGCCCGACTCGCGGTTATATAGGGCGGGAAATGGGGGTGCGTGCGCGCCGCTCTTCCGCCCGCCAGCGCCCCCTGCCGGGCCGGAGGACTCAGAGCAGCGAGTGGGCGGGGCTGGGAGCGCGGCTGGGGACAGGGGACGGGACATGGGACAAGAGATAGGACATGGGATGGGACACGGGATGGGATACGAGAGGGGACACGGAATGGGACACGGCACGAGACATGGGATGGGACACGGGGTGAGATATGGGATACAGGATGCGACATGAGATGGGACACCAAGCCCTGCCCAGGACTGCACTAGGAGCTCCCACAGAGACACGAGGCATGTTAAAGTGTGGATATCCCTTTTCTCAGCTGCTCCCRGAGTCCCCCACCTCCCTTGGTAGCAAAGGATGGGCACCCAGTGTGTCCCGGGACAAAGKGGGGACCCTCTGACCGCCACCCTGCATCAGGCACTCTGAAACACCCCCAGCTTGAGGACATCCTTGCCCTCCCATCGGTGTGACTGCCCTGGCCAGATTCCAGATCCCATTCCACAAGGGAAAAACCCAGAAAGGATCAAAGGGCTAAATCCTTTTATTTGGTAAGAAAAGACACAAGATACAAGTGGTTCCAGGTGAGATCATGAGCTCAGGAAAGCCACAGGACAGCGGCACCTCCCTGCAATGGTGACAAACTCAAGGACAGGAGCAGGGGCTGGCTCACTGCATTTCCCTTGCATTGCTCTGGACAATTTTTTGGAGCTGGAGACCCTCCACAGCTGTGACTGCTGTGGGACCACCATGCACAGAACCGGAGGGATCCCCTCCCCAACCAGCCAAAAGCTGTGCCAAAAGCCAGCTGTGCTCTGCATGCAGAGCCAGTCCCATGGAATTACAACAGACGCACTGAGCCCTAACCGGGCTCTAATTGCCCTCAGCTTTGCTCTGCAGCTCCCTGAAGGCCTCGYTGTGCCTCCTCTTGTCCTTGGCGCGGATGATGGTCATCCTGAAGAGCTTGCAGTAGAGCTCCACGGCCGCGGGGCTGTCGTCGTTGCCGGGGATGGGGTAGCTGATCAAGCACGGGTTGCAGTTCGTGTCCACCACGCCCACCGTGGGGATGTTCATCTTGGCCGCGTCGCGGATGGCCACGTGCGGCTCGAAGACGTTGTTGAGGGTGCTGAGGAAGATGAGGAGGTCGGGCAGGCGGACGCCGGGGCCGAACTGGACGTGGGCGTTGGTGAGGATCCCGCCCTGCCAGAAGCGGGTGTGCGCGTACTCCCCGCACGCCCGCGCCGTGCTCTCGACCAGGTGGCAGAACTGGCGCCGGCGGCTGACGAACAGGATGATGCCCCCGCGGTAGGCGACGTGGGCWGTGAAGTTGAGGGCCAGCTGCAGGTGCTGCATGGTCTGCTCCAGGTCGATGATGTCCTGGTCCAGGCGGCAGCCGAAGATGTAGGGCTCCATGAACCTGCGGGGGRCAGCGGGATGGGGTGTGCAGGCACTGAGTGCTCCACAGGAACCATCCCATCCTCCTGCTCCTGCTCCCGGCTGATACCAGAGGTGCTCTCTGCAGAGAGCCCTCGCACCCAGTGTCTGTCCCAGCCTCAGACCAAGCCAGCAAATGTGGTCTGGGGAAGCATTCCCGATGCCAACGAGCACTGCATCACGAAAAGCATCACTCACCTGTGCCGACACCCCTTTTTGTGGCCCAGGTGCACCCGAGCATCGAAGAGGTCTTTCAGGGTGAAGAGCTCCTTCACTCCGAAGAAGTCGGGGTGGCTCAAAGGCTCAGTCAGCAGCTTGTCATCTTCAGCTGAGAGAGAGGAAACAAATAATCACTGTTTGGGGGGACGAGCTGGGACTGCAGAGCCCAGTGCACCACCACCGGCTGCTGCAAGGCGGTGACACCACACGGGCATCGCTCAGGGGCTGGGGGTGCAGCGCCCGGCTCTGGGGGTGCACGGCAGCACTCACCGCGGGGCCGGCTGGCTGCCGGGGCCGGGGCCGGGACAGAGACGGTGCTGTAGAGCCGCGGGGCTGCTGCGGGAGAGAAACACGAGTGTCACACGGGCGGCCCGGGGCGCTCCGAGCCGCGCCGGGCCCCGCCGCTCACCTGCCCGCAGGAGCCGCGGCAGCGCCATGCTCCGAGCCCGCCGCAGGGCACGGACACGGACGAGAAGGAGGAGACGGAGGAAAGGAGAGGAGGGGGAAGGTCAGCGGCGCACTTTCCGCTTCCTGCGGGGCGGAGCGGGGCGCACCCTCCGCCCTCCCCGGGGGCGGTTGCGCGGCGCTCGCTCCCCGCCCTCCGCGTTTGGTCGCCGGGCAACGCTCGGTGCCCGCAGCTCCGTGCCCGGCGGCTCCATCTCCGCAGCTCCATCCCTGCAGCTCCGTGCCCGGCGTCTCCATCCCGTGCCCGCAGCTCTGTGCCTGGCGGCTCCATCCCCGCAGCTCCATCCCCGCCGCTCCGCCATGTCCGGCCTCAGCCCGGGGGTGCCCAGCCGTTTCCAGGAGCTCACCTTGTGCCGCCGCTACGGGTGAGCGCTGCCCCGGGCGCGGCCCCGCCGCCGGCCCCGCTCCCCGCGTTACCCCCGCTGTGCTCTCTCCTCTCCTCAGGCAGCCTCCGGCTCACCCCCGCTTCCGGACCCTCAACCAGACCTACGGCAGCAGGGCCCCCACCGTGCACGAGCTGCCGGTACGCGACCCGCGGGGCTCCGGGGCACGGCACGGCCCGGTTCGGTCCCGAGGCACGGCCCGGTTCGSTCCCGAGGCACGGCCCGGTTCGSTCCCGAGGCAGGCGGGGAYGCGCTGCCMTTAMCCCGCCTCCATCCCCGCCGCATCCAGGCGCTGTCGATGTTTAAAATGTTTAAAACATCCCCCCACCACCACCTCCCTTCCTGTTTTCTCGCCACCCGCAGAACTCCTTCCACTCGCTGCCGCACAAGTTCTCGGATCACCTGGGCAAGGCTGGCATGTACAGGAACGACAGCCTGAACACGGCCCTGGAGAAGAGCCACTGCACCGGCTCCGACACCTTCATCACCGCCTACGAGCACCTGGATTTCCACCCCAGCTACAACCCCAGCGGCCCCTCGCACTGCCGGGACCAGCCGCCGTAAGCTGCAGCTTGTGTGTGGCTTGGGAAAAACACCCGCGGCCAGCCTCGGTACTGAACGGAGCCACTGGGTTAGAGAGGGAATGTTATTAGGAGTAATCTATTAAATATTTAATGTGGTTAAGTGTCAGCGAGGTAGCTCATGTGGAGCGTTTTATCTAATTTATCAGCAGCATATGAATACTAGAATAATACAAATTCCGTGTTTATCCCCTTCTCTGTCACTAATGATCCTTTACACTCTTGCCTCGTGTAGCACAGATCATTAAAAATTAACACCTAAACTACTTCTCTACTATTTAATGAATAATCAATCTGCAAGTTTTCCAGAGGTATTCATTAACTGTTTGGATTTCTTGTAGAAAGTTCATGTTGATTCTCTCTCAAAACTACAAAGTTTTAGGAAATTATTCAAATAATGACAAAAAAGAAGATTTTTTTTTAAAAGTTTTATTGGAACAACTGTAGGTACAGACAAAGAAACTGCATCAGTTGGACACTGAAAGAACACCTGAACATTTTTGGCTTAAAAATGAGTTTTYAACAGAAACTACTCTGCCTGTTTATGGATGAGAAACAGTCCCACCTCACAGGTGTAACATAACATTAAAAATGAACATAACATTATTCAAACAGTTTGCTAAAAATATAAATAACGAGTGAAACATTCTGTCCAAACACCACTGCAACTGATACTCTTCACATGTCAGAAACATTCCCTGTTGGTGGTAAGAGCAGGGTGGATCCCCCTCTGCTGCAAACACACCAATAAATTGGAACAGGTAAATAAACTGGGCAGAAATGGGCCTGAAAAGTTAACATTGCCAAGATTTAACATCTGAAAATAAATAAGCAACCCTCTTTCTTTTGCTGTGATTCTCCTATTAGACTCTAGACAATACCTGGAGCTTCTTAGAACTTCCCTTTCTTCTCCTGAAATGAGAAAATAACAAAGTGCTGAGTCAATAGGAGTAGTTGGGACAATGTTACATATATTTTTATCCAGAGATTTTTCTGCAGGTGGCAKAATTTAGGGAGAAGGCTGCCTCTTAAAAATATGAACAGAGTGGATTCTGTCACAAATTTTCCCACTCCATCTGAAAACACCCACCTCTTCTTCCTTGCCTCAATTTCTTCCCTTTTAATTTTACTCTTGAAGCCAGTTCCTTTGAAGAGTTTGGCATGCAGTGTATCTAAGTGTTCAGAGGTTAGACTAAATACACYTTTTAAAAAAGAAATACCAACACAAATCCAAAATTTCATCCTAAAATTGACTCATTTTACCACACAGGATCCACCTAAAACAATCTTTCTCTACTCTGTCTTTTGAAAGGAAGATTTTATTTTTGCAGATAAAATTGTGTGAGGCTGAACTATCAGCAACTGAAGGGATGAAAAATTAAAAAGCTTCTCCATTAATAAAAGAAATGGGGGCAGGGATGATGTGTATAAAGAGCAGCTCCACTTCAAAACACGTGTTCCTAAAATAGCAGCAAAGAACTGGGAATAAAAAATTAACAGAGTCYTCGTTGTCCCTTGAGGATCCTTGARAACTGTTCCCAAAGCACACAAAAACAGTCACTGGGGTAAAAAAAGAAGCAATAAACCCCTTTTCAGATTTATCTGACAGCTGTGGTGCTGCAGCCAGGAGCTGGAACTCACCAGAGCCAGAAGAAAAAACACCAAGTGGTTTTAATCACTTAATATGTAAATGAACAAGTTTTGAGCTCTGGCTGGGAAGAGAAATCAGCATTGTGCACTTTTTAAAAAGATGAACCAGCACTCATTAAAATAAAGTAACTTTACAAGCTTTAGAAGAGCTGAATTGATGGTTCCATGTATCTACTGCAACAAGGGATTATTTGGTGTCTCAGGAGGGTGGGAATAATGGAAAAGGAGTTTTCTGGCCACTGCCCAGAGCTGGCACTGGAGTGGCAGGGCCAGCAGGGCTGTGCCCACTCCGTGCCCTCCCTGGGGCTGCCATGGGCACTGCAAACAGGAAATAAAAGCTGCTTTTGGAACTGCTTTTATGAAGATTCAGCCTTGAGAGGTTCGTGCTGCAGTCCCAGCCTTGGCACCACGTGGGGGAATTTATTGCCACTCGACAGAATCTTTTTTATTCCTCAGCTGGCCAGGCTTTAGTGATGTGTAAGAGGGATTTCTTACTGCCCCAAACCTTCTCTTTTCTGAACCAGGGATGAGAACTGGGCCAGGATGAGGACACTGCCCCTGGAGCCCTGGCTGTTCCAATTCCAGAGATGCTCCCTGACACACATTTATTYACACAAGGAAAGATTCTTGACCACAAACACCAGGAAAGAAAACTCTTGAGGTTCTGCTACCACATTCTCACCTCCCAAAAGCCACCCCTTTGTATTTTGTACATTCTCCTCCTCCATTTTTTCTTTTTTGTTACAAAGAATGAATGCCATCCTCAGGCAGGAGAGAAGGAGAGGGAACACAGAAGTTACCACTCACTCAAGATGAGGACACAAAACCACAGGAACACTCCAGGTCCACGGGCAGAACCCCATTTATTAAACATTAGAAACTCAGCAATGTACACCAGTTCCTATATACAAATCAAGTTCATCCATTAAAAAAAAAAAAAAAAAAGTGCTGTTTGAAATCAGGTTTTATTTAAAGCACAAGGAATTGCATTTGAATCAGGTCACTGAGGACACAGACACAGCGACAGGGGCACCAGACACCTTTGAAGTCTTAATGTGGATTTACTGAAAACTTCTGAGGAGAAACATTCAGCTTTTCCTACAAACAAACAGTACAGAGTGCTTCCAACACCTCTAGGAAAATTAAGTACACAGTTTAATCCCTTTTAAAGCAAGGTACTTGGAAAACTTCTAGTTTAAAATACCAGCCTATTGACCTATTCCAAACAAAAGGCTCAAATCCTGCAACAGAATCGAGGCAGAGCAACAGATAAACCTGTGAAGGGGGAGTGCAGGCACTGAGCTAAGGAAAATCCACTTCTCCAAGGTATCCTAGCACAAAATGGAGATGAGCTAACACACTGACCTTTAAACAACCCGGCCAACCAACCCCAGGGCTACAAAAAAAGGGGGCTGGAGAGTCAGAGATGCCAAGTGAGCACCAGAAACATGTTTCAAACGTAGCTGCACACAGCATGAACACACCAAGGATGTTTAATTCTCTACATGCCACAGTCACTACTCTATGCTACACCGTGTTTTGCCCATGTTCTGCATCACACCAGGGACACCGTGGGGTTCTGGATCCAGTCTTGGCTGCTTTTGCTGCATTTTTGCAAGTTTAAGGCCAGCCTGGAGGAAGACTCCTGAAGTGACTGAGAAACAGAGTGATGCTAAGTGGTGGTGAGGCTGAGAGAAGTTCTGCAGGAGAGCAGACACAGAGAATATCAGATCGATTCACAGGGACAAGGTGTGAGAACAAACTCCTCCAAGGACTTCACGACACAGAGATGAAAATGAAAGAGCCAACAGCTCCAATTTATACCTTTTGAATTTGCAGCAAAACCAGTGTGAGGGCACTTTTTTTGTGTGTGTGTGTGATGTGAATGTGCTACTTCAATCCCGTTGGAAGTCAGTACAAATAAAAAGAKAGTAGTGAAAAATTGCTTTGTTCTGGCTGCTGGAAATAGAGGCAGAGAAAGAGCCTGAAGAAAGAACAGTGCTGAAAATATCCGTGGCTGAAAAAATCCGTTTGTGTTGTGACTTCCTACAGCAAACCCAGCTTTGCTTTATTGCACCAAAATTGTCAGTGAAAAGTTCACAGAAATGTAACATTTTAAAAAAAACCACTTCTGAAAAAGGAAAAAGTTAAGGGCACTCAGTTCCAGAAAGTTCAGTCAGGAAACCAAAAGCYATCTCTGGGTAACTGCAGGGCATCAAAATGAGAGAGCTGAGGAATTGTTTGAGCCCTGCAGGCCCCACAGTACAGAAATCCAGGGAAATCCAGGGRAATCATATTGTCTGGACAGACACACTCCTTCACTTGTCTTGGACTGCAATTGTGCTTGGAATCATCTGCTAACAGGAGGTTCTGGGTATTCAAAAGGACTTTGAGCAGCTGCTGAGATCACTTTGCACAGGAGGAGCAGACAGAGCCATCCACTTGATTTACCTGAATTTGCATTTTCCAGGCTGGATCTCCACAGCTGCACTGAGTTCTGCAGTCCTCAGGGTGGGAAAACTGAGCAAAACCCACCCCASAGGATTGTGCTGAGGCAGCTGGGGTGTGGCCAGTGTCAGACCATCATTGCTATCCAAGGCTGTGTTTTCCTAGGATCTCTTAACGGGTTCTGAAATCAATTCTGTGCGCAAACAGGTTTCCCTTTGAGAGGCAATGAGAGGCCTCATAATTTAAAGTGTGATTAGCCAAYATCTTATCTACAGTAACTACAGCATCCTGCAGGAATGCAAGCCCTAAAAATCATTATAAAAAATATTTCCTTAGAGCACTTTAAATAATTTACAAAATTCTACAAAAGCTRCGTATGTCTATCCGTGACATCCCTGTTAAATAGAATTATTTTCACATTAGTGTGTGTATGATATACAGGCATGAGCATCTCCCACTGCCTCTCCTTTCCTGTCTCAAGTTTTATCAAGGTAATTACAATCAAAGTTATTTTATAAAAAAAGAGTGCTAGTGTAAAAAAAAAAAWGTACTTACATATTTGAAASTTTTTTTTCCAAGAGGGAACCTGGGCAGTCCCCTGCAGGTAGGTCAGTAAATTTTGCACTGGTTTTGGTTAARAATTCCTGCCCTTGGTGTACTTGACTAGCAGCTTCCCTGTTCTGCAGGCCAGGTACTTTTCCTTCCATTTTGGAGCTGGATACCTGAATTTCTTCCTGCCTGTCACCTTTTTCTTCCTTAATGCACATCTGCACACTGTTATCTGCACATGCTCCTCCACTACCATGCACTGCTGCTGCTGTCACATTGAATTCCTGCCTTGGGCAAGCTAAACTYGCATCTGGCCTCTTGTCCAGTTGGTTATTCTGTCCCTTACTGCCCACCTGAGCACTCTGCTGAGCTGGCTCTCTGCTGACTTTATCTGCTTTTGCCACACTGCACTCAGGGCGTGGGGGATCTGCAGCGGAGCCAGCCCAGCTGCCTTGGTGGGTATCTCCTTCCTTGATGCACATCTGGGTTCCTCTGCAAACCTTATCAGCTTTTCCTGCTGCCACACTGTGTTCCTGTGAGGGGAGGCTGGAGTGGGACTGATCCCCTGGAGCATCAGCCTTCCTGCAACCCTCAGCTGCCTCAGCTCCTGCACCGGTTTCTGCTACGTGGGGACTTGTCCCTCCCACAGTCAGTTTCTGAGAAGAACTCGGTGCTTTTATTGCTGGTGTAAGTTCCCCACTGAATTCTCCTTTTCCCAAAGGGTTAAGCACATCTATGTCCTGGGAAGCTGCCTCCATTCCCAAGGCACTGCTCTGGGTGAGCAAACACTCTGCTTTCTGCTTTTTGTTCAAAAGCATGGATTTCTTCCTGTCCCGGGCGTATTTCAGACCTGCAATAAACTTACTGGAGATTTTTAGTTGGAAGGTGTTCTTCCTTTTAGACCTGGGCTTTGCATTCATGACTTTCCTTACTTTAGACCCTTCATTCCTGCTGGGTTTTGGGGGCTCTGTGTTATGKACATTCCTTTTACCTGTGGCATTCCCAGGTAACTCCCCAGCAGCACCACCTCTGACCCCCCCTTGTCCTTGCTTAGCTTTTGACTGACCAGTAGTAGGAACATTCTCTGCAGAGGAAGCACATTTTCCACTGCCAGCTAACATTGCACTTTTCCCTTCTGTTCTCTGAGAGTTCTTCACCTCATCAGTTTGCTGAGCTGCCTCAGTCTTTTTACCCTGACCCAGCACGAGGTCAATCTCGTTTTCCACCGGCTGCTGCTTTGCTTTTCCTTTATTACCACTTTGTTTGGTCGCTCTGAATAGGTCCAGGCTTGCATCACCTTTTTGCATCTCTGAATTGCTTGCAGAGTCTTTAGCCTTTTCTGCCAAAAACCTCCTGATTTCTTGCTCAATGCTGTCATCACTGTCCACTGAGCTGCTGTCACTGGCGTCTGACACAGCTGGGAAAGCACATTTCCTATTTTTAGCCCCCCGCTGGTTTGAAGCTGGTTTAGCTTTATTGCCTTTTTTAAGCTGTAAGTTAAACTCCAGGTTCTTCATGGTTTCTGGCTTGTCATTGGGAAGTTTGATGTTGTCTGGAGGGTTCCTGACTGCATTCTCCCTCACAGCTTTCCTAGGTTTTGACAGGCAGGTTTTTACCAGTGAGGGATTTTTACATTTCCACTCGTTTTGTTGGAGGCYACTGAACTCATCCAGCTGCTGAGCTTCTGTCTCACTGAATCTCACTTTCTTCTTGCACTGAGCTTTCTGGTCCTTGGATTTCTTCTTTAACTTCCTTTTAGACCGTAACAGGTCCTTGATAGCACTATCCAGGTCCTCATCACTGTCCAGGGAGCTGCTCTCATCCCCCGACCCYTCCCTCTCTGGGGTTTGGGTGGGGGTTTTTAGAGGTTTCCTTGTGCTACTCTGAACCTGCAGAAAAGGGTTCACAGAGTCCAAGGCCACACATCTGCTGCCATCAGAGCCAGACAATTTGGGAGACATCAGCTGCTGCTGCCTCGGGTCTTTACTGCTCTGAGCATCCCGGAGTTCTGGGGGGTTGCTCAGGGCACGCTSCTCTTGGAGCACAGGGAATTTGGAACAGTTACCTGGCTGGAAAAGTCCCGTCTCCAGATGTTCAGGTAGTTTTGACCCCCCTTGTTTTGCTGTTCTGCCTTCCCTTTTAAGTCTCCTTTTCCTGCTCAGGGATAATTTCAGTGTTTTGGGCAGAGCAGGCTCAAGGGTCCCGGTGAGGTTGTTTGGATCAGAAGGCAAAGGCATCTGGATGGAGCGTTTTGTTCCAAGGTTTTCTGACTGTGCTTTCAGAGCCAAAAAAGCCCTGATCTCTTGCTCTATGCTGTCATCACTGTCCACAAGGCTGCTGTCACTTTCACAACGGGAGGAGGAGAGAAGCTGAGGAGAAAARAAGGAGTCTGCAGTGAGGGATTTGTTGTCACTTCCCATTTGGGATGGCATGATTGTTTTGGAAATATCCAGGATAGCTTCTGCACACATGAGTTCTGCAGATGTGTCYGCTCTGCAAGAGGCCTGCAATGTCAGCTCACAAGCAGCAATCTTGTTTTCTGGAAGTGCAAAATGTCTGGCTTTTTTCAGTGGTTTAAACAGCTTGTTAAAGTCATTGTTGGTGCTTTCTAATCCCGTTGACTTGGAATTAATTTCTTTTCTCTTGTTGCTTATAGGGTTTTTATGGATTTCTGGTGAGGCACTTTTTGTGGAGCTAATTGTCAGGCTGGCAGAAATGTCTGCCATACCCTTTGGATCAAATGGTTCCCTCTGCAAAGGGACACAGTTTGCTGCATGACCTGCCTCCTTCCTGATTTTCTCCAGCTGGTAAAGCTGAATGGCTTCTTCAATGCCATCATCACTGCTCGAGTCAGACGTGTGCATGCTCTCCTTGACAAGTGCTTCCCTCGGCTCCCAGTAACGAGCTCCACGCCCCTCATTCTGCTCCACGAGCCAGGGCTGGCTGGCAGTGGCCATTTCCAGATATGCYTGGTTCACCTGGCTGAAATCACTGGGCTCAGCTTGGATTTTTGGCTTCAAACACTTGGACTGGGCGCTGGGTTTCTGCAGCTTGGGATGGTGTCTCAGGAGCAGMGCATTGCAGCCTTGCTTTATAGCACCACAGTTTGTCCTGCTTGTTGCTTCTTTGTTGCATTTCAGGACAGATCTCACAAGGGAATCTTTTTTATCCTCCTCGGTAACACATTTACTAATTTCTTGCTGCTTCTTCTCGTTTAAGAACTGCACTATTTCGGCTTGTATGCTCTGTTCAAAGGAGTCATCGCTGCTGATGCTCTGAGGGGAAGCAGGCTGGAGCCTTTTCCCAATTCCCAGGTGGTCAGACAGGTACTCCTCAGACAGCACCTCGGCTTTAAATTTCACAGGGAGGAGGTTACCCGCCACTTTGTTCTGGGAGAATTCTCTCTTAAACCTTTTGTCYCTGCTCACACTCTCAGAACGCTCTGCATTCCTCGGCAACGACTGGGCACTTTTGCCTTTTGTTTTCAAGTACTCTTGGATGGCTTCCTCTATKCCTCTGTCCACAGAGTCGTCGCTGTCCGAATCGAGCAGGATAGTCCCAAACTCCACATTCTCCTCCGCTTGGCTGCCATCGGAATCCTCGGGGCACCCACGCTGGGTGTACTGAGGGTGCTTCCGCAGCAAGGCGCTGCTGGATGTGACTCTGGTGCTGCTGCTGCTGCCTTTTTCCCCCTTCTGTTTCTTCTGCACAGCACAGCCACACTCATGGTTCATACCCAGGGCAGGCTCTTGGCTCTGCAGGTTGTTTATGATCATCTGAACCTTGGCGCTCACGGAGGTTCTGCTGGCGTTGCCGTCGGATTCAGGGAAGCAAACGGGGTATCTACAATTCCTTGCTGGCCCAAAGGACTCCCATTTTGTCTGAAGAGCTACCAGAGGAGGAGCATCCATAAGGAACATTCTAGCAGACCACAGCAAAGTCCACGATGGAACAGGTTTTTAGACCGGTCTCCCCTCCATCCTAAAACAAAGACAAAAAGGAAACTGTTTATTAAGCGTGTGCCTTCTCAAAATTCCGTGTAATAATCCTGCTAACATAAACTGCAAATTATTAACACCCTGATAATCACAGGATTTACTCCTCAACATCACTGGAACAGGTAAATCAGTCACTACTGCCACTGGGATAAAGCAGAGCACTCATCATTTGTGGTTGGTAGTATTTTCTGGCAAAATCATAACCCAGTTCAGGTAATTCACTTCTGAAACTCTTCCTGTGCTTTCCAGTCCTTTTTCCATGTGCTCCTWAATAAYGATGCACTGCCCAGACCCACAAAGACCCACTGTGATGGTATTMAGTGTGTGTGCAATCCCCTCTGCACTGAGCTTGTCTGAATATTTTCACAGAAAACTTTGTGGCAGGAGAGAGAGAACAATTTTAAGGAATTCTTTCACAGTGGGAATGGAGAACCCAGCAAAATACTCTGCTCGTTGTTTCCTTTGGCATAACTGCCCTTTTTAAGGATCACACAGCTCACTTTCCGGTTTTCCAACAAAAGCAGCACTGGCTGTGTCCACATGGTGCAGGATGGGATGTGGAGAAACCTGGACCATCATTTGGGATGGTGGGACACAAACCAACTCCTCCTCCTCAGAGAGCAGAGTACGCACACTACATCCCAAAACAGCTTTTACTGCATCTGACTTGGCATTAAACACACACAGCTGAGTGACTTGGGGCAGCTCAGAGAGAAGGAAAAGGGAATTTATTTCTTCTTGACACACACTCTCCAGCAATAACCCCCAGMCATCAGTCATCCGGCCTCACTGCGGGATAAAAGCTCTTGGCAAACACAGACCTTGGGGAGCGCACAAAAGCAGGATGAAGATTAAGAATTATTCTTTGTGTTCCAGYAGAAAGCGCAGACAGAASSAAGCTTTGGTTTGTGGAAGAGAGGRAAAAGCCACCCACAAAACTCCAGCTAACACCCYAAAGAGTTCACCACCCRTGGGAGTCGAAGGATTCACCTGCAGCATCATTTGGTAGGATCAARGGTGACAGTAATTCCCAAAAAGTGCAGCAGCTGGATGGCTCTCCAAGCCCAGGCTCCACACAAAGAGTCCCAACTGCAGTGGCACTGGACTCTGCCGAGGTACAGGGACACGATTCTCCCTCTGAAACCTCCCTGACCTTGCACTTGTCAATTATTCTCTAGTTCTGGTTTCAAATTAATCAGTGGCATTAAATATTTTAAAGGATTAAATGACTCTAAACTCTTTAAAACTTCTGTTTATTTACTGAGAGTRAGGTAACAGACAACCAGGGAAGACAAATTCTTCATCGCTCTTCGCTTGGGCAAATCTAAATTAAAAACATTTTTCCTTGTAATAAGCAGTGAAAGATCAAAAAGACAGAAATTAGGATACCTCATTACATCGAAGCAACRCAATTAACACACTTTAGCKCCCAGCTTCATTAAAAAATAAAACCCCAACGTTTTTCCTGTTAACCTATTTCCACAGTTTTTAGGGAAGGGGCAGGTGCCGTCACTGTGCCACACCTGGGCTGGGGGAGTCCTACAAGAATTACACGGGATTGGGGTGGATTTTTGTGTCCCAGGGCACCCATGGAGAGCGTGAGGGGACACCTGAGGGGACACTCACCATGGGGACATTCACAGAGGGTGTTGAGGGGAAATGAGGGGACACACACTGAGGGTGTGAGGGGACACACACTGAGCGTGTAGGGGGACATGAGGGGACACACACTGAGGGTATGAGGGGACACACAGTGAGGGTGTGAGAGGACATGAGGGGACACACACTGAGGGTGTGAGGGGACACACACTGAGGGTGCGAGGGGACATGAGGGGACACACACTGAAGGTGTAAGGGGACATACACCAGGATCAGGACCCAGACAAGGTCCGAGGGGAAACGAGGGGACACGCATCTAAAAGGAGGGGGGGGTCCCTTCTGTAACTCTGTGAGGGGAAATGAGGGGACACGAAGGGACTCCCACAATGGGGATACCTACGGAGGCTGTGTGAGGGGACATGAGGGGACACTAACTCAGGGGGTACCTACAGGAGATGTGTGAGGGGACACCAAGACGGGGAGCACCTACAGAGGCTTCATGAGGGGACACGAAGCGACACCAAGCCGGGGGGCACCCCCAGAGTCAGCGTGAGGGGACACGAAGCGACACCAACCCGGCGCGCACCCCTGAGGAGCTCTGTGAGGGGACATGAAGCGACACCAAGCCGGGGGACACCCCCAGGGGCTACATGAGGGGACACGAGGGTACCCCCGGCACTGCGGGGCACCCCGGAGGGGCCGTGACGGGCTCCCCAGCCTCGGGGCCCGCCCGCAGCCGCCGCCCGCGGGAGGGCCGGGGCTGTCGGCTCCGCCGGGCTCCGCTCCGCCGCTGCCCGCCGCGCTGGTGCAGGGGCGGGCGGCGCTTCCTTCCCTGCCCCCGGGGAGCGGGAGGCATGCGCCGCAGGGCTCCGGCGGGGAGGCGGGGAGGCTCCGCACCGGGCCGGGGCACAAAGGCAGCGGCCGCCGCTGGCCCCGACAGCCGGCGGGGAGCGCAGGGAGGGAGGGAGGAGGAGGAGGGAGCCCGGTAACGATCGTAACGGAAGGGGAAAGGGGCACGGCGGCCTCCTGCAGCAGCCCCGCGGCCAGGGCCGGGCTGCGAACAGCGGTCCCGGCGCGGACGGGGAAAACAGCGGCGGAAAGAGAGAGATTGTAGCCGGCTSTGGTGTCGGAACTGTGCGCGGAGCGGGGGATGATCCGCCCGCTCCCGTCGGGGTGCCAGGCTGCAGGAAACTCAAAATATCGGCGGGATGCAACACTTGGTTATCCCAGGCAGCAAGTTTGGGGTGCAGGAGAACCAAGGCCTCCGCTTTCAGCAGCTGAAGCGGTTGTTGCTGGGGCTCCTGGAGCTGTTGTGTTGTTGAAGGTTTCACACAACGAAACAGCAAAGTTTTAGTGCTCCAATTCATCCCTGTTTTGTTGGCAAGCGGGTTTTCCCCGAGGTTTTCCCSTGCCAACCCTGTGCTATCATCCCTGTGCTTCCAGGGCAGAACCAAGCTGTGGGATGCTTCCTTTCCAGACACCCGTTTGAACCTGCTCATTCCTAAAACACACAGAGTGACTCACAGCTCTCTGTCTATAAATCTACACGAGCGTTTCCTTTCCTCGCATCTGGCAAACAAAACCCTGGTGTCTCAACCCAAAATCTCCTGTTTTCGCTTTGTCAGTGCGTTTTGTTTCCCTGTGGGGCTGGAACACCTGCGATGCTGCAGAGGAGATCAGCATCTTTCGGCTGGGTGTTATCAAAATCACGGGGGAAATGCTCAGGGTGATGTCAAGTGGGGAACAGCAGCTAAGGAAGATCCCAGGCTGGAAATGGGGTGACTGRGAGTGTTGCACTCTTTTTGTGCTCACTCTGTGGCAGCACATCACAAGATACAGGGTTGACATGGCCAGGAACAGATTTCCACCTGCTTTTATCCCTGAGATTTTTGTTTTGGGGAGCACATGTATTTCTGTGCCCTTCCTTCATCTCCAGCTTCACATTTTAATTTTTTTTTTCCCCCTGGAATCCTCCACTACTAAACTAGGTCTGACCCTGGGAATGTGGGGCAGGACCATGTTTCAAAACCATCAGACACAGTTACAAACTTGTATTAATTTATCTCCTGCTCTTACAACAGATAAAACAGAGCCGATAAGACATTTGCCTGTGTGTTCTTGTCCCTGGGATATGTAACATGCTTTTATGTTCTGATCTGGCTCGCTTGAACGAGACTGCTGAAAACAGCACAGCCAGCATCTGTGTGCAGGGGGAAACAATGGGCTTGCTTTTCCTTCGCTGCGGAATTGCAGCCTGGAGGTGAGGAAACTTTGCTTCGCTCACCATATTCCTCYCTAATGCCGCGGCAGAGGAAAGAAAGGGCTCTTGTATTCGTGTATCCTCCCGGGCCAAGTCGATTTACATGTGAATGCACTTTTAAAATAAAATTAAAGTCAAAGCTGTGGCCAGAAGCCTGGTAAATGTTTTTYTGTGCACATGCAGTTGCTTGGGAGGGGGGAGGCTGCTGCTGCTGGAGAGCTCTGCTGTCCCCAGCTGAGGTGGCATTTGTGGCTCTGTGTGCCACTTCCACTTGAAAGAAGAGCAGAGCCTCTCCCGGAGGTGCCATGAGGGGTGATTTGTCTTCCTGACCCCTGATCTTGGAGGAAATGAGAGCAGTGGTCCCCGTCCCCTCTGGACAGATGACAAAGTCACGAGCACTAATTGGACCCCTCATTAGAATGGCTGGAATGGCAGGGGAACGTTCACRTTTCCAAAATGAAACATCTCCGGATCTGCTGCTGCTGTTTGCAGGGATAGGTGCTCATTACAGGTGCCTCTGGATATCTCAGAGCCTGAAATCAGAGCTCAGGTGATGACTTTTATTGGGTTTWTTTCCCAGCAAGAGAAAGGGCAAGAGTAAAACCAAATTAGCAGGAATAAAAGAATTCAGCAGGCAGGTTTTCTTGTCGGTCCTGTGGCTTCATGGCCAATTAATATTCCTACATGGAGCTGTGTTAACTGTGCTGCTGKTTTTTTGGGAATATGGGTCACAAGTCATGCTGGCTGAGAGTACATCCATGTCTCAGGCAGGAGAGAAGTCGATAACCTCAGAATCCACAAACCCTTTCCTCTGTTGGGGGCAGTTTTGCATTCCCCAAGCACCTCTTTGGGTTTTGGGGCAAAACTGATTTACAACAGCACAATCCTGCTGTGACCATTGAGGGGTTTTTTGGGGAAAAAGCAGTGGAGAAAGGAGATGGATGGAGCCAAACCTGATTTTCCCTCACCTTCAGTGTTTAGGATCCGTTTTTCAGTTGGCTGCTCTGAACTTCAGGACACTCAGTGCTGGCCCTGCTCCAACATCTCCCTGCCCTGYTCAGCTCCTTCAGTCTGATCTCAGATGATTTATTAGATGGAGAACAACTGGATCATGTAGTAACATGGCAAATTGAAGAGTTTAGTTGTTATTTAATAAATGCCAAGGAGACTCATGAGGCCTTGAAGTTATAATAGAAAGATCTAATTTAGGAAAAAAAAAAAGAAAAGGAAGAGAGAAGCTGCCAGGAAACAGTGCTGGGTATTGAACATTTCTATTTACCCTCTGAATGGAACAGAGATGGTCTGAGCTGCCTTTTAGCAGGGYTGGATGCTGCCCAGGGAAGCAGCACCTGAGGCAAGAGGAGGTTCAAGGGCAATTTTTGGTGTTTTTGGCAGTTTTCAGTCCTGGAAGCTGTGCTATGTCTTGCCTTGGAAGRCATCGTTGCTGTAAATCACCTTTGGCTGACAGATTTTTTTTTAAGGAAAGAAACCAACCGACTCCGTGAAGCAAATTAAAGTGTAATTATAGCACAGAGGCAGGTTACAGAATGCATTTAACACTTTTGAGTCAAACCTGGTGGGCTTCCCATTCATCACAAACCATTRTACAAAGTGCAGCTGAAGGTCTCTGAGGGACACAGCTCGTTGTTTTGGAAGATATCCCTTTCCCCTGTTAATTCCAAGTGTACCTGGCATAAGAACACAAAGTGAAAAACACAATTTAGTGCCAAGAGTTTTAATTGTAACTGACCTTTCCTTGCTACCATGTGGCAGAGACCTCTAAGATATCAAAGGAAATGATTCTGCRCCTATTCTGTACCTGGAACCTTTTACTGCTCTTTGTATGACTCATTCCTATCTAGGTTAAATGATAAATATTTCATGTTTACAATCCTGGACATGGGCCGTGTGGGCTTTTAAGAGTTTTCTTTACCCAAAYCCCTCCTTTCTGCCCATCTCCGCGGGCTTTGCTCGGAGGCAATGCTGTCAGCATTCCCACAAGGACGCTTCCAGCTGGCTCCTGCGCTCGCCACAATTCTGCTTGTGCCCATTAGGTGTCAGACTCTTATCGGCTCAGCCTCCAGTTCCTGGGATTTCCAGGAGGACACGGGAAGAGCTGGTGTGGCTTTTCTGGGATGCTCTCTCGCCTGTGGGTCCTCCCCAGAAAGGGCAAACTGGGCGCTGCRGTGCTCACTGGGCCACCAAACGGGGACTCTGTGCTGGTTTTGTGCCAGCTGGGATTGCTCCAGAGCCCCTGCTCATCCCTGAGCATCCACAGGCAGCAACTCCTGCCCCAAACCTGCTGGGTTTTGCAGTGTTTTAGGCCACATTTCATGCTTGAGGTCAGCTCTTCTGTTGCAACAGCTCCTCGCTCAGCTCTTGTCTCTGCGGGGTTGAGATGTTGTCAGAGCAGTGACCAACCTCTTCCCTCCTTGTCCATCATCCTTTTGGGATGAGCACCTGGGACTGAGTGCCAAGCCCTGCCAGCACCACGAGTGCTCAAACATTTCCTGCCCCTCAGGCCTTGGAGCACGGCTGGACACGTGGGGATTCAATCAGGRACACAAAGTCAGGCTCTTTTTCTTTTACTTTTTAATGAACCATGCGCCGTTTCCCACAGCAACACTTTGATTCTAGCCAGGATACAAACACGGGCATTTGGTGCCACGAGCYGAGGTGGCTGGTGATGAAAAGGGGTCTGTGAGCCTTCAAATGGCCTATTTAAAGGGCAGGATCAAAGCTGTCCCTTGGGATAGACACCTGCCCTGCTGCATGAAGAACAGCCAGAGYGAAACAGAGATGCTGCACTCACTTTATGTTTCAAAAGGAAAACGGCTTTGACTTTGTGCTGCAGTTGTTGAGAGCTTTAATGGGGCAGGGGGAGGGAAAGAAAACACAACRTGCTCCAGCTGCCCTCATTACTGCTTCTCTGACTCTCTGCTGAGGAATCCCAGCACAGGCTTGGACTTGTCCACCTGCAGTTACCAGGTCCTTCATGTACAGAGTGCTTCTCCTGGCCTGCTGCTCACCCAGGAGCATCCCTGCAACCCCCTCTGAGGCAGAGGCTGCCGGATTCCTTCTGTGGAGCAACTCCTGATTCCCAGCAGAGCCATCCTGAGCACTGTCCCAGCCCCCATTAACTCCAAACCAGTGTTTTTAAGAGGCATCTTCAGCTTTTCAGATCACCTTCAAGGAGTGCTCTATTTTTAGCATCCACGGACTCTCTTGGCTGCAAACAAGTGAAACCTCTCTGCGGTGAATTCACAACAGGGCAGCTGGCAGGGGYTCAGAGTCTCTGTCTGAAGTGCAGCACGATGGAAATGAGTTGTCCATGAGGTCCCTGTGGAGCAGAGCCCACGGAGCCACCATGGGATGCTGCCTGTCCAGCGCCACCAGGGCCAGGCTGCACAGCCTTTGTGTTTGCCAAGTGCTCTTTGCACGAGCGGCTTTGATCAGGGATTTGCAAACAGCTCCTGTTTGGTTCAGTGCTTAAAACGCTTCCTTAAATAAGTTTTGGATCAAGCCAGAGATTGCTGCTGTTTTGAATTTTCATCAGACTGGAAAAAAAACCATGCTGAGCTGGGGCTTTGTGCAACGCTTTGACTCGGGTTCTTCTCCAGCAAAGCAGCACAGGGTCGCCCTCAGCAGAGCAGCCATGCAGAGCCAAAGCCTCCCTGCTGCTCTGCAGGGTGAGGAGACCTCCCAGGAGCAGTTCCAGCCTGGTCAGAGCAGTGCTTGGAGAAAAGACTGACAGTTGTTTGAGGTATTTCTTTTCCCCCAGTCTTCATTCTGCTCCCCCAGTGGGCCAGAGGCACCTCCCAGTGCCCCAGCCTGCAGAGGTGCAGGGCAGGAACACCCCACCTTCATGCAAGCTGCTCACACTGTGAGTTGTTCTCCTGCTGTTCAGGGTCTTTTAGGGCCATGACATATGGCCAGTGATGGGGATTTTGGACTCAGTGCAGTGTCAGATTCGCCCTCCCATCCTGCAGAGCTGTCAGTGACAGAGAAATGTTGACTGGGCACTGCAAATGCCTGGAGTACAACTGATCCAKAACAGCTTTGGAGACASAGCATCAAATCCTGTCCTAGTAAGCATGAAGAAAAGCGTGGTGTGCTTTCTCCTGCATGGGGCGTGTGCTGCTGACATTGATGGCCCTTTTAAAGTGTTTCCTTATCCAGATCTTGAATTCCCTGGCAGTGGTCTGGGCTCCTTGGAGAATGACCCAAACCCTTCCAGCACCCCTCGGGCCACTGAGATGGTGGAGCTACAAACCTCCAGCCAAAATGTGGCTCAACGACACACAAATTTAAAATCCAAATTCTGCCCAACTGGCCAGGAAGAATCAGAGGGGTAAAAAAGCCCATTCCCATCACCTGTGGTGCTTTTCATTTTGCTCTCTCCTCTCTGCATCCCACRCTGTGCAGGGGGAGGGCTGGATCTGACCCTTAGCCAGGCTTCCCTGCTTGGCTGGRGCTCGGGAAAGCCACGGGCAGGGAAGGGAAGGTGTGGAGGCAGCAGCTCGGGCTGTGTGTGCCTGTGTGGGATGGCAGAGCCGGAGCAGCTTGAGCCGTACGTGCTGGGAGGAAGGAGCCGGCTGCGAGGAGCTGGTGGGAGGAGGAGGAGGAGGAGGAGAAAACTGGGTGTCAGCAAACGAGGCAGATTGAGAGCTGAGACGTGCTGGTGGTCGTGTTTGGGATATGATCAACGCTCCCTTGTGACTCGCACAGCCGGCAGGGGCCGGAGTGGTGCGAATAGAAAAGATGAAATCAGCGGGAACGGAGCTCCTACACCCCCCTGTGCTGCAGGAGGCTGCAGGGGAGGGTGAGACCCTCACATGCCTCACAAATCCAGGCGTGGGCTCATCCAGGAGGTGGGAGAGGTGGCACAGGGCAGCCCCTGCCCCGGGCAGCTGGGCCATCTGTGGCTGGGTGGGTGCTGCCAGCACGGCCAACCCCATGGAGTGCAGCCTCCTTTTCCTTTGGATACCTGTGGGCATGGCCCCCAGGGTTTGGTCCCCAAAATCTCTGTCAGGACACATCCCCAGCACAAGGGATCAGAAACCTGCCACTTGTTTGGATGCTGGGCAGTGGCACCGCAGCATCGTGGGGAAGGGGGGGCTGGAACACGGGGTGGGAAGAGGAGGGGGAGCTTTTCCTCACCCCCTCGAATCTCTGTTGTGATAATTCAGGAGTGTCACTGGCACATCTGTTCAGAGGGAGAGCAGTAATACAGGTCCAGCTGAGCGACGAAATTGCTTTCAGGGCTGTTGATTCCCAGCTCGGMGCTGTGTGGTCAGCCTGGCTGCAGGCTGAGGATTTTTAATTTATTTTTTCCCCTCTCCTTTGCCCTTTCCCTTGCAGCCAGCAGGGATCAGTAGCACGTAAAGCAAGCAGAGGCATGATCGGTGAATCCTGTCCGCCTGTTCCCATTCTCTGGGATGGATGGGCTCACTCAAGAGACCCTGACACCACTCCATGAAGGATTTGCAGCTCTCTCATGACCAGCCTGCCCTGCTCATCCTTTCCCTGCAGCCCCTGTCCCTGCTGGGTGTGGGCTCCGCTCGGGGCCCGTTTCTCCTCTAGATGGTGCAGCTGCCTTTGGGCACCACCGCGGTGCRGCCAGACCCCGACCCTGCGGCAGAACCGGGGGGTGCAGCCAGCCCTGGGCTCTCCTCGTGGCCCCTTCCCAGAGCCTTGGCAGGATGGGGGACAAAGCTGAGGGACACAGCCCGCCACGTGTGGCCTGCCCCAGGCTCTGCCAGGTCCCCGAGGCTCTGCCAGGTGCCCGAGGCTCTGCCAGGTACCCGCGGAGCGGCATCGCTGTGCCAGCCGCGGGCACCGCGGCACGGAGGGGATGACAAATCCGTCTCCTGCTATTCCTGGCCTCTCTGTCCTTGGCAGAGCACGTCCTGGCAGTGCCCGCGGGAGGTGCTGGCAGAGCGCAGCGGAAGGCGGAGGAGAGAGAGGGGACAGATGCCCGGGGGTGCCCCCGTGCCTTGCGGCAAATCCGGCACCTTCCGTTCACCGCCGGGCAGGCCGGAGGAGCCCAAATGTCACCGTGCTCTGCTGTTCGAGCCCTGACTCATCCCCGGGACGGCGGGGATGCGGCTGCCAAAGCGGCGGGGCCGGGCAGGACAGCGGGAACACGCAGAACCTCGGCTCCCACCTGCAGCTCAGCCTGTCCGCCCACAGCCAGGAGGGCACACGCTGCCGTGTTCTCCTCCTCCTCCAGGACCTGCTCCCTGTCGGAGCCACCTCTTCGCTGCACAGGGACATTTCTGGCTCAGGGCAGCGAGCTCGGCTGGGTTTGGCAGCCCCGCTGAGCCGGGAGGACATCCCGTTGGATTTGGGATCCTGCAGACAGGGGAATCCTGGGCAGCTCTGCCTGCAATCCTCCCCGCTTGTTTAGCCTAAACCCAAATAAATACCAGAGCAATGATTTGAGTGAAACAATAGCAGACATTCCAGCATAAAGAAAGCTTTCCTCCTATTAAGCTTTGCTGGCAAGCTTTAGAGCCTGTATTTTAAATAAATGTTATGGGTGCATTTAAAAACACACCATATGTTCTCCCGCGGATCTTTCTGGGAGCTGCCTTAGCGTGCCTCTGACTGGATCCCCTCCTCCCAGCGCCRGGATTTCGCCGTGTGCTGCCCCTGGAAGTGACACAGAGCCCTGTGCCCTGACTCCTCCTCATGAAGCAGCCACACTTGGGACTCTCCATGCCCCACAACACGAGTTTTTGGAAGTCTCTGGTGCGACCACGAGTTGCAAAATACACTTTTCTTTTTGTTGGGGAGCTGATTACTGTACTGATGACCTGCCCTGCATCCCTGCCACTCTTCCAGCTGCATCACCGGGCATTTTTCGGCCAGGCAGCCCCAAAGCCGAGGGCAGCAGGCGCTGGGATGGCTCAGTTCCCCCCGGCCGCTGTAGGTGGCACTCCGGCCCCGCCGCCCGCCCGGCTGCCGSCGCTGCTGCTGGCACCGAGTCAGCGGATGAGCTCGAACTTTACAGATTTTTTCCCTTCTGACAGATTACTGCTTCATTTGTAACGGGAGAACTTCTCATTAAATACATTTTTGACATTTTGTTGAGGGAGGGGGGGGTTGGGGGAATAAAATCCTCGTGTAGCCGAGCACGCCGGAGCGTGAGCGCGGCTCCGGCTCCGCAGGGCTGGGAGCTGGGCTTGAGTTATTTTCTTTTTTGCTTTGGCTCCCAAGTCCCTTTTCACAATCGTTCACTCCCGAGCACAATTGCCGTGGCTGGGAGAGGGGCACATTGCGGAGAGAACCCGGCTGAAAAGRCAGGAGGGCTTTGGAGGTGGCAGTGAAATCTGGCAGCGCTCGGATTTCAGTGCTCACCCAACGAGGTTTGATCCGAGTGTGTTTTCACAAGGCAAACCCAGATCTAAGGGTTCTCCTCATTGCTCTGGGCGCTGTGGGAGTGCCTGGGCATGCCAGGCTTTGGCTGCCTTCAGGGTTGGGCATCTCAAGGCGTGAAGTCAGTCCTGGTTCTGCCAGGGACGCATTTTGGGGACCTGGGGACATCCCCGGGGGGACCCAGCTTGCCTTGGGCAAAGCTCTGCTCTCACCCTCTGCAATATGCCCTGAAGGACAGAACAACTAATTTTAGTGTTAATCATGCATATCAGCCCTGATGAAAACTCAGGAGTGAAGTTATTATCACTCTCTTTTTTTTTCCACGGTGTGGAATAGCCCTTTTGGAAAATCCTTCTTCTTRCAGAGCCACAAATGTTTTTTCCTCTTGGGTTTCTTTTAAGTGGAGAAAACGCTGAGCGAGGCTGTTGCCATAAGCTCCCAGGACATTTTCATTGATCCAAATCAAAGAGCAAGCATCAAAAAGCGCCGTGTGACGTTGTGGGGGTATTTTAATTATGAAAAATGTTGCRAGCAGCTTAAAGAAAGCAAGTGTCTCACGAGAGAGAAAGCATTTCACTCCTTTTCCCTCAGAAAACTCTTTTTCTCATTATGCAAATGCTGATAGTGTTCACTCCTCGGGGCAAGGACCACGCTGGCCATTCCCAGCTCTCACTGAGCACAACACAATTGTGTTGGAGTGCCCYGAGGTTTTTCTCCCCTGCACTCATTGCCACTCCAGCCCTGACTCTTCCCACCCCCTGTGCAAACACAGGTATGAACTTGCATTGCTGCTTTGCCACCCCAGTGCTCCTGCAAAGATCCCTGCTCCTGTTCGGGTGTTTTCTTCAAGAAACACTTTTGAATCATCTTTGAAAAGCGTTTGGGAACCTGGTTTTTCCTTGTATCAACAGCTGTGGGTTCAGATGTCCTGTTCTTCTCGCTGCTCCCTCTCTGTCTGCCTTTCAAAGCTGGGATAAAGCTTTGGTTGCTGCTGGTTCAGAGCCTTCCCTCCCTCCCTGGGAGGCGACACGGGCTGGAGGTGCAGCCCCAAGTGACAACAACAGGTTCTTGGGGCTGGGATTCTCTCCCTGGAATCCTCCCCAGGTGATCCAGCTCTCCCTGGCACTGCCTGGCTGTGGCTCCCTTGTCCCCAGGCTGGCTCTGGGCACAGCTCAGACCTTTGTCCCCTGGGGAGTGACACTCTCCTGCCTGAGAAAATCAGATTATTGTCTTTTATCCCTGACTGGCTSCRAGTGCTGCCACTGCTTGTTTTGGGRAWGGAGTCCTGCAGRCAGAGACAATCCTATTGATGCTTTCCCCTGTGAGATGATCTGAGGGCTGAGGGCTAAAATCACCCRTCAGGAGCTGCTTGAACACCTGGTCAGCCCCAGCACCATCACTGCAGACACGGAGRGGGGACAAAAAGGACCTGTTTGCCCCTCAAGGAGAGACTTGGGAGACTCAAAGTGCGGCTGTTCCACCCCGAGAGAGGCTGGGTGGGCCCGGGGGAGGGTGTCAGGGYTTCTCTGGCGAGGGAGGGATGTGCTCAGCTCCCAGCAGATGGTACTCCCGTCTCCCTGCACTTGATGGGATGGTGGGAGAAGTTATTATGAAAGGCTGCTGTGACATTCACAGCACAGATCTGCCAACTGGTGTCTCGGGGAGATGGAGGGGAGCGCGCCGCCCGTGCTGCATGAATTGGTGCAGAGATAGAGCTGGTGCTGTGCTTCGTGGCAGGGTGGGGAAGGAGCCTTCTGCTGGCAGGGGAATGGGGTGTCCAGCCAGATCCCTGCTCAGGGCTGGCTCTGACAGCCCACAGAGGCACTGGGTGTTCCTGTGGGTGCCTTTTTGCTGTGGGGATGTTCATAATTTATAAAAAACTGGTCCTCCTGTGACAGTCTCAGAGTGATGCAGTGCTCCCCTCCTAGTGTCCCCCCGAATTTTCAGATGCCCTGTCCCAGGTGTGGCTGGAAGTGCTGTGGAGCCACCAGGACTCTCCATCCTGTGGGCCCACCCTGTCCCTCACCACCTGCCCTGAGAGCTGGGTCAGAAGGGAGCTGTGCTCTTGCTTTCTCTGTGTCATGCACTGATCATTTCTGCTTTTTGGACAGAAAGCAAAAACAAAACTCAGACAACCCCAGCCCCAGCTCAGATTTAGGTGTGTTTTATTTCCCTGCTCTTTGCTTTCAGGGTCAGTTCCCCTCCACAGAGCAGAAGCCCCACCACAATCCTCCTCTCTCATTTTTTGCCACTTGTTAATTATTCCATTAGCTCCCCCCTTGCATCTTGATGGGGGTTTTAATTTTCCATGGCAACTGCATCCACGACACCTCCTCACTCAGGAACCCACGAGCAGCCAAATCCCCCATCCTACAAATAAAACCGGGCACCAGCGAGCCGTACCCTCGGGGGAACTGTCCCTACAGACACATCGGGAGCAGGAGGATCCATCCCCGAGCTGCCTGAGCCTCGCTGGGCTCTGYCCCTGGGGCAGGGCTGCTCCCGGCTGGATGGGAAGTGCCTTCCCTGCGGAGTCTGGGCAGCCGGGAAGCAYCAGCCTGGGAGGAGGGACCGGGGCTGTCCGCACAAACAGCCCAGGAAAGCGAACGCCCACCAGGGACGAGTTTCAGACCTACAAATTGTCTGTGCCGCGGAGCTGCGATTAAACAGAGCCTGCACAGCGGAGGAACGGCAGGGAAGGATGAGCTGCTCCCACCCCTCCTGTCCCTGTCCTGGTCCCTGGGCAGCTCCCCTGGACTCAGACTCTTTGTTCCTCCTCCAGGAGGGGGCTGATGACCCCTCCAAGCACAGCAAGGGGGGCTTTGGGGGGCTGTGGGGTTGTGTTTAATTCCCCTGAGGGTGACTGGGGTGGAATTCATCCTGCAGGTTGTAATTCCCTAAATCTCCAGCCATAAAGTGGGATGTGAGAGGGCTTAATCCTGCCCTCACTGSCTTGGGGAAGGAGACAGGGAGGAAACAACTCAGCACCTGGGGTTTGGGCTGATTTCTAACCCGTTTTCCTATCCCAGCAGGAAAATGCTGATTTCTGGCCATTCACTGAGATCTCCTGAGCTGTGGCACCCACTGTCCCAGGGTACCCAAAACAGCTCCCTATCCCAAAGCCCCAAAGGAGGAGATGGGCTTGGGGCTCTCMGTGGAGGAGCTGGAGGAGCTCAGGGGCCCCTGGGACTCTGTGGGRTGGGATGGGAGCCTGGCTCCCTTGGGCTGCCCAGTCTGGTGAGGCAGAACTCCTCAAACCTCCCCTTGCCTCTTGATTTATCCCTCCTCAAACAATGCAGCGTCAGGAGAGCCCCAGACACCCTCAATCAGCTCTGCTGGAGCAGAGGAAAACTCTCCCGGGGCATTGCAGGGAAATTATTTGGGTCCAAACTCATTTTAGGAAGGAATAATGAACTCCCTGTTTTTCACCAGGAGCTCCTCCTCCCTGTCCTCTTGTGCCAGGACAACGTGTTATCACCAGAAAAGGCAGCATCSTTTCCAGAACACGAGAAAATAAAATAGCTGCTATTCATCAGTGGGCTCTGTGCTAATTGCCTGTGCTCTTTAAAGTGGGAGCGTGGCCGGGGCCGTTCCCACTTCCAGCTTGTGGGAGAAAGGATCTCTGTGCAATCCTGTAATAACCTCTTTTAATGATCTGACACCCTCAAAGTGCTCTTGGACATAAATTAATTAGGCTTCACAACACGCTGTTGGGCTCAAGCTCACCCAGGGGTTTTTATCCTGTGTTCAAACAATCCATCCCAGCTTTGTGGCACTTTTTGGGCTGCCCTCAGGGTCACGTTGAGCTGGGGGGTGGGGGGTGAGCAATTATTTCTGCTCCTGCCCTGAGGGCTGGGCTGCCCTCAGGGCTCATCGTGGAATCGTGGAAGGGTTGGGGTTGGAAGGGACCTTAAAACCCRTCCAGTGCCATGGGCAGGGACCTTCCACTGTGCCAGGCTGCTCCAAGCCCTGTCCAGCCTGGCCTGGGACACTTCCAGGGATCCAGGGGCAGCCCCAGCTGCTCTGGGCTGTGCCAGGGCCTCCCCACCCTCACAGGGAAGGATTTCTCCCTGATATCCCATCCAAACCTCCTCTGGTTTTGAGGAGCTGGGCAGGATTTGGGCTGTGCAGGATTTGCTGTGAGAGGAGAGGGGGAGCAGGAGCTGCCCGTGTGGCCATTGTGAAGTTTGGGGTGTGGAGTGGCTCCTCAGTGGCTCCAGAATCCTGACTGTGTCCCTTTAATGAGCACCCACACCGTTATCAGGGGTTCCTCTGCGACTCAGAGGTGATCCAGGCTCTTTAATTACTCCTGACTACTAATTTTCCTGTCTGTGCTGATCCTTGTAGTTCCCCTTCCTCCCTTGTGACAAAGGACTCAATCCCAGGAAACTTCCTCATCCTCTCTGCTCCTTACACAACTTTTATCCTTCTACCTTCTCCCCGGATCTCCCAGAAAGAGCTGGAGCAGGGAGACTCTGCCCAGGACCAGGGAGTTGGGTGGCGAGGGATGAGCTTTCCAGAGGAATCACAGGAAGGTGGCTGGGATGGAGAGCCCACCTCGCTCTCCCACAGGGGACGAGAGGGAGCCGAGGAGGCATCAGGAGCATGAGGAGCATGAGGAGCATGAGGAGCATCAGGAGCAGGATCCCTGCAGGCACTGGCTGTGCTCACCCTTCTGCCAGCTCAGGGCACAGCCACACCTCCCCCAGGAGCTTCCTGCACCTCCCCAGTGCGGGAATTTCCTTGGGATGCCCCCTGAACGCTTTGCTGCTCATGAAGAGAAGCTCTGAGAGCCACCCCAAAACGTCCTTCTCCCCATCCCCTCCTCCGTGCAGGGTCAGGCGGGTCTCCCTCAGCAGCACAAGCGTCTCAGAGCGGCTTTAATTCCATTTTTTTGGCTTTTCCCGGCCAGGGAAGGGGCAGTGCCGGAGACAAGCGAGCCCGGAGGCGCTTCAGAAGGAAGGAGGAGAGGAGCAGGCTGCGTGCTGGGAGAGGCAGCCCCGGCTCTTAGCGCTGCCCCGGCCGCCTTTGAACGCAGCCAGCSAAGGCGTTTGATCTCCAGCCGAGCCCTCGGTGTTCCCGTGAGCGGGGTGAGASCTCTCCTGCCCGGGGAGCCGCCTCTGGGGATGTCCCTCCCTCAGGAAAAGGCTTTCAACTCCTTCGCAGGGAGGGAGGAAAAGCGTTTTGGGGCATTTCTGCTGCTGGGCTGAGAGGGCAGAGCATCTCCTCCAGCAGCAGGAAGGGCTTGGGGCTCTGTGTGCCCCCCAAACTTGTCTCTGAGAGGGTTTGGCCATGCTCTGGCAGGGCAGTGATGATGCCATCCCAAAGAAAAGGACCATGCCAGCCCCAGGGGCACAGGGCAGTTGGGGAAACTGAGGCACAGAGATGCTCTGAGCCTTGCAAAGTTAAAGTTAAGCTGGAGCCTGGGYTTCCCCACCTGAGCCTTCCACACCTGAGCCATTCCCCCCGTGTTTTCCACAGGTGGGGTTTTTTTTTCCCCCTTGACTGAAGCAAAAAAGAGTTTTCCAAAGTGGGACTGGGCCCTTGAAGTGACACGTAATTGAAGGTGGTAATTAAAGGCACAGCCGAGCTCTGAGCGAAAGAAAAGGGAGAAATAAAGGAAAAGTGCGGGTTGCAATTTTACAATTTAATTAGGCTCGCTTGCTCTCGTGGTGGGGAGGTGGCAGGCRGGCCCTGGAGGCACACGAGGCTTTCTGATGTTTCTGATGGATCCAGCTTTCCCAAGGAGAGCTGCGTGGCTCTGCTGCACATTAAAAGGCAGAGATTAGCAAAAGGCCTATTTTAATATAATTTTCCCCGGCCCCTGAGAACGGGGGGAGCTTCTTGAAGCAGAAACTTTCAATAATTAAAAAAGCAAAAGGAAAAGAAAAAAAAAGGAAAAAAGGGAAAAAAATAATAGGCGTTGATATGGAAAGTGTATGAAAATAGATCTCTCTGAGATATCACTGACTGGCAATATTTTCAATTTCTCTAATAGGAGAGATCCTGCTGGTGGCTTTGGCAGCACTGGGAGCTGGAAAACGTGGATTTGAGGGCAGGACTGTGTGTCCCAAAAGCCACCTGGGCAGTGGGTCGAGGTTTGGGGGGCTCAGTGCCAGCTTTCAGCAGGATTTTGGGGTGGCAAATTTCCCAGCCTGGGGAGAGGGGGACCCTTGGCAGAGCTGTGCTCTGACACGAGTGTTGTCACTCGTATAAATTCTATAAATCATCCCCCTGCATGAGGGAGGGTGCACATAAATATGTAGATTTAGGCTCCAGCCCTCATGACTTATTCACCAGCAGCATGATATTGTTTCTAACTTTGGAGCAGTTCCTGGAAACTGCTCCTTCTTCAAATTAAAAAAAGATCTATGGGCACTGCTGCTGCTGCTGCTGCTGTGTTCTGGCAGAGCTGCTGGGGCTGGGCCGGGCTGGGCAGCAGCAGGAGCCTCCCACGAGCCTGGATCCATCCAGGGGCTCACACCCATCCCAGCAAGGGAAGGAGGAACTGTTTGGGTGTGGAGTAGGAGTGAGAATCCTGCCCTGGCTCTGTTCTTGTGCCCAGCTTGCAAAGGAACGAGGGGAACTCTTCACTTCTGCAGCAGCCTCGGTTTTCCTCCAGCTGAAGCAGCCTTGGGGTGACCCAGAAGCTTTTTCCACATCCCCCACCATCAAGGGCTGCTGAGGGGTCCCAGTGATGCTGGGATCTTTTCAAACTGAAAGAGTGGGTTTGGGTTTGGATTGGGAAGGAATTCCTGGCTGTGAGGGTGGGCAGGCCCTGGCACAGGGTGCCCAGAGAAGCTGTGGCTGCCCCTGGATCCCTGGAAGTGTTCCAGGCCCCAAGGATGGGGCTGGGAGCACCCTGGGCCAGTGGAAGGTGTCCCTGCCCATGGCAGGGGGTGGAATGAGATGGATTTTAAGGTCCCTTCCAAGCCAAATCATGATTCCAGCATTCCATGCAGTTCCCACCTCTCTGGCCTYCCTCCCAGCCTCTCACTGCTAAACTCAGCTCCGAGTTTTCTAAATTTTCCTGAAACTGGGACATTTAGGGACAGAGGGAGCAGTGTCCATCCCCTAAACGAGGCAGTGCCACCTGGGATGGATGAGGGATGGATGGATGGATGGATGGATGGATGGATGGATGGATGGATGGATGGATGAATGGATGGATGGATGGATGGATGGATGGATGGATGGATGGATGGATGGATGAAGGATGGATGGATGGCTGGATGGATGGATGATGGATGGATGGGAATCCTCTTGGCTGCCCAGGACCTTTGCCCAGGAAGCTGGCAGCCCCCAGAAGGTTTAACACCAGCAGTTGTGGCACATCCCAGAATTTCCTGCTTAATGGACTCCGGCAAGTCAGTTCTGTCCTAAATGGTTCTGAGCAAAGAGCAGGGAGGCAGTAACTGCAGACATGCCATTTTCCAAGGAATTATGCCTGGCTGGGATTTATCAGAGAGCTCAAATTGCTGTTAATAAAACACAGTTTTGCTGGCGTGAGGGAAATTGCTTTTTGCAGAGGCTGGAGGGATCCAAGTAGAATATTCCGGGTGCCATCTCCAGTGCAGCAGGAAAATGAGCTTCCTGCTTTTGGCAAGGCCAGAAAGGTTGGATCCTTCACCCTCTTAGAAAGGAGATCCTGCAAGGGCTTCCCCTCCTGGACTGCTGCTGGTTCCCTCAATTCCTTCATGCTCCCTTTTGCCAGCCCTTAAAGCTGTGTTGTGTCTTTTCAATGCATTTTAAATTTATTTCTGTTCCTAAAAGCTCCCTGAGAAGTTCCCAGTCCACAGCCCCTTCCACGTCTGCCTGGTTTCCTCACAGATTTCTTTCCTCGCAGCTCTGAGCTGCTTTCCTGAGCGGGGAGAGCCCAGCCCCGTGTTTTAAAGCACAAGGAATCACAAATAAATTCCCCATGCTGCAATTCCTCCACTGCAGCTCCGTTCTTTCCCTTGCCTTGTGCGTTCAAGGGAGAGAGAGTGCTTGGGAAAAAATGCTGCAATTTAATTTGGGAATCCTTCAGCTCATGGGAACAGCAGAGGAGGGGAGTGGGGATCTGTGGCATCASTAAATGTTGGGAATTCACAGCCCTGCACACGCCGTGGCTGTGGCAGGATGGGTGTGTGCATCCCTCGGCCCATCTGCAGCAGGAGATGGGAAATTTGGGGGGGTTGGCATTTATTTTGGTTTGTTTGTTGTAGAGGCAAACGTTTGCTGGTGTGTTCCTGGCAAATGTGGGGTGAGAATTGTTGGGAGCAGAGCTCTGGAGCGCGGGAATCCACTCCTCTCTTTTGCCTGCTCTCACATCGCCCAAAACAACGCTGGGGGACAGGACACATCCAAGGAGCCTCGCGGAGCTTTGGGAATCCTCACCCCTGGAGGTTCCCGGCTCTGTTTCCAGCCCCAACCCTTCTGTGGGACCCTCTGCTGCCCCCAGGTCCGGCTGGGATCCCGGGAAGGCACCGAGCTTTCCTGGGATTTCCCCGCTTCCCTCCAAGGATGGGCCATCCCTGGGGAGGGACAGGGACTGGGGACCCCCAGGACCTGCCCGTCCCGAGGGTGTCACAGCAGCCATCAGCTCCTKCCCGGGGCACTGATGGAACATTTCCCAGCAGAAGGAAAAATCCCCGTTTTTCCCCTGCCCTCCCGGCGATGAAACCGGAGCCGGAGCCTCTCGGCGGAGCCAGCCGCCCTCCCCGCCGCAATTACAATGACTGCCAGAGGTAATTAATGGAGCTCCTCCAATCCCGACTATTAATTGAACCCCTCCAACCCCGATAATTAACTGGAGCCCTTCCAACCTCGGTAATTGAGTTCCTCCAACCCCAATAATCAGCCCCAGCCCCTCCAGCCCTGATCAATGACTGAGCCCCGCCGAGCCTGGTGTTCAGCCGGGTTCCAGCCCTGCTCGGGGCTGTGCTGGCCCATCCTCATCCAAAAGGGATCCTGGGGAGGGTCCCAAGGAGCCACTGCCCTGTTCCCAAGGCTCTGCCCACCCCTGCTCCTTCCCCCTGGTCCCCAAAATCATCCCAGGCCAGCAGACACAGCGAAACCCTGAGAGGATTGCAGGGAATTTCTCTCCCACATCATCCACGTCTAACAAGAACTGGCAGCTTTTTTAATTTTCTGCTCTCCCAGGCTTTTCCAGAGGCTTTTTTTTTTTTCTCCCCCCTCCTCACCCTGCGAGGGTTTTCAGCAGGTTGCTGAAGTTTTATGGCTTTGATCCCGTAATGTGCAGTTATGCAATGAGACGAGCTCTTCCCGTCACTCCCCCGGCTCCAGCCGGGGCTCTCGCTGTAATAGGCACGGCACTGCCTTGAAATATTAACGAGTTTTACCTTAATTACCTTTCAGGCTTCTCAGGGCTCTCTTCATTTCCCTGCTCACTCTCCTTTTAACATCAGCCACGAGCCGAGGCAGATGCTGGGTGAGGTTTTTTCCCTCCTCCTCCTCTGCTCATCCCGTGCTCTGGATGCTGCCAGGGTTGAAGGGGTGTGGGCACTGTGCAACGTGGGCATTTTTTAACCTCGTGCTTCAACATCTCCCCTCAGAATTTTGGTTTTTAGGAAGGAGGAGAGCTCCCAACGCTGTGTTTAGGATCGATGGGATGTCCCCTGGGCCACACAGAGCCAGCCTCTCCTGGCAGAGGAGACTTCTGTCCCCACTGTCACCCTGCAGCTGTCCCCACGCTGCCGGTGACACTTTAAACCCCTGCAAACCTTTATKAGATGAGTGCATTGGGGCAGCAGCAGAGCTCTGGCATCTCCTGGAGAGAATTGCCTGCTTCATCCCCAATTCCTCACCCAGAGGAGCCCTGGGGGCTGGGGACACCGGGGGAAGGACAAGGGGATGGATTTTATGAAACACCTCAGCCCTGAGAACCTTTTCCAGCCGGGTTGGGGGAGGACTGTGCCATTCCTCGTTTATTAACTTCCTTTTTGGTTCAGTCACACACATCCAGCCCCGGGATTCTGCACGGAGCAGAGGAAAGTAGGGCGAGGGAGACACGAGGAGGCTGATTCATGGCTCTTCTTACTGTGAAAGCCCAGCTTAGCTCCCCACAAAGCCCGGTTTTGTGTTTGCTGTCGTGTTCCATCAGCATGGGGATGGTGGGATGGTGCAGGGAGCAGTGGGATGTGGCACCCAGGGGGATGCTCTGCCTCTCTCCCAGCYTGTCCTCACAGCTCATGTGTTTATTCTGGCTTTTTTACCATGTTTTATCATTTTTTTACCATGTTTCATCAAGATTTTTGCCACGTTTTATCAGGTTTTTTACTGTATTTTATCAGATTTTTACCATGTTATATCAGTTTTTTACCATGTTTAATCATTTTTTCCCATGTTTTATCAGTTTTTTTAAACCATATTTTACCAAGTTTTTTACCATATTTTTCAGTTTTTTTCCCCCCATGTTTTATCAGATTTTTACCATGTTTCATCAGGTTTTTTTCCCATGTTTCATCAGGATTTTATCCGGTCTTTATCATGTTTTATCAGGTTTCTATCATGTTTTATCACTTTGGGTTTTTTTACCATGTTATATCAGGTTTTTACCATCTTTTATCAGTTTTTCCCCATGTTTTATCAGGCTCTTCCCACCCATCACTGGGATCAGGGCTGCCAGGGGCTGTGGCAGCATTTCCAGGGGCTCAGAGCTGGGCCCAGCAGCAGCTCAGGGATGTTGGTGTCCCCCTGGCTTTAGTGGCTTTGGTGACAATGACAACGCGAGCCTGGGCTCATTCCCCAGGGGTTTTCACTCCCCCAAAAAGCTTTTAAAGTTTAATTTCTTCTCCCACATCATCTCTGCTCAKCCCTCAGCTGCTCTGATGAGCTCATGTGGTGCGAGAGGAAGGGGGGAGCAGGGAAGGAGGGGGTGATCCCACAGGGAATTTGACAACTCCCAGCCCCATCTCCCACAYCCCCACACCCTCCAACTCCCCAGGCCTTTCCCTCTGCACTTTTCTGGTTTTCCTTCATGTTTTTCTCAGCCCTGAGGGAAAGGCAGCCAGTTTTTASAGCAGAATCTCAGCAGCAAAGTGGCAGGTGGAATTCCTTGTGTCCTATCAGCAATGGGCTCCCACATCCTTACAAAAAMAGGGATAAATCCTGCTCTGAGGAGCCATTCCCGAACTTTTCCAGCCACCACTTTTCCTTGACACTGAATTTTTGGAGTGTTTAGGTTGTGAAAGTGGCCTCAGACCCCTCCTTTGCAGCTTTAGTGGCCCCCAGCTCTGCTCCTCTGAAGAAAGGGGCAGCACCAACAGTTCCCTGTTGGATTTTTCCTGGCTCTCTCCAGGTCTGGAGCACCTTTTCCACCAGCARATCGTGCTGTGGATGGATGGGCAGCCTCTGAGAGCAGGCTGGGTGTGTGGTTCATTAATTACTCCTGTTATAGGGGCCATTACAGCCGAGAAATTGCATTATTAAAAAGAAATCTTTGCAGATGCTTCAGATGAGACGACCCATTCAATGGCTGACACCGGGCCATAATTAAAAGCAGAAAGTAGGGGCCAGAAGAGGACCGAAAATGGCAGATTCCCTGAATATGGTTAATGGAAGCATTATTAACATTAGGAAATTGCAGAGGAGAAATCACTGGCTCCTGGCCCAGTTTAAATATGCAGCAGGCTCCTGACGTGTGCCTATGGTGATTAATGGCATTAACAAGGAAAAAAATATTAAATTAAGTCCATTGAGCTGCCTCTAATGGCTGTGTCTGGCTCTTTTGTTCCCTTCCAGCAGGCAGGGTCAATCCCAGGATATTCCTGCCTCCAGGATGAGCAAGGCACCCCTGGCACCCCAGAATTTTCCAGCCAAACTGAGAACCCAGAGGAAAATCCCTCGGTGGATTTGCAGATCCTCCATGATCCCAAACCTCTCCCAGATCCCTTTTGTGCCCCAAAACAGAGTGAAACGCTTTCACTCTGTTTTTTTTTTTCTCAGCTCAAACTCTCAGCTTTGCTTTGAGTGGGTTTTTTGGTTTTTTTTTTTTGCATTTTCCCCATTTGTTGCTGGCGGATGTCGCTGTGAATCAATCTGGCGTCGGGCCCATTCCACACCTAATATTTCTCAATAATTTATTATCAGCAGTTTCATCCTCCTGGGAGCTCCCTGCACATTAAAGCCTCTTGTTCAGTCAGGTCATGTCTCAGGCTGGAAGCACTTCCAGCCCTTTGATTTGTTTGTGTTTCATGCTTTTTTTTTTCTGTTGGGAGAGCAGTAAAAGACGTGAATTTCCCCCCAGCTCCCCTCTTGGAGTGAATTTATCATCTCGGTTGTTTCCTTTATTCTCTCCAATTGAACCATCACTTTCTGGTGGCTCTCATCCCCCTCTCCGTGGGCCCTGCTCCAGATGGATGCTGTGGGATGCGGTGGGATGGGAGTGCAGAGCAGGAATCAGCTGCCASAGCATCCTCACCCCCTGCACGTGCTGTTCCCACTTATCCCTGAGGTATTCCATGGGATAACAGCAGTTGGGTGAACCTCCTGCCCTGAGGGAGCTGATTGACATCCCCCATTCCAAACAAACCCCAAATTTGAGGTTAAAAAGTGCCAAGCAGTGAGCAAGGATTTGGGATGGGCTTGGAAAGGAGATTTATTTTCTGATTACTGCAGATCTCAAAATTGGAAAGTCCCCAAATTTCAGCCCAAGAAGGGAGATGTCTCAGTCCCCTCCACTCCATCTGCAGGGCCAGGCTCTGGGCTGGTTTTCAGGGCAGGAACCAGCTCATCCCAGCACCCCTCGGCCTCTCTGYCCCATTTCTCCTCACAGATTTTGGGTGGATTTAGGGCAGCTCATCCCTGGAAATGCAGCAGCGCTGCCAAGTGTGCGAGGCTGATTAAAACCATTCATGGAGAATGATAGGAATTGAGTGGAGAATGACATTAATTAAGACTTTCACCCTCTGCCTGGGAGGAATCAGGCTGGGTGTGGTGCTCCTCTGAGCCGTTTCCAATCCCAAAACCAGCCCAGGGAAGTGTCACTGGGGGTGGCACCAGAGCCCAGGCTGGGACACTCAGGCTGCAGCCTCGGGAAGCTCTGGGAGTGCAGAACTTTTGGCATCCCCCCAATCCGAGGTGTGGTTTTCCAGGCACAAAGCAAATCCTTGAAGGAAAAGACAAAACCTTGTCCCTTGCACCTGCTCTGGAAAGGGCCCTTACAGCTCCAGGAAGGAGTTTCTCTATCCAGGGATGGGGGAAAAAAAAATGAATAAAAAGGTCATTAACAGGTAAATCCTGGAAAATTCCAGGTGAGAACTCTTAAATCTCCAGGGACTGAACAAAAAGGGTCATTAACAGGTAAATCCTGGAAAATTCAAGGTGGGAACTCCTGAATCTCCGGAAGGGAATTTCTCTCTCCA
This sequence comes from Alauda arvensis, assembly GCA_902810485.1. NCBI lineage: Eukaryota > Metazoa > Chordata > Aves > Passeriformes > Alaudidae > Alauda > Alauda arvensis. The sequence goes on from CADDXX010000498.1 coordinate 535,390, forward strand.
GGGATGGAAAAAACGGGTAATTAACAGGTAAATCCTGGCGAATTCCGGGCTCATGGATGAAGCACAGGCACAGCCAGGGCTGGTGGCACTGGCAGGGGACACGGTGCCACCCCGGCTTTGTCACAGGCTCTGTCACACCCCTGGGCAGAGGAGGGAGATACTCACCAGCATCCACAAAACTCGGGAAAAAAAAAATCCCCAAAACTTTGGAGCGGCAGCAGAGCTCTGCACCCACCTCGTCTTTGCACCCCGGAGAGGAGCAGCAGCTTCAGGCAGAAACAGGGACAGRGAGCTGGAGATTTCCATATGAAATATTGAGATTTTTGCTCGCTGGAGTGGAAGGCAGAGCTGCTGTGGCTCCTGAATAAATCATCGGAGCTGCCACATGTGCTCGCCCGCAGTGACGTCCGCGAGGGGAGAGCGTGGGACTGGGGAAGGGGGGGAAAAAAAGTGGAATTAAACAAAATATAGGGCGCTTTTCCCCCTCCCCCAAGAGCTTCATTAGCTCGTCTCCACCTCCTCTAGCACGGCAGCCGAAATCCGATCCCTTTTTTTGTGTCTCAGCCCGTCCACCGTGCCCTCCTCCTGGACGGGAGCGTGCCTTGGAAGAGGCAGAGCTCCGTTAAAATTTCATGGTGTCTGCRTCTCCGGTGGGCTGTCAGGAGGAATGCCGGAGTCTGGGGAGTGCAGAGCCTCCCCTGAACCGGGCAACGCTGCGAGAGACGACACGCAGAGAAGCCTTCAAAGCTCGACTCGAGAAATGCTCTAAAAACCTCACTGGGGCCTTTTAGAACTTACAAAAAGCTGATTAAAAAAGATGGGGAGAGAGTTTTTTTGGGTTTTTTTTGCACTGGCAGGTGACGCCGGGACAAGTGGAGAAGCAGATCTGTGTGCTGGAGGATGATGTGAGGAGTCCAAGGGATGCAAACCCCAGGGAAAGGGAGCTGTACCCTTGTTAGGAATCAAAAGCTTCCCAGGGTGTTAATTCCTGTCTAATTAAGAGCTCCAGAGACGCACGGAGGGCCGGTTTCAGCTGCTTCTCGGCCCTCCCAGGAAATCATGTTTTCCAACATCCCCAGCATCGTCCTCAGGAAGTGTCTCTGGAGTTAAATCCTCCAGACAGACGGAGGTTTTTAAAAAATGCATGGCGAGCGCATCATGGGATGAGCAGGGAAAGTAGGACAGGCTCGGGGGGTGCCAGCGCCTCCTTCCCGCTGTCCCCGGGGCTGTTGGGACACCCTGGGTCCCTGTCCCACCTCAAACCCAGCTCTGGGGAGCGACGCTTCCTCCCAAACCGTTCTGCCCATCACTGGGATCTCTGAACTCGCTCTGGCCGGGGTTTGTGAGTTAAAGGGATTTAAAAAGGGCTGCAGGAGGGAGCTGTGCCCAGCGCGGGCAGTGAGCGTCCCCGGCATTCCCAGCATCGATAAACAATCATCCAAATCCCAAGGGAAACCCGTGTTTTCACCTCTCTCATTTATTTTTTTCCCCCTGTGTTCCTCTCTCTCACAAATCCCACAGGATCCCCCCTGTGGCTCCCTGCTCTGCCACAGGACACACTGAGCCATCCCAGGATTTATTCCTGGATTTATTCCCTGCGCAGGGCTCCTCTGATCGCCGGGATTAAGAGGCTCTGGATGGAGTGTTGTGACAGGAAGCAATTATATGCAAATGAGGAGCTGCGCAAGTGTGAGTAAACATTAGGGGCTGTGTTTTATTTTTTTTCTCCCCGTTGAACCTCCGTGATTTAAAAGCCATTAAGGGCGCAGCCAGCGCGCTTTGTCAGCAGTTTCCCAACAGCTCTTCAAATCCTTCCCTTCCCTCGGCTGTGCCTCGAACAGCATCGGGAACGTCCAGCGTGAGAGTCAGTGATGCAGGGGACAGCGTGGTGCCCCAAATCCTCGGGCTTGGCCTTCCTTGGGAAGGTTCCCCCAGTGCTGTCCCTGCCAGGCTCATCCCGAACATCCTCGGGCAGGTTCCCCCCATGTTTTCCCTGCCAGGCTCATCCCCTGCCTCCTCCCAGGCTCATCCCGAGCATGATTGGGCAGATTTCCTCCCAGGCTCATCCCCTGTCTCCTTCAGGCTCATTCTGATCATCCTTAGGCTTATCCTGAGCATCCTCGGGCAGGTTCCCCTCACGCTTTCCCTGCCAGGTTCATCCCCTGCCCTCTTCCAGGCTCATCCCGAGCATCCTTGGGCTCATCCCAAACATCCTCGGGCAGGTTCCCCTCACGCTTTCCCTGCCAGGCTCATCCCGAGCATCCTTGGGCTCATCCCCTGCCCTCTCTCAGGCTCATCCCGAGCATCCTTGGGCTCATCCCGAGCATCCTCGGGCAGGTTCCCCCCACGTTTCCCCTCCCAGGCTCATCCCGAGCATCCCGGCGCTGGCTGCCGCTCCCAGGGCTCGGCTCCCACAGCCGGGACAGGGATTTTTCCCCGAGTTCCACCTCTGAGGAGAGCACGGAGCCGGCCGGGAGCTCCCAGAAACTCAGCCCGGTCTCTGCTGCTGGAAATCTCTGCTGGGAAAGCGGCAGCAGCAGCAGAGGCTGTGAGGGGCAGGATGGGGATGCTGTGCTTGGTGTTCCCTGCGAATTGGAGGCTCTGCTCCCACCCGGGAGGATTCTGGGGTCCCTGATGAGCTTCTCTGGGGTTTCACTGCTCTTGGTGGAGTGCTGAGAGCTTTGGGAAGGGTCAGCTAAGAGCCTGATGGGTTCTGTGGCTGGCTGAGGGGTGGGATGGGGTCTGGGCAACKCCTCCATGGGAACAGAGCTCGGGGGAGCAGCAAAACACCCCAAGAATTGCCTGTGGCTGCAATCCCCAAAAGGTGCTGTCAGAAAGAGACTGTCCAGTGGGATTTTTTGCGGTGAGGTGCAGCAGGGAGAGGGAGAACTCTGCTCAGGGGCAGGGAATGGGCCTCATTCCCCCAGATAAATTCATCCCTGCACCTTCCAGCGTTGCGGAGGAGCAAATCCCCGAGTCCCACGAGCCAATCCTCACCCGCGGGGTCTTTCAGAGGCGTTTCCCCCGCGGTGTAATTCCAGTTCCACCTCCCCCGCAGCCTCCCTCGGAGCAGSGAGCCAAGATTGATCCTCACATCCCGCCCTAAGCACTTGGTCAAACATTTGTCTCTGGCGCCTGGGGACTCGTGTGAGTAAAGCCGCAGTTTAGACCGAGGAAATCACCGAGAAAACAAATCCTGAGCCCCCATCCAGCCGTTCCTGACACGTCACCCTCCTGACAGCGCTGCCAGAGAGCCAGGAAAAAAAAAATAAAGCTCCAGCCTTGAAATTTTTCTAGCGGAAGACAAATGAGGGAGGTTCGCGTCTCTGTTGGTGCTACATTGTTTTGCTCAGCTGGCTGCAGAGCAAATAAGATGCGGTGTTGCATTGATTTCCAGCCCAGGAGCTGTCCTGGCAAATGGATGGGCTGGGAAAAAAACTTCATTTGGGGCTTAAATTGGAGAAAGCAGCAGGCAAAGGGTGCCCAGAGCCCGGGGATCCCACTGCCCCTCCTCCCTGGGGCACGGGGCACCAGGGGCTCAAGTTCTTCCCATTTTTTTTTTTTTTGGGATGTTTTTCCCTGTGGATCTGTGGGATCTTTGCTGTCCCTCTGCACCCCCATCACTGCTTGCTGCCCTGGTGTTTGGACACGGTGCCAAGAGGAATGGAAACCAAACCCTTTTCCAGTCATTTCCAGTCATTTCCAGTGGTTTTGGGGAGAGGGAATGGCTCCTTTCCAAGGCTGTGCCCTGCCAGCCTCGGGGAGGTGCCAAGAGACCTCCTGGTGCCACCCACAGCATCCTCAGTGGGCAGAAACCCAGGGAAAGCTGTGGATCCACCCCTGCGGGGACGGCCTGGAGGGAGCAGAGGGCTCCCTCACCCCACAGCAGGGAAAACGCTGCTTGTTAGCATTAATAAATGTAAAATGCAGAAATAAAAAATAAAATAAATATGAAAACATCAAATGAATGCCCAGGGAAAATGCACCACAAGAATTGGCAACTCCCCCAGGCCTCGCTGTAAAGAATTGCAGTGTCCAAATGAGGCTCCTCCGAATTCCAGAGCACCAGGGAAGAGGGAAGAGGGCAGAGGGAGGGTGAGCAAGCCCGAGGACGTTCATCACTTCTGCAGCTGCTCCCCTTCCCTTTCCATCAGCCCTGATCCATGGGATGCATCCGCTGCCTAAGAAAAATCCCCCCCTGCTCTCTGCAGACAGGAGGCAATTTCCCAGTGCCAGCGATTCCCAGGAAAAGTGATGCTGGCTGTGCCCTAATGGAAAGGCAGCCAGTTTTATGGCAGAATGCAAATGAAAAGGTATAAATAAACAATCGCTCACGAAGAAGTGCTTGCCTTTAATGAATATTTCATATACAAAAGGAGTCATTGACATTTTGCTGGATTGCTTCAATTAGCTCTTGAGCCTCATGTTCATGCAAATAATAAGCTTGCTTTTCATAATGCTTTGTTAATCTGCTTCATAGTGTGAATTTATACAGTAATACATCACCCAGACCTCCTGCTGGAGCCTTTATTGGATATAAATGACTTAGTAATTGCTATTGATCATTAAAGGAGTGCGGTGTTATTTTGGAATTACAATGTGGGGGATCTTTGCAAGGCTCAGGGATCTGGCTGCTGGGGCTGGTTTGTATTCAGGGCAGTGACTAACGGGTCCTTGGGAGGGAAGAGCCAAAAGTGTGCCAAGATTGAGGCTGGGGAAAAAACACTGCTGGAGTCRCCGCAGCCTTCCCGTGGTGACACATTCAGGATACATCTCCACACATTCCACTCCACGCATCCATCTCCATCCCAGCTCCAGCCTGGCTAAGATCAGCCAGGAGAATGTTGTGGCTGACTGGGGAATGCAGCAGCAGCAGGCTGGCTCTGCAGTGAAAGCACAGCCTGTGACAGCCCCGGGCAGGTCCCTGAGCACGGTGACAAAGCCACCAGGGCCCTTCCTGACGCGCCCACAAGGAGCCCAGGACGCTGCAGGTCTTTAATCTGTTGTGAGGAATTAAAGCAAGCGTTTGACAGCGCCGCTGGCTGCGGTGTTGGGTGGATTGATCCCAGGGCAGGGAAGGGCTCCGTGCTCCCAACGGGGAGCTCAGCCCCAGCCTGCTCCTCTCCATCATTTGCTGGTTGTCCTCCAGCTTCCTGCATCAAAACCTCATCACTCTGAAGTGGAGAAGGCTGAGGTTGCACTTTAGATTTATGTTTTTCATTTGGAAAACACCCTTCTTGTTGTTCCTCCACCTGGARGAGCCGTCCTTGGCTTGCTCGGCTGCTTTCAGTGCTGGCTCCTGCCTTGCTCAGAGAACAGCAGAGCTGGGGAATCTCTGCTTCTCCAGCAGAGATGATGAAAAAGCACTGGAGATTTGCATGTATAAAACTCCCTGGAACAAATGGCTTTGGTGGGGCAAAACTTCACACATCAGAATGGGATCCAGCACCCAGGAGGGCACGCAGAGTGCTCTCCTCCCATGGGATGGGTGATTTCAGCTGGCTTTGACATCCACATCCATCTGGAAAATGGCTGGGGGCACTGACTCCTCTGTGCCCCCAAGGGCTGTGCTGGCACTCCCTTCACAAACATCTTGAAAGGGCTCTGAGCTCCCTCTCYGGCTCTGCTTTTATTAAAACCTCTCTGAGCGTTTTCCCCTTTCCAATTTACCGCGTTTCCCCCCTGGAATGTGCTTTGATTCCTCAGCAATTTCAAAGTCCTCAGGCTTTGCCTGGAAGGTAATTTATCCCCGTTTGTGTTTTTCTGTGTATGTACATGTGCTGCAGCGCTCTGGGAGGAAGCACAAAGAGCAATTGGCTGTGCAGGGGCTGGGATTGATGGAGTGGCTGCTGCAGGAGTGATTTCCAGGACCTGGGAGCTCGCTCTGATCCTGCCAGACAAACTCCAGATGCCAGCAGCTCCAGAGGGAGCTGGGCTGGATCAGCCTGGGGAAGGGTCCTCTGGGTGTCCCCCAGGCTGACAGGGGGACACTTGCAGGGGTCACCAAGGCCTTTTGCAGCCCCAAAAAAGGCCAAGGCAGGTGGAAGTGTTATGGAATCACAGAATGTCTGGGTTGGAAGAGACCAAGATGATCAAGTCCAATCCATGTCCCAACACCTCAGCTGGATCATGGTGCCACATCCAGCCTTTTGTTAACACATCCAGGGATGGTGACTCCACCACCCCCCTGGGCAGACAGTTCCAGTACTTTATCACTCTTTCCATGAAAAACTTTTTCCTGATATCCAACCTGTATTTCCCTTGGAGCAGCTCGAGGCTGTGTCCTCTCCTTCTGTCAGTGCTGCCTGGAGACAGAGCCCAGCCCCACCTGAGCACAGGCACCTTTAGGGAGCTGTAGAAAGTGATAAAGTCACCTCTGAGCCTCCTTTTCTCCAGGCTGAGCTCCCTCAGTCACTCCTCGCGGGGTTTGTGTTCCCAGCCCCTCACAGGGTTTGTGTTCCCAGCCCCTCACAGGGTTTGTGTCGCAGCCCCTCACAGGGTTTGTGTTCCCCTCACAGGGTTTGTGTTCCCAATCCCCTCACAGGGTTTGGGTTCCCAACCCCTCTCCCCTCTTTCCCCTCCTCAGGACATGCTCCAGCCCCTCACTGTCCTTCCCAAACTGAGGTGCCCAGAACTGGACACGGTGTCACTCCTTTGTTCCCTTTGGTGTCAGCCCCATGGCAAATCCCTCCTGCCCAGGGGACACCCAGCACCCCGGGCTCCCAGGAGAGGCTGTTCCCATCTCCATCAGCCCAGCCCTGCTCCTGCCTCACCCCTGGCAGCACCAGAGCGCAGCGCTGACGCTGCTGAAACCTTCCCCCGTCACCCCTGGGCCGTCCTGATGGGTGAACTTTTGCCCCAACCAAAGCCATTTGTTCCCGGGGAGTTTTACACATGCAAATCTCCGGTGCTTTTTCATGCCAGCCGCATCTCCCGAGGCTGGGTTTAATAAAGGCTGGGGTGAGCGGGTCAGCGCTCSGGGCCGTCAGGAGCTGCCTGGGATTTAATGCCACCGCGTCAATTAATGTCCCCTGGGAATGTGACCCCCCCAGCCCCTCGTGAACCATCTGAAAACGCTCCTCGGAGCAACCTTTCCTCTTTCGAACTGTGATTTGGCCCCAGGATTGCTGTCGGATGCTCTCCTGCTGCAATTCCAGGGGTTTAACGCTCCTTTCCCGGCCGTGCCACCTGGTTTTTCCCTCTGCTGTTTTTGTGATCTCTGTTCTCCGGCAGGTGTGGAGCCAGGCACACGAGGTGATGCTCCAGGGCTTCAATTCTGCTCCTTCTCTGCCTTTTCTCTGCAGCAGATCCTGCCCAGAAATGGGAAAAGCGAGGGCAGAAAGAAAGACCCCTCCATCCTCCGCTTGTGAAAATCCAATTGTCACCTCCCCAAAAGTGTGTGGAGKGATGGGGAGGGCCAGGGCTGATCTGCATTTAAAAGAGGGGCAATCRGCAGAAGGAAGAGGAGAGGGGAGATAAAAGGGAGAGAGGCCCGCCTTTGAATATTGTGTTTCCTTATGGCAATCATTATTTGAAAGCCGATTTACTGCCGGGAGAAACAGAAAAGAGACCCCCTGGCAGTGCCCCAAACTCTTCATTTACTCTTTCAGCGCAAGGAGCATTTATAAAAACTGAATAAAACATCCAACAAGGCTGGTTAGGATTCTATGAAAGATGTCTCCATCAAAGCAGCGGGGTCAGCCTCKAATGGAAGCAGGGCTGGGAGCTGATGGCAGGAGCAGGGATGGGGAGGAGGGTGCTGAGGGGATGGGGAGCAGTGCCTGTGCTCACCCCTCTATCCGGGGACACCCCTAAACTCCCCACCTCTTTGTTTTGTGCTTTGCTTTAAATCTGGGAGTTGCTGTAGCAGTTTATGGGGATGGAARCATTCCCCAGAAAACAAATAACCCGGCCTTAAACATCCAATTTGTTGATGATTTCACTGTTTGTGAAGGATCCACACGAATATCCCTGCCCTGCTCCATCCCCCTCGCTTTCAGAGAGGAGAGGGACCGGGCAGGGAGAGCACTTAACAGAGATAAATATTTTACAACTTTTAATTAAATATGAGAACCCTGCTGGGGCTGGGAGCAGGACCATCCTGGAATATGAATTATCAAGAACCCTTCTTCCCAGATGTCCATTCCTTCCACCCCAGCCATTTCAGGCAAATAAAATGGAAAATAAATCCTGTGTCCCTCTGCAAGAGGGGATGTTTTTTTGGGGCAGCTGGTTGTTTCTCACTTTATGCCCATCCCAGATCTGTTTTTTTGGGGCAGCCTGGCTCTGCCCCAGCTGGGCTGAGGCTCAGGCACTCAGAGAGGAGGGGTTTCTATTCCAGCACTTTTGGGAAGAGGCTTTGAGTGGGCCCTGGAGGAGGCAGGAGCTCAGCACATCGATTGAGTGGTGCTTCCCGAGAGAAGATTAAGTGGATACAATTGGCCAGGATTGACCTCGATGGATGCCTCTTGATTTATTCCAGCTGGGGAGCTGATCCAGCGCAGGCTGGGCAGGCTGTTATGCAATTCCTTGTCCTCAGCAACCTGGCCCGTGGCTCCCACGGYGTTCCCGTGCTGAGCCCGTGCACACAGAGCGAGTGCAGCCCATCATGAGGCACAAATTCAGCCTGGAAACCACCCCTGCCCCGTGCTCTCCGCTCTGAGGAGGGTGTGGGAGTTAAACTGAGCTCTGCCACCGGCTCAGCTTCACCCTGGGGCCTCCCTGTGTGAAGARCTCAGCCAAAGCTCTTGATCCATCCTGCTTTTCCAGGCTGGAGCCACCTCAGGCTGTGTGAGGGGCTGTGAGGGCACAAAGGAGCAGAGCTGGCTGCTGCCAGCCCCGTGCTGGGGACACATTTTCCCCAATGCATCAAGGAATTTGGTGAAAACCACATTTAATCCAAACTGAGGCTGTTACAAAGTCAAAAAAGCAAATTAAAGAAAGTAAAACCCCAAATGTGGCTGAATGAATCCAGGAGGGGCTGGCTGTGATGGGGCCACACCACAAGCAGTGAGGGTTATGGTGAGGGTTCTTCTTTCTTGTTCTTGCCAAGGTCAGGATGAATGAGRCACAGGAAACATAAATTTGAGTTCAGAYTTGGTGATTTATTATATCTCATCTATCTACAGAGAATTTACAGACCCAGGAGCCCTGAGCTCTCACCAGCTGCCAGAARAAAGTGGCAAAAAMTGGCCACTACTGACTTTTTCCAAGGAAGGGTGAAATAAAGGGGTCASAGCTGAAGGAGCTGTAAGCAGCACATTCCCCCCGTGCAGCTGTGAGGGAGCCTTGATGTGCAGCACCACTTCACACACCAAAACATTCCTCTCATCCCCATTTTTTGGTCGGGTTTTGTCGGGTTTTGGTGTGGCTGTGAATTTTCTGGAAGGAGATCAGGGCAGAGGAGCTYGTGGGGAGCTCCYRGAGCAGGGAGYGAACCTGAGCTCGGCCCCACARCAATGGATGGGAGATGGGATTCYCCCTGCTCCCAAAATAACCATCCACCAGGAAAACTGGGGGTTTTCTTCCAAATAAATCAGAGCAGGATGATTTTTTTTTTCTGGAGGCCCTGCTGGGCCTTGAAGGCCTCGTCCTTGGCCCTGCTGGGAGAGGCCTCATCCAAGCTCAGACCTTCAGGGATTTTTTTATTCTTCCCAAACTCATTCCCACTGGCCACYTCTCTCTCTTATTTCATGGCAGGACTGTAAATTTGAGGAGGCATTTGTGGCCAGTGCCACAGCAGCACCCCGCTCATTCCCTGCCTCTGGAATTGCACATTCCAAAGGGCTGGGTAGGAATTTGAATTGGATGTTAAAGCCAAGCCCTGAGGGAATAGTTGGTTTTTTTTTTGAATATTGGCTGTTGGGTCAATACCTTCCTCCTCCTGAGGAAGCCAGTGCGGGAGTGCAGCAGGATTTGTGAATGGCAGTGATTTTCCATGAGCCTCCGGATGGGAATTGGCTCCGAACTGGCTGGGAATTCTTTATGGATTGGTTTCCTGATGGATCTGCATCCTCGGAGCCAGCAGCTGGGCTCTTCAGGACTCCTCAGTCCTCACTCCACTTCCATCAGAGAGGGAAGGAGGAGGGAGGAGGAAGGGTGAAGGCAATTGGGGAAACAACCTGGAATTCTCAACACTTTCCCGTGTATCTGCTTTGTAAATAAAAAGATTTTTTTGTTTGTTTGTTTGATCAGTGAAATTCCAGAAGTTTGGAAAAAGCACCTGCCCCGTGGCCTGTAGCATTTCTTCCAGTGGAAGAAATCAGGGGATGGGAAAGACAAATCTCCTTGGCTGCTCCAGGAATCCTGGAGCATTACCACAGCTCATTGCCTGCACAGCACCCCCCCAGTTAAAAAATCGCTTTCTTTTCCATGGAAATCTGTGCAGGCTGCTGCAAAATAATCCCAGATGAAGCATCAACAGCGAGCACATTGTTATTAGCTCAGATGATTTGGCTTGCTCTCTTGCTTTCTGGTTTTTTATTCATGCTGGCGGCAAGCAAACCCATCCAGCTCCATTATGTATAATTTATTCTGGATTAGATCAAAGGAACAGTTTACAGGGGTGGTTTGGGCATTATTATGATTTTTTTTTTTTTTAGCTTTTTCCATATTTTATAAATATATATTTATTCTCCCTCCCCTTCCCCACTGCATTTGCTCATAAGCAAATTATAAATTATTCACCAGCCCGAGCAAGACAAGTGTTCCTCAGGCCTGGAAAYCAAATCAGCCCCAGCAGCGACGTGGGATGGCAGCCCTGTGTTTTTGGGGAGTTTGTGGGGTGCAGGGATGCAGCTGGGAATAAGAAATCCCTTTTATAAGTGTTGAGGGAACTTTTTGGGAGCCTGGGCAGGCTGCAGAGGTGGTGTCAGTAATGTCGGCTTTGTGGGGACAGGTGGCATCAATCCTACAGCAATCCTACAGCAATCCTACAGCAATCCTACAGGATTTTGGTGAAAGCAAGGACCTAGAGCTTAGCCAGAGGGATCCATTGCCCCCTGGAAATGACATTTCCCTGAAAAATGGGGTGAGACACACACACACACCTCCTGGATTTGCTGGAATCCCCCCGGGCAGGTTGGCAGCCCCACTGAGCATAAAGCCCAGCACCTCTTGGGGCCTCAAAACCCTGGAATTATTTGTTCCTGCAGCTGCTGCAGGGTGTTTAGTGCACTGCAAAGTCACTTTTAGGGCCTGGCAGAAGGGTGTGCTCTGGGCACAGGGCTCTGGAGCAGGCAGCAGCTTGCTGGGGCTGGGGAAAGCTGGGGCTGGGGAAAGCTGGGGGTGTTAATTTAGCAAGGAGCTGATTGGGGTGGCATCTGCTGGCCTCACCTCAGGGACAGCAGGGGTGGGAAAAAATGGATGAATTCCTTGGGAGAGTGGCCCAGAAAATCCTATCAGAAGCAGGTAGGGACCATTCCCAGCTCTGTCCCAGCCCCGAGACAGGCTTGTTTCCAGCTCAGAAATGGGTCAGGACAAAGCAGAAACATCTGCCATCGATCCATGGGCTGTGACAGAGCCAGCCAATGACTGCCTCTGCAAATCCACTGTCACCTCCAGCCCCTTTGGAGCYGGGAGCTCTCGGAGCTGCCTGGGGCCGTGCTTGGAGTGGGGATGGCAAATGTGACACCATATGGCTGAGGCAYTCCCAGGCCCCTGATGAAATGCCATTTTTATGCACCTGCATTAAAAGCTGCTGCATCTATGGTGGGTGTGCAAGTGATTATTGCTTATTGAACCTCCTCCCTGGGCCCAGAATGGGGGTTTGTGCCAGAGAATTGCTCCAAAAGGGGGTTTTAAAGGGAGAACTGAGTGTCTGAGCCCAGGTAAGGCTGGCAGGAGATGATTTTGGCAGTGCTGGTGGCTCTGGGGGCAGTGCCAGCCCCGGGCACTCACAGGGAACTGTTTGCTCTCTCGGGTTGTGCAGCTGATGAAATCCCCCCAGCAGTGCCTGTGTCTGCAGGAACCTGCTGGAGCAGGGCAGGGTTGGAAACAAAACCAAACAGATCTCTCAGGAAATGTTTTGGGTTTTTTTTTTTTTGCTGGAGATGTTGGGGTTGCTGTTAAAAAAAACCAAACAGACCCTAAAATGGTGTTTTTCTGTCTCTGTGCAAGGAGAAGCTGCTGTTCTGACTCTKCCCACTGCAGGAATCAATCGCCAAGCAGGATGTTTGCAGCTGGGCCTCGGAGCAAAACACAACAAATTCCTTTAAAACAAACAAGCAGCGGGTTTTGTGTTAGTTATTTTGTCGTGGCTGTTGTTTTGGGGGTGTGTGAACAGAAGCACATCCCAGGGCTGCAGGAGCTTTGGGAGTGACTTTGCTCCTCCTGTGCCTTCCCCTCCGCTCTGCCCGGTGGGGTTTGCTCCCAGCTGGGAGCCTGTAAGCTGCTGTAATCCAGTAATATTCATAACTGACTGTGCATGTTCCAGCACCTTTCCCAATCCCTTTTTTATCCTGAAAAGCCCAATCCCTTTTTTTTTTTTTATCCTGTAAATCAGCTCTGGCTCCCTCCCCAGCGGCCTGGGCATGGCAGGTCCTCAGTGCTGTCACCAGAGGGGTGATGCTGGCTGGGATTGCTGCTCCATCATCCCACTCCTTGCTCTCAGGGCCACACGGGACCTGCCCACGTGGCTTTTTTTTGGAGTCTTTGCACAGCCCAACCCTCATGGGTGACCCAGCTGTGCCCAGGCTGCAGCACCAGCCCAGCCCCAGGCAGGAGCAAAYGTTCCTTTTCCATGGACAATGGAAATGTTCCTTTTCCAGGCTCTATCCTGGCAAATTTAAACACAGCAGCGATCGTTGGGAGGGGCAGACACCCACAGATATCCCACCCTGGGAGCCTGGATGTGCTTCCCTGAAGGCAGCCCCACTCCCCAGGAAGTTCTGCTGCCAGCAGTGCYGTAAGTGCAGATCATTCCTGCAACYGCTCTCCCTGCGAATGCTGCTTAAGATGTCACCCGTGATTGATATGTTTGCTAATTGAGACTTCCACCCGGGCTGATGGCCGCGGTGCTTTGTTCCTTGTATTATTTGGGGTGATTTTGTGACTGACATGTTTGCAGCAGCGCTTCTTTCATCTTCATTAGGCAAATCCTGAGGGAGAYGTGGCGGCTGCTGGGGCAGGGTGGGATGGGCTGGAGCCTCTGCTTTCCACGGGAGGGGGAATGGGTGGGAAGGGGCTGCTCCGTGCTGGCATTCACGGGAGGGGAGGGTCCAGCCCGTGCCTCAGTTTCCCTGCTGGTAAAGGACAGCTCAGCTATTCCACACAGGAATTCTGGGAGCTAATTCTGACCTGCAGGACTGATCCGGACTAATTCTGACCTGTGGAAGAAGCCAGACTGGGAGTTTACRAATTTAGGAGCAATACTGGGGGTTTTCCAGCTGTGGGCTGGTTTATCCAGAGGTGCTGATTTATCCCGRTGGAAGCAGCAGCTTCAGGGAGAAGGTGTGGCCCCACCTGAAGTGTTCATTCCATGAGATGTCGGACCAGACAGAAGAAAATAACAGAATATTGCTCTCCTCAGTGCTGCCCTTCGCCAGGTTTTCCACAGGCATGTGGTGGCCTGTCCTAGTCCCCTGCAATGCTGCAAACCCAGCTCGTTTTGGGGCTTTCCCCGACACCTTTATCCCACACCTCCTGCCAGGAGGCACCGGGGCTCTGCCCTCCCTCAAAGCAGCGATTAAAGAGCCGTAATCCCCGGRATGGCTCCAGAGCTGTTTTCCACACCCCTCCCGGCTTGGAGAGGCACCAAGAGCCAACYGCAGCATCTGTGCCCCTGCCCAGGAGGGCTCATCAAACCTGCAGCAGCACCAGCGGCCCCTGCCAGGCTGCTGGAGGAGCAGGGCACGCCTGGCATCTCATTTTCCTTAATGAACATTGGGATCCGGCTTCATTAACCCCGAAACCCCGGGCTCGGCGTGGTGGGCAGCTGTCCGTGGGCACACCAGGGGCCAGCTGGTGACAAGTTTCTGCTGCCAGAGAGGGGGAATGGGCCTGCAGATGACGGGGGTGGGATATAAATAGGGAAATAAAGAGCTGCTGCCTGAGCTGTGAAAGCAAAAGCAATTTGCTCCCCGCTCGGGTCCATCTGCTCCCAGAGCAGCATCAGCTTCCTGGTGGCTCAGGAGGGTGGCAGTGCCCCTGAGAGTGACCCTGAGTTGAGGGGGAAGCTTCTGGGGGTGAAGATCCCGTGGGATTCGCTTTGAGATCCATGGGGATGAGGCAGCCCCGCTCCTGCTCGCACCCCGGGATGTTCCGGAGCCCCGTGTCCCTGCCAGCCCTGCCCGSCGCCACCTCCTTGGCCACTCAATTGGCTTTTTTTGTTTTCCAATCTGGTAGCAAAGCACTTGAAATAACGAGCCTGAGCAGCCTAATGAGAGGAAACGAGAAATCCTTTAGGGACAATTTGCCTGGAGGCCACGGGAAGGTGGCAGCTCTCTCTGCAGGTTCCTGTCCCACCCCTGCCAGCGCCCAGCCCTGCCCTGAAGGATTCTCTCCACTCCCAGCTCAAATCTGGAGCAAGGAGAGGTCTCAGGGCTCCCCACAGAGCCCTTCTGGGCAATCCTCACCCTGCCTGTGTGATCCTCCCCGGGTGTGGAAGCCACCACTGCCTTTTCCACGGGGACATGGAATAAACGAGAGCCCTGGAATTCCAATTCCCTGGTTCCCAGTGCTGGGAAGAGAAACCTCTGATTGTGAAAGAACAAAATGAAGAAGAGAGGGGAGGTTCCTGGAGAGGACCCTGGAGGATCCACAGCCCTGAGCAGACACACGAGGCACTTTCCATCTGATCTGAGCCTCCTCCTGCTCAGCAGCCACAGGAATCCGTTTGGTTTGGGACCCCGGATTGGGCTCCCTTTGGCTGCTTGGCCACAGCCAAGGATTCACTTGGGGATTTGCAGTGAGAGGGTCACTTTGGGCTGCTTGAAGGAAACCCAGGGACTCCCGGGGCAGCAGGAGGAAGGACTGGCTGGTCCTGGGGGCTGTGTGGTGCTGTCTGTGCCCCTGCAGGTGCTGGGCAGGAGGCTCAGGCTCCATCCTGCCTGATCCTGGTGCTGATTGYGCAGCCTCCCTCCACAGGCAGCAGCTTTTCCCCTGCCCTGACCCCCACATTCTGCCTGYCTGCATCCCCTGGTGAGGATTTCAGCCCATCTGCTGCAGAGAGCACTCCCCCAGCRCTGGTCCCTCTGCACTCTGCACTCCGAGGTGTTTATAGGTCAGCTTATCTGCAGGGCTCAATCCCTGCTTTATCTCACCATCCCTTTTTTTCCCTTTCCACCAGCTCTTTTTGCTGTCACCTCTGCATTCCAGGCGCTGGGAGCATCCCAAAGCACGAGAATCCTGCCTGGCAAAGCCTGTGGGGCTGTGGCATCTGCCAGGCTGCAGGACAGTCCTGCTCAGCCAGCCCTGCCTCGCTGYGAGCATCATTAACATCCCAGCAATTAGTGGAGCCGGGCTGATTTGCATCGAGCTCAGAGCAGAAAGAATTCCAGGCCAGATGGTAAATTGTGTGTGTGTGTGTGTGTGTTTTCCTGGAAATGACAGGAATATTCCGTGTTTCCATGGGGCTGGGGTGATGTGTGGGACCTTTGGGGTGACCCTGCCTGCCTGGCCTTGGGGACATCCCTCGTGGCACAGGGTTCTGGATGGGCCTCTGGAGCATCCTGAGGGTGTGGARGAGCAGCAGCCCCCCAGAATTGTTCAATCAATCCCCTGATTCAGCTGTGCTTTGTGTCCTTGAGTAAATCACTGCCCTTCTGTGTCCCACCACTGTGCCCAGTGTGTAACGAACCTGCCAGGACTTGGGGTCCAGCTTCCCTGGATCTGCAGGCACCCCATGTGTGTCCTGGCAAAGCTCTGCCTCTCCCCAGTGCCCAGCTGCCAGAGGTCCACACGTGCCTCTCTCCAGCATGGAGCTCCTCCAGACCCTGCTCCGAATGTGCTGGCTTGGAACCACCTCGGATATCTGCAGTTCTGAACTGGAACCACCACAGATATCCGCAGTTCTGAACTGGAACCACCACAGATATCCGCAGTTCTGAACTGGAACCACCACAAATATCTGCAGTTCTGAACTGGAACCACCACAGATATCTGCAGTTCTGAACTGGAACCACCACAGATATCTGCAGTTCTGAAATGCAAATGATGAAAAGATCAGCTCCAGGACCACCCAGCAGAATTTCTGCAGTTAAAAGTGAGACCATTCCCAAAGGTGGGGAACAGGGAGTGCCTGGCCCAGAGTGGAGCCATTCCTTGTCCTTCCCCACGACATTCCTGCTAAATCCATCTGCTCCTGGGGTGGGAAGGGTGATGGCCCAGCCTCGTGCTGGGCTGTGCTGCAGCAGGAAATGCTCCTTCAAGCTCCTTAAAATGTGTGGAACAGSAGAGTTCACACTGGTTTTACCTGGRAAAACTTTAYCACTTYGATACTTTATCAGCCCCTGGGCTCTGTTGGAGAGAGAAACCCCAGCTCTTACCACAGGTCAGATTTTGGGGATGGAGGGACCCCATGGCTGGAATTGGGAGGCCCCACTGTGGCCAGGGACACCTGGGACCTGCTCCAATCCTGCCCTGGGAATCAGGGAACCCCCAGGAAACCCCCAGGCACCCCCAGCACACACCAACACCTGAATTCCAGCCCTGCATCCTCCTCTCCTTGCTGAACTCCCCGTGTCCCCTGGCTTTGGAGGGAATCCAGGAATGCTGGTGGCAAGCAGGGACACACAAACACACAGCCAGGCTGGATTATTCCTCATTGCTCTGATTGTCCCTTTGATGAAGGCAGACAAAGTCACCTCTCCTTTGTGAAGCCGCCCGTGTTGTTTTTGCTTTGTTTTTTATTTGTTTCTCTCCTCATAAAACTCATGTGAATAGGCCAGATGTGGTTGTCATGGCAACCCTCTCTCTTCCAGCAGCAGATGCTGGAAAAGTGTGTTGTTGTGGTTTTTTTTGCAGTTTAATCCTCCTGGAAATCTCCCCATCAGGGGTTGCTGGTGGAAGATGATGCCAAGGGATGCTCAGCACCAGTGCTTGGCAGATTTGAAGTCCCACGTGCTTCTTTTTGCGTGAAGGAGCTGCCCTTTCCCCCCCTGGAAATGGCACCTATCACAGTGAGAGCAGCAAATGGAGCCTCAGCTCAGACTGAGAGAGGCTTTCCCTGCACAGCTCCCAGGGTGTTCCATGGGGATTCAGAGGAGTGCAGATCCTGTGCTTGGTGAGTGGGGCAGCTGCCCCCGTCACATCTATCCCATCCCAGCGCTCAGTGTGGGGTTTGGGGTGTAGAAATGAGTCTTTCCTTGGAGAAAAAAAAAGAGGAAAAAAATCAATTTGAGCTTGGCAAGAGCAGCTTCCCATTCTACATCCATGGAGGGGTCACTTGTGAGGGACCTGCTCACTCAGAGAAGGCATTAAATGGTGTTTGGGACCCCAAGTGCCCTGGGACACACAGAGCCCTCATTCTGCTGGGAAGGTGGGGATTCCACTCCCCATTCCATGCAGGATTCCTGCTTCCCCTTCCACCCCCCTGCTGCCCCCGTTTCCCTCTCCCGCCATCCCGCTCCCAGGGCTGTGCTGGTGCAGTTCCACCCCTCCAGCTCCTTCAGAGGATGGATGGGGAAGGCAGGATCTCAGCCTGCCTTGTTTAACAGAGATATATCCACTGGAAATAAAAACCTTGGGAGCAGCAGCCGGGATTTAACTGGAGCAGGATGAGCTGTTCAGCCTCTCTTAAAAAAAGAAAATCCTGTGGAACTTGACAGAAAGTAATAGCCATTGTATTTCTGCTTTTTTTTGGTGGAACAGATTTTGTGTGGGCATGGCAGGAAACTTTGCGCCGATGGATTTGAACTGGGTTTAATTAAAGCAGCTGAAATGGAGTCAATTCCAGAAATTCCTGTGCAGAAATGCACAGGAAAGCCAAGTGCTTCTTGTTAAAGACAAACCACCTCAGTGATGCATCTTCTGAAGGGTGGTTTTTCTTGTGTCAGGTGTTCTGAGCCTCCTTAACCCCGGGTCTGACCCATGTTGGAGATTCCTGCAGGAAAAATGTGTCGTGTTTCATGTTCTATTGCATCAGGACACAGAGTGATCCCCAAAGGGCCAGGCAGGGATTTAWCCCAGAGCCAAAATCAGTTTGTTTGGACAAATCCCAGGGTTTGGATTCCCTGGGCTGTGCTTTGACCCACAGCAGTGACTGAAGGATGGCACTCCCAGCAGCCTTGAAAAACGAGGTGCAAATTCCACCCTGAAGAACCACTGCAAAAAACTACTTATCCCACCAAACTGAGCTCCCTAATCCATATTACTCTTACCAAAAAATTTAGAAAAACCCAGTTTTTTTAAGGGGCAGGCTGCAGCTTAGGCATGTAGCAATCTCCTACTTAGAATTATTTATCACCCAGGATCCCCAGGCTGGGCCCTGATGCATAATTCATATTTCTGTCGAGCCCAGCCCAGTCTGGCACCTCCCAGCTCTTGGGGGGAAAAAAAAGCAACTTTGGGCATCTGGGTGTGCAGAGTGCTTGGCCCCTGGCTGTCCCCGTGGCTGTCACAGTCTGCCGAGGGCTGTGCTAAGTTTATCCCTGTCACTGCCTGGTCCTCCCCGCACATCCTGCCTGGCTTTTTTTGGGAATCTCCCGTGCAGAGCCAGCAGCTCAGGAAGGAGCCAAGAGGTTTGAAAAATGACAAAAAAATCCTAAAAATCCCCTTGCTCAAAGCTCTGTCCCCCAACTCCAACAGTGGCTGGCCCCGGGTTTGGGTTTGTGGTGATTCAGCGCATCCGTGGGGAGGGAGAGGGGGAGAAAGGAGACAGGCAAGAGGAGCCAGCAGCCTTTTATGCCTGGGCCCACTTGGAAACGTTCTCTAAAAGGCTGATGAATAATTAACGGTGGTTCTGAGCTTASTGCAGACACGGGCAGCTCTTGCTGCGGGTGTGGCTGGAGGCCCCACGTCCACCTATTCATTAACTCCTGATGGACAAGGAGCAGGGTTTCACATCAAAAGGGACGGCCCAGCCCTCTGAAAGAGCTGAGCTTTGCTTTTCACGCTCGGGGTTATGTCCTGAGTGGGAGCAGAGGCAGGGAGGATGAAAGGGGGATGATTAAGCTGCTCCAGACTCCAAGCTGGAATCTGGAGCCTCCAGTTCCCCCACTCAGGCACCAGGTAAAACCAGGATATCATTCCCAAATCAATTCCCCTTCACTTAACTTTGTCTCCACAGGGCTGGGATCTCATCCTGTCAATACCAATAAATGCTGGGTCCTTTCCAGAGGCGTTCCCAGGGCTCAGGGAAGGGTCTGCCCTGCCCCTCTGTGCTCTGCTTTCCCWCTCATCATCCCTGGCTGGGTCTGCACACTTTCAGGGGATGGGAAAGGAGAGCTCAGGGCAGCTCCAAGACAACACTGATGATTTATTTCCCTCTCTCTCCGAGGTAATTATGTACCTAGACAGTCTTAAAATGTGTATTTCTTTTCTCCAGCAGACCAGAACAGCCTCTTTGGTTCCACTCTAGSAAATAAATATGTATTTACACACTTTATTAAGATGGGTAATACTTCCCCACAAGACTGGCATAACTCTCCTGCGCTGGGGCTTTATGGAAAAGCTGCATTTGTACATTGGTTTGGAGGATTTATGGCAAGTCAGGTGGGCCCCAGCAGCCTTGGCCATGGATGTGTGGGGGATGAGGGTGGAGATAGAACACGTGGATTCCTTGGGATGTGCATCCATAGGAGGAGGAGGAGGTGTCCTTGCTGTGCTTTCAGCTGTTCTCAGACTGTTAAAAAAATTAATTAAAAATAAAATCAGCATTCAAATGTCAGGCCAGCTCTAAAGATGAGGTGAAACTTCAGGGAGAGGCCACCAAATGTGTCACCAGCGTGTCAGGTTTGGCATTTGAGCGTTGAGGCTCAGTGGGATCATCCCCCTCCATCCTCCAGGCTGCAGCTCCTGCCCAGGCTGCTCAGACCCTGCCCATCCCTGCTTCCAGGAGGGTCCCACCCCTGCATGTGCCACTCTCAGCCCCCTCTCTCCCTGTGCTGGATCCGTTCCTGATTCCTGCWGTTTTCTCCTGGAAAGGAGGCAGGGAAACCAGCCCAGCCCCAAACTGCAGCAGGCAGGATGGAGAGGAGGGAGCTTTGCTGTCCCCCAGGGCCCTGGGAGGAGGGAAAATCACATTTCCCTGTTGTTCCACACGCAGCAGCGCCGTGGCTGGATTAAGCAGGAGCAAGCAGCAGTCTATAATGTATTAATTCTTGTATAATTTCCTAAAGCTGCTTAACTGAGCACCTCCGTGCGTTTCACACACGTTAGGGGGGAACAGCAATTAATCTGGAAAATCAGCAGCGGCTCAGGCCCGGCCAGGGAGGGGCTGGGGGTGCAAATTCCAGCCCAGGGTGGTTGGAGCTGGGGCTGGGCTGAGCCCTGTCCCTCCCTCCCCTCRGCATCACATTCCACGTGTGCCTGACATGGAGCAATGGCTGCTCCTGCTGGCTTGAAGGGAACTATCTAATCTCCTTTAAATTAAGCATATGATTGGGTTTTGGCTAGATTGGGTCCTTAGGCCTTAATCTCTTTATGCCCCACTTTCTCAATCTGCAAAATAGTAATTATCTCCTCCACGGGGCTAAATTAATTTCCCATATTTCACTGATGCTCATTTTGGCAAATGTGCAGGTTGCCATTCTCGCAGAGATCGCAATTTGCGTGCTGCTCAGCAAATTCTGCAYGATTTATCCGTACACACATCACATACACAAATCCGAGCCTCAGGGAAATAAAAAAAACCCCACCAAACCCTAAATGCCACGGTGGCCCAGGCAGGATGTAAGCAATAACAGCAAGGATAACAAAAATGCAATTCAGGGATTCAAAGGATTTAATGAATGGAGAATAGGCTGAGTTGCATTTAAAAAAAAAGGCAAGAAACTCAGCTGATTTGAGAAGTAATGAAAAGAATAATGAATATCAAACGGAATAGAAGAGCTTAATTAAGAATTAACTTTTTTTCAAGTGCAGCTTGGGAGAGCTGGTGATGGTCAGAAGGCAAGGAAAGGAACTGAGGCACGTTTTTTAATCCCTTCATCAATGTCAGGGGGGAAAGGAAAAGAAATTCGTGAGGAAAAAAATCTGTCACGGCCAAATTTCAGCTTTTCAGGACCTGCAGGGGGTTTTGGGAGAAGCTGATAAACGTTACAGGGGGAAAACCTGAAACAGAGAAAAGGAAATCCCTAAAAAACCCTCAAGGATTCCTCTTTTCATTTCAGAACAACGCAGGGCTTTGGTCCCYGGGGCTGGGAGCAGTGGCAGGACAGCAGGAGAATTCGCTCCTGCTTGCACATTCCTTGTYTGTGCCAAGCAGAGATTCCATCAGGGAAAAGGCAGCGGTGCAGAAATGTTGGATGGATGAGATTCTTGTTGGGCTGTGCGTCTTTATCGCGGTCTCGGGCGCTGATCAGGTTTGAAAGGCTCCGGGCAGGATCAGCAATGCTCGTTAAGATAAAATCAAACACCCTTTTGTTTTCCAGGAGRGACTCAAAGGTAAATAAAGCCCCAAACCTCGCCGGGTGAATCCTCCCGGGGAGCCGCGGGGCTTTGACATCGCGGGTTTTCATTTTGTCCTGCCACAGGCTGGGGAGAAGAAAGGGAAAGGAGGCAACAAGTGCAGGAGCAGCCCCCGCCGGGCTGAGCCGGATTCCGATGCCCCGGCTCCGCTCAGCTCCTCGGGGAACGGAGGGAGAGAAGGAAAGGAGGGGAAAGGAATAAAGCCAGCTAATGGAAAGGAGTCATTCCATTTGGGAGGAATTGTTCTCCTAATGATTTATGCCTTCTTTAATGACTGAATGAACAAATGGGTAGGTTTTTTTATCTTCCTCACCAGGAATTGAGGCGCTGCTGGGGGAGTTTTGGGTGTCACAGCCACTCAGTTGTCCCCAGTTAAATCCTTCCTGCTGCCTCTCCTCCTGCCCTTGGATCCATAGGATCTGGAAGCAAGGAGTTTTTGTGGCAAACTTCACMAAAAAATGGGGCCAGGAGCTGCAAGGAATAACCAGACAGGGCAGGGAGGGCACAGACACTGCAAAGGAACCTCCCTGTGCCACCCCTGGAAATGCYCCAGGCCACCTTGGACAGGGCTGGGAACAACCTGGGACAGAGGAAAACATCCCTGCCCATGGCAGGGGGGGTGGAACGAGACGAGCTTGAAGCTTCCGACCCAAAATAATTCTCTGCTTCTGCGCTAATTCTTTGCTCTGCGTGTGTCTTTTAGAAACGAACCCCACCAAGGCAGGCTCGGGCAGGTTCACAGGGGTCACATCCGCAGCAAAACCTCCCGAGTGCAGCAGCCCCGGGGGCAGGAGGCTCCTGGGTCAGCGAAACCCCTTAAAATTCCCGATCCATCTTCACTCTGCCGGTGCCCGCGGGCTCGGCAGCACCCGATCCACCGTGCGTCCTTCACCTCCCTCCAATTAAACACCCTGCCCGAGTTCAAACGCTGCTAATTGGGCCCAGAACTGCTGCCTGCCCTAATTGGGGTTGTTCTGCTGGCACAGGGGTGACCCCGCTCCGGAGGGCACCCGAATCACTCCGGGCCAGGCGAGCTGAGCTGCAGAAGGGAGGGCAGGGGCGGAATGGGGAGGGGACAAACCSGTCCCTGCACCTTCAGAAGCGTTTTCAAAGCCAAAATCCAGACTGGAGGGTGAGGTTAGGGAGGTGCAGAGGGGAGTGGAGGCTGCGGCAGGTCCTGGCCGATTGATTTTTGGGGATGGAGCTGCTGTCACTCAGGGCTCAGCTCAGCACAGGGATTGTGACCCTGCTGGATCCCAGCTCCACGCAGATGATGTGCAAACACATTTAAAGGTGTTTTTTTTTTCCTTTTTTTGTGTTGTTGTCTATTTGCAGGAGCCATATCAATTTGCAAAGACGAGCTCAATTAGCATAACTCATTATTCTCCACGTGGAGCCGRTGTCGCACCTCCTCTGGAGGGGCCATCCAGGGGAATTGCCGGGCCCTTGTGTTTGTGTGCGGCTGCTGGGGTGGCACAACAGCAAAGAGCTTYTCTCCCCTCCTGCAAAACGGGAAAATTCCCTTTTGCTGAGCAGGGAAGGAGCTTGTGTGGGAGCAGAATAAAAATGTCTTTGGCAAACATATTTTTTTCCTGCCACAGACACAGGCTGGGGAACATCACTGCAGTCTGCACCCTCATGGCAAACACCACCTGCTTTTTTAGGAGAAGAAAGACAGAAATTTTTTCTGCTGCTGAGGAAAAGTTGAAGCCATTTTGAAGGTTTTTTAACCCAAACTTTTAATTTTTTTTTCAGGTTGAGCCATTCTTTATTTGAGAAGGAGGGAGTTTGGGTTCCTTTAGTTGGTAACAGAATCACAGGAAGGGTAAGGAGGGGCACTGGGGTCCAACCTCCCTGCTCCAACACCAATAATTCAAATTAACAGATGAAGGAGGAGAGAGGTGAGGGCTGCTTTGGGATCAGGATCAGGAATTGCCTCCTCTGAGCCTTCCTGTGCATCCCAGGGACCCCGTGGGATCTCTGTGTCCTGCCTGTCGTCCCCAAAGGTTTTTGGGGTGTGGGATGTCACTGTCCCCCTGGAAGGATTGAGGGCGAGCCAGTGAACATTTCACAGTGAACATCCTCTGAGCTTTACTACTCCTTTTTTACTGCTCCAAAAAGATTTCCAGGGGTGTTTTTTTTCTTGTTTTATTTTTCATTTTTTGTCCTTGAGTAAACAAATGGAAAGGAGAACCATTGTGAGTGCGTGTGCCAGCAGGGACTGCACAGCCCAGGGCTTTGCCCTCTCTCTGATTTTCCTTTATTTGCTGCTTTTTGGCCCTCGGGAGGGTCTGGGGCTGGCAGGTGAGGAGGTGCTCCGAGAAAAGGGCTTTTTCTGCCACATTKCCGTGGCAGCAGGAGCAGCTCACCGTGCCAGAAGGATGCTGGGCACCAGCACGTTTAACCTGAGCACCTGAGGAGAGCAGGAAGGGSAGGGGGGGTTGGTTCTCTGCGCTTCTCTGCCTGCCAAAACGAGGTGGGAGAGCAGCAAAGGGCTCGGGCACTGCCTGGACACTGCTCCTGCTGCAGCTCTGGGAGCAGGGATGGAGCTCCTGGGGCTCCCTGCCAGCTCTTCAGCCGTGCTGGCTCCCAAAAAACTCCCTCCAGAAAYCTCCTGCTGCCCCTCAGCAGAGCCAGAGCAGGGGCAGTGCCCACCCCTGCCCCCGGGGCTGGCCTGGGGATGGGGATTCCAATTAAAACCATCGCCCCTCCCTCTGCTGCTGCTCCCAGCAGCGCCTTGGAAATRTTTCTGCACTTAACGCCGTGTGTAATTATGGGCTGGCTGCCCGGGAAGCAGCCCTTGCTGGACTCCTGATTTTCCRGGCAGGGAAGGAGGAGAGGCAGGAATTATCCAAGCTGGGAGCCATACCTCGTGCTCAGGGTGGGTTTTTTTGGGTGCCCTCCATCAGGCTGGAGCAGGGATGTGTGGGATGCTGGCTGCTCCTCCCTGGCCACACCAAGGAGCAGAGGCTGTGCTGCAAACTTCTCATTTCTGTCACAGGAGGTGGCTCTGGCCAGTGGGAAGAGCAGCTTTATTTCAGTCTAAGCTTTCCAGCTCCTCCTCAAGCCCTCAAAAAAGCCCCCATAATTACTCATTCTCCCTTCTTGGGGTCTCTTTGAGAAGAAAGCCAAGAGAAACCTTCAGAACTGGGTGAGAACCCATCACTTTTTGGGGGAGCACTGGTTCAGAGCAGGATTTCCCAATGAAAACCTCGTGCCCTTCCCCGGGCAGATGGAAGGCAGCAGCTTTTTAATTATTAAAATTAGTGCATCCTTGAAACCACGTAGCCTGCTTTTGGCTCTGCAAATCACTGCTTTCGTGAGAGAGGAGCAGTAATAAAATTAACTGACASAGAGAGAGGAATAAACAAGCGGCACAGATGTAAATATTATATAATCTGCATTTCCTAAAATATCCCTGGCTTGGCATCAGGAGTGGGATTCAGCAGAGAACCAAAGCTGGGATGCTGATGGAAAACAAACAATAAGAGCAGGCAAATAGTAATTAATCATTCTTGGGGTGGGGATGAATGTTTGCATGCAAACCTCCTGCCAAACACTCGAGGTGTTTCGTGTCTCCCTTGGTGCTGCTCAGGGGATGGTGGGGAGGAGTGGGGAAACTGAGGCAGGTGGGAAGCCACCACCAGCTCTGGGCTTTTGGTGCAGGGGTTTTATCCAAAGTGAGCCCTCCCAGGTTTGGATTCCAGGCTGGAGCAGATTTTTGGSTGGTGCAGAGTGACCCCAGGCATTTTGAACCAGCAGAGGTGGRAGTTCTGCTCCTGGGGAATCCCTTTGCCTCACAGCTGCTGGAAAACATCCCACCCTGCTTTCCTTTCTCAYTGCACCACAGCGATCTGAAGGTTCCCTCTGGGAATCTCCCGTTTTAATGGAGGAATTAGTGCCAGGCCAGCTGCCCTGTGTGTGTCAGGTGGTGACAGCAGAGCACCAGCCCGCTCTGCCAGGGGCTGCTCCAGCCCTGGCACTGCCCTGCCCATTTATCAGCACTTTTATTGCGGTTATCAATGCATTTATTGCAATTATCAGCATATTTATTGCACTTATCAGCACATTTATTGTAATTATCAGCACATTTATTGCGTTTATCAGCACATTTATTGCTTTTATCAGCACTTTTATTGCGTTTATGCAGCGGCTGCTGCTCCCTGGGTTTGGGGCAATGCTGGCTGGGGATTCCCTGGGAAAGGGGCAGCGCTGGATTTGGGCATCGTGAGCATCTCAGAAAACACCTCCAGGAGCAGCACCCCRCTCCAGGCTGAGCAAAAGGAATTCCTGCAGCTTCTGGGCTTTGGGAAAACTAAAAGTGACCCCCAGMAGTCACAGCTGGGTGACACCCGCAGCCTTTAGGGCACCCAGCTCTGCTTGGCTTCGCTCCCGTGCTTGGGAACCCGCGGCTGCGAGTGCCAGCCCGTCTGAAATGTGGCACCTCTGCAGCCCCATCAGGTGAGTCACAGGCTCCCGCTGTCGCTGTCACCTGCAGGGAGGGATGAGGAACCCCGGGCTGGTGACACGGTGTCGATATTGCCTCTCCCGGAGCCCCCACAAGAACGTTCATTTCCTCTCGGTTTGGAATCGTTCCCAGCCCTGCTGTTCCCTGCCGGAGCGGCTGGGGCTGATGGGGAGGTGCCGCTGCTTCCCTCATCTCCTCCCACCCCTGTCCTCGCTGGAAAAGCTGGAATTACACCTGGCTGTGATGCTCCTCCCTTGGAAAACTGGAATAACACCTGACTGTGATGCTCCTCCCTTGAAAAACTGGAATAATATCTTCTGGCTGTGATGTTCCCCTCATGAAAAGCTGGAATTACACCTGGCTGTGATGCTCCTCTCTTGGAAAACTGAAATAATGCCTGTCTGTGATACTCCTTCTTTGGAAAACTGAAATAATACCTGGCTGTGATGTTCTCCTCATGAAAAAATGGAATTACACCTGGCTGTGATGCTCCCCTCTGGGAAAAATTGGAGTAATACATGGCTGTGATGCTCCCCTCTTGAAAAACTGGAATAACACCTGGATGTGATGCTCCTCTCTTGAAAAACTGTGTTTTCACCCATAACACCCATAACCCACGTGTTATCACCCATAACATGTGGGTGTGATGCTCTTCCCTTGGAAAAACTGGAATTACACCTGGCTGTGATGCTCCTCCCTTAGAAAATTGGAATAATACCTGGCTGTGATGTTCTCCTCATGAAAAAATGGAATTACACCTGGCTGTGATGCTCTTCCCACCTGGAAAAGCTGAAATTACATCTGGCTGTGATGCTACTCCCTCAGAAAAGCTGGAATACACCTGGCAGTGATGCTCTCCCCCCTGGAAAATCCGGAATTACACCTGGCAGTGACGCTCAGCAGCCCATTCCCCACTCCCCTGCCCCTCAGGCTGTGCAGGACAGGGATCGATATCCCCGGGGAGCAGCCCCGGCCCTGCTGCGTGAGAGGGATTCGCAACACCTCGCATCAAAAGCGCTGCTTTAATCCGGGAGACAGCGGTCGATGGGAAATTACCCGAGCTTTGGGCCCGATTGCTGCGGCAGGAAGGGGCTGCGTGGGGGGATGAACTCATCTGCTCCCAGCTCGTTTGATATTTGGCTTTTTGGGKTTTTTTTTCTGCTTTTCCATCAGCCTGCAGAGCTTTTCCATCAGCTCCTGCTGCCAGAGAGCAGCGGGTGCAGCCACCCCCAGGCTCTGCTCCATCAGCTCCGGGGGTGTGGGGCAGGGAGGGAGGAAAGCTGAAGTGGCCCTGGGGTGACTCCAGCCCCTTCCCCTCTCAGGTTTTCCGGTGTTTTTTGCACCCTGGGAGTTGATGATGGAGCTCCAAAGAGAGCCCAGGCCAGGCAGATGCTTTGAAGAGTTGTTTATTCTTTTCTCATCTCTAAAAGTTCTCTCAGCCCAGGGTGATGCTCCCAGGAAGGCAGAAAAGCAGAATCTGTCCCTCCTGCAATGGCACCTGAACTTTTATAATCTAAATTACATTAACAATGTTTTCCTCTCAGTACCAATAACTGACCCATGTCAGACACTGAAATCTCACCAGAACCCAATCAAGAAAAGGCCCCCACCCCTGCAGAGATGGAGGGGAAGAAGAAGCAGGAAAAGGACAAAAAMCACACCCAAATTCCTCCATCTTTGCCCCATTCTATCTCTAGAGTAAAATCTAAAAATTCTATTGTTTCACCCTGTGAGCTGACAAAAATCACACCAATCAAACCCACGTGGACTTATTTTGCTCTTTTAGATGTGGCAGTGTTTTCCAGGGAGTTAAATCAAAGAAATAGGGTATTTTTGGCTCTTCTGGCTCTGTCCCAAGACCCTCGGGGTCCCGAGCCTCCAGGGTTAACCTGGTTTCCCACATTCCCCGAGCTTTTTTCCCTCTCTCACATCWTTCCCAAGGTAAATGAAACACCGGGGCTCCCCGTGGCACCGCTGGTGCCCAGGGCCAGCTCATGGACATGGGACAGCGGGGATGACCCCAGAGCTGCGGGGCAGAGTTCCCAAAGCCCATCCCACACTCTGAGCATC
Organism: Alauda arvensis; assembly: GCA_902810485.1. Taxonomy (NCBI): domain Eukaryota; kingdom Metazoa; phylum Chordata; class Aves; order Passeriformes; family Alaudidae; genus Alauda; species Alauda arvensis. Next base: position 563,495 of record CADDXX010000498.1, read on the forward strand.
CCTCCCATCCCACGGGTGACATCCCGGCCCTGAAGCGAAGCCAGGGGAGGATTTAAATGTGCTTCCAACGCCGTGTGAGACAATCTCGGCACACAAATCAGGTGAAGGGCTGTGTCCCCCAGGGCCTTCGGAGCATCAGAGCGAGGGGACAAATCAAAGGAATAAAGCGCGTGATTACAGACAGCAGAAAACCCTTCGCAAAATTGTTCCAATTGCCTTTGAAACCGCTGCCAGAGATGCKATTTCCTTTTGTGTTATTACCGTTTTGAAGGGGGGGGAGAAAAAGAAAGAAGGAAAAAAATCAGTATTCTCCCCAAAGCGGGTTGCTGCTGCGCTTTTTGTAAACGCCTGCCATCTCATCAGCGCCRCATTAAACCAACATTTCGAATTCAAACCAACCATGCTCGTGGATAAATGGAGCAGTAATGGCAGGAATTAGCAAGCAGGGCACAGGATTGAGGCGGCGATGATTTACGAGGCTCAGGCAGGAACAATCAAAGGCATCAGATCGCTTCTTTGCTGCCCTGCGTGCACCTATTTGCATTTTATCCCTGACAGCTGGCTTTTAAAGGGAACTTCTCGCCCGACTGGYGAAGAGATGCTGCTCTTTTTTAAATATTTTTTAATTTTTTTTTTTTTGCTTCTCAGCTGAAGAAAATGGTTAGGAAATGGGTGAGGAGGCTGGAATTTCTCCCTGCAGCTGGCGGGGTGTTGTGGCTGGATTTTTCCCCAGGACCAGCAGTGGCAGTGATGGGTTTGGGGCTGCTCCTCTCCAGGGGGGAAAGGGCTGGAGATGTCCCCGGGATGTCAGGGAAGGAGCTGCTGGAAAAGGGGGCTCCTCCTGAATCCCACAGTGCGGGGGRTTCCTCTGAGACATCCCGGAGATGCTGGGCTTGTTCCCGGAGATGGGGAGGGAGAAAAGTGCTGGATTAAAACTCCCCTAAAATGCTGCTGGAACCGCGGGTGTCAATCGGGTGAAAATCACCGCTGTCTGCGGGGTTTTTATGGCAGGGAGCTGCTGTGTGTAAAATCCTTCTCCACGGACTTTGTGGGAGATTCTAAACGGGCCCTTGGTGGTGGCTTTGGTGACAAGAAGAGTTTCCTGCCACCCTCTGCTGTGGGATGGGGACGGGGGAGATGCTCAGGGAAGGGAAGGATTGGAATGGAGCCCCAGGGGCTGGAGGCTGCCACGGTGCAGCCCCTCACCTTTATTAATGGGGAAAGAGAACCCCCCACCTTGSCCTGGTTGAAGAGAAATCCTGATTTAGGGTGGGAAGACCCGGATTTCTCAGCTTTCCTTTAGGATCTGAGCATTTTGGAGTTCCAYGGCCTGATTTTGCCCAGACCTTGCCTGACCTGTGCCTTCCCTTTGAGCCAATAACTGGTTTTTAAAAAGTGCCCCTGACTGAACTCAGCTCGTCACAAACCTCTCTGCTCCCTCTGTTCATCAATAAGGGGGAAAATCCATAGTGAGCACTTAGAGCTGCCTCTGCCCAGGCTGCTCAATGGCCTTTGTGAGAGAGAGAAAATAAACTAAAACAAAACCAGCAAAGCTTTCCCTGCCAGGCCCCCCAGGAGCTCAGTCCTGGCGTGGTCCCGCTGCTGCTGCAGGGCCCTGCTGAGATAATTCCGATTTCACTGAGTGCTGCTGGAGCTGGTTTCGTCTCTGCTGTTGAAATCTGCCTCCTCCCTCGTCTGCTTGACTCTTTTCATATCCAAACTCTGCCTCTGCCCTTTGCCAGGCTCAGGAAGGCTCCTGGGAGGACTCTCCAACCCCGTCCTGCATCCAGCACAGCTTTCTCCTTCCTCAGGAGGGACATTTGGGGGCATTTGGCCCATCCAGGACAGGGTGTTGGTCACTGTGGGACGCAGCAGGGACTGGCTTTGTCTTGCAGCCCCTCCACTGCCTCAAATCTCCTTCTCACAGGGGCAGGAGCCAATATTTGCTCTGCAGGCTCCCTCATGCTCCTGCACGCATTCCAGCCAGCTCTTCCCTTCACCTGCAAACAACGGGGATGTCCCTGCTGTCCCCGTCCTTTCCCTTTTCCAGCTCCTTTCAGCAGACTGGAATTTAAACAAACAAAGGCAGGATTTTGGCCCTTCTGCTGCTCAAACAAAGCCRCACCAAGCAGCTTTGCTGCGACCACGAGGCGCAGAAAACAAAGGGAAGTAACCAAACGACCCAGGTGGGAATTCCTGCGCTTGTCCTTGTCCCTTTGCTGGGCACTGATGAGCAGGGAGGGAGCTGAGAGGGGAGAGGGGCTCTTTGCTCTGCTCTCYGAGCACATCCCCGAGCCTGCGAGGTCTTATTGGGGATTTTTTTTGTTTGTTTGTTTATTTGTTTCTCCCTTTTTGTGATGCAAATCATTGACAGCACAAYGAGCCTGGTTAATTGGTGAGGGGAGCGGCAGACAAATTTACGCCSTGCTGTTTCTCTGGGTGTTTCAACACCGTCGAAAATCCATTTTTATTTTATTTTTTATTTTTTATTGCTGCTCAAGTGGCAAACTCCCCTCTGAGGGGAGTGCAGAGCTGGGTCGCCCTTCCTGGGCAAACTTTGTGGCTCCCCCAGCACCAACATCGCTCCCACACCTCAATTTGGGTGAAAAAAACCCAGACCTGGCTTTTCCCAGAGGTTTTTCCCAGAGGTTTTTCCCAGCAAACAGGAGGAAATAAAAGAGCGGGCGCCTCCGCCAGAACAACCCAAACGTTCCATCAATTCCTGCTTAACTCGGCAAACCTCCCTCAGACAGAAAGTTTGCAATTATTACCTGGATCAAGGCAGCTTAATTAAGCAATTAGGATGTGGAGCTAAGAGCCCTTGCAGAGGCAGCTGCGGTGCTTCCATTCCGGGGCTGCTCGTGCAGAGCCACAATTTGGGAAAATGCGATTTTTTTTTTCCCCCTTTCCCTTCCTTCCAAACACCCCCACCACCAAATTAATGAGGTGGGGCGCATCCAGAGGCACTGCCGTGATTTATTAAAATATGAATATCGATCTAATATCAATATCTAACTGTGACGGACAAAAGACTCTCTGTAGATAGATCAGATACAATAAATCACCAAGTCCAAACTCGAATTTACGTTTCCTGTGCCTCATTCAGCCTGACCTGGGCAAGAACAAGAAGAAAAGAACCTTCACCATAGAGCACCTCCTTGGTGAGTGTGGACACTGCATCTGTGACCAGCAGCTCCTCTTCCACAGCTCTGGGAAAAGCCTGAATTTCAAAAGGGGAAAAAAAAAATAAAAAACCTCCAACTCKGTCAGGTCTTGTGAGCTCCTTCACCTCCTTCTGCAGTGACCTGGAAGCAGCAGAGCTCCCCTGGTGCCTCCCTCCCCTGCCCACGGATGGGTCTGACAGCTCCTGGCGCTGGCAGAGCCTGGCAGGGCACCCAGGGGAAGGACAGAGCTCAGTGATTTCTGACTTGGGCCATAAAATCTTAATGGGGAGAGAGGAGAAGCCCTGGAGGCTCCAAGTGGTACAATTCTGGTTCCAGGCTGTTGGGGCTGGGGAGGAAATTCCCATTGTGCAGCCCCAGAGGTGCCAGAGCAGCCAAATCCCACCAGGAACGCTGGGAGGGGACAGCAGSGCCTTGCTTGGGTCACCTGGGAGCAAACACGAAGGAAATGATGGGTTTGGAGCCCACAGGGAAAATTCAGGCTCTGAGAATTGGGATATTTCTCCAGCATTTTCATTCCTGGTGGTGTTTTCATTGTCCTTTGGGGTCTGATCCAGTGGGAATCCTACTAGAGACAATTCCAAGCCATGTAGTGAGGAGAAGGATGGGTTTCACTGCCTTTCCCATCCTTAAATCATCCCAGAGTGCTGATTTAAACTGCTCCCTCTGGGGCTGTCCCTTTAAAGGAAGCCTAAAAATCACAATTAAAGACCTCAGGCACAAACCAGGGCTTCTCCTCAATATCCTTGGGTAATTAAAACCTGCCAGTGGGGGAGGATTAGCTCAGGTTTTACACAGGATTTCAATTTAAACTTCTGCTGATCCCTCCAACTTTCTGCCTATATTTTTTTTTTCAACAAACTTGAATCTGACAGATTTTAAACAGATGAGAGCCAGGGATGTTGGGGTGAGGTGTTGGATTTGGGGGCCTGGTGGAACAGCCTGGGCTGGGGGGGCTGAGGATCCCACAGAAATGTAATTTCTGGTGGAATTGATCCTGGCTGGAATGGGAGCAGTGAAGACAAGGCTGGATCAGCTGAGAGGGGTCCAGACAAGGCTCCACCATCTCCAAATCACACTCAGTGCCTGCCCCAGGGCTGTGGAAGGGAGGAAAACAGCAGGACCAGCAGAGAGCTGATGGATTTGGACAGGAGGAAGGTTTTAAGCAGGAAAAAAAAATCAAACCTATTTATAAAGAGGTTTTAAGTAGAAAAGTCAGGATTTGAGCTCCGTCTCACCCGGGGAAAAACCRCAGACCTTGTGCAGGGAAATCTGAGATAAAACACCCAGATCCCCACTGGAGACACAACAACACAAACATTTATTTATCCCTGAACGTTCCAGCTGGAAAATAAAACCCTGGCTGTAATTTGTCCTGCTGAAAACACAGCAGTGGGTGTTTTTTTGGTTTTTTTTGGGTTTTTTTTCATTCCCTGCTCCCCACCCTTCCCACCCAGCCACGAAAGTGGGAGGGAGTCAAAATTTGCTGAGCCAAAATGAGATGGATGTGCAGGAGGAGAGGGAGGCAACGCCTGGGATTCCAGTTTGCTGCAGAGCCCTGGGTGGGGGCTGTGGCTGCCCACCAGGAAACTGCCAGATCTTTTTGCAGAGCTCCTKATTTACCTCCTCCTTTACTTTGCAAGTAAATAAGAGATTCAACAGGAGCTGGCAATTTCCTCACCCACAGCCTCGGAGCAGCTCTCTGTTTTTGATGATGAGGAGGAATTCTGACGTTTTGCCTCAAAAAAAAAAAACCCCAGCGTGCACACAAACCCTCCCCACCTTCCAGACTTTTTGTTTTCCTAATGGAAAGGGTTTATTTTAATGAGAAATTACCCTTCATTTATGAAAAAAAAACCAAAACCATTTGATTACTTGAAGAAAAAAATAAAATCCCTGCTGAGCCACAGTGATGGGGGGTTTTGTGTTGCTGAATTGCCCCAGGTTTCAGCCCCAGGTTTATATTTTATATCAAAAATTTATATTTTTGATATAAAATATCAAATTCAGATGACATCAGTGGGTTGGGGAGCTGTGGAATATCCCATCCAGGCTGGGAATACCAGGTACAATTTCCTGCAGAGGTGGGCCAGGGTGAGATTTGGGGAGAAGGGAACCCAGCCCTGGGGACTGAGTGTTGGGGAGTGCAGGTGTCATTTCCATGGATCAAAACCCTTTGGAAAATCCCRTTTGCAGCAGGTTGGGAAGCAGGATGGGTGTGGATGGTGCTGGGCAATCTCATTCCTGAAAGGAGGATTTATCCTCATAATCAGCAGCACGTTTTGAGGAGACTTCCAGGGAAGTCATGGGAATTCCAGTGGTTGCAGAGAAGTCATGGAAATTCCAGTGGTTCCAGAGAAGCCATGGGAATTCCAGTGGTTCCAGGGAAGCCATGGGAATTCCAGTGGTTCCAGGGAAGCCATGGGAATTCCAGTGGTTCCAGGGAAGCCATGGGAATTCCAGTGACTCCAGGGAAGCCATGGAAATTCCAGTGGCTCCATGGGGCAGAGGTGGGAGGGAAGGGCTGGGAGCTGGGGCTGCTGCTCCCAGCAAAACCTGCCTTCAAACTAAACCCAGCCTGGGCTCCAGCAGCAAAATGGGTTTGGAGGCAGCTGCTGAGGATTCCAGAGCCCATCCACGACCATGGATAATCACAGAATTCCAGCCTGCTTTGGGCTGGGAGGATTTTCCAGTGCAGGAACACCTTCCACCACCCCAGGCTGCTCCCAGCCCTGCCCAGCCTGGCCTGGGACATTCCAGGGATGAGTTTTCCAGGAGTTTCCTGYGTTCTGTCACACCCCAGGTGCTGCTCTCAGCAATATTTGGGGACCAMTTCTCATCTGAAATGACCCTCCTTGAATCCAGTGCCAATTATTCCAAAGCTCCTGGAAATCTCACGGAAAACTCCTGGGAAGAAGCCTCTCATGCCCTGAATTAGCTCCCTGCAGCTTCAAAAAAAAAAACCAAAAAAAGGAGCCCTGAATAATGTAAGCAGGGAAATGAGCACAGGACAATCTGGCTGTCACCCAGCTTATCCAAATATTGCTATTTTTGGGCTCTGTTTGAGTTTCTCTGCTCCTCAGAGGCACATCCCAAGATCCCAGTGCTTTTTGATCTGGGATGAGCTGAATAATTCCCTTTAAACAATAATGAAAGAGGAATTTATTATTTTTTTTTTTTCCTCCCCACACTGCCACCATAGCAACCACTGATGTCATAAATGTGGGGACACGAATTCCTGGCAGCACCTGAGCTCRGGAGGAGCCTCTGCCCCAGAGCAAATACCCTGCAGGAGAGAGGGGAGCGTGGAAAACTGAGGGGGAACAGCAGAGCTGTCCACAAATCCCTTCTCCCTCTGCTCAGGGTGAACATCCCTTTCCAAGGCATCTCCAAGGAGGAGAAAGAATTTGGAGAAGTGKTTTTTTTTTGGCAGGTTCTGACCCATTCCCAGCTCTCCCTTGGGAAGCTGCACAAATGAGGAGATTGTAAATCATTCCAAAGGGATAGGGGGTTTTATTTTTATTTTATTTTTTTATTTTCTTGACAGCACCGGGTGGGAAATCCAGGGGTTGGCTGCCCAGGAGAGGGGAAAAGCTGTTCCTGTTCCATCAGAGTGAATGAGAAATCATTTATGGGGTGACTCAAAGCCATCCGAGGGAATCCAAGGCACCACTGAGGGGAACATCTCAGTGGGAAGAACCCTCTGCTCATCCTGGGATGGCTGAGGTGAGGCTGGAGGCATCCTGGAYAAAAATTAAACATCCTCAGGCATTTCCAATTCAGCCTGGAGGAGATCTCTGCCTGCAGCCAGGGGCTCCCTGCACATCTGCCAGATTCRGGAGGAGCTGGAATCCATTCCCAGCAGAGCAGCAATAAAGGCAAGGAGGGAGCTGGGTTTTCCTTCAGGCTTTGCTTGAGCCCAGGTTGTCATTGCCTCAATCTGCAGCAAAAAAAAGGAAAACCCAGAGGGGTTTTTATCTCCCCACAGGCTGGGGAATGGGYCAAGGCTTGGAAAATCCAAATATTCCCAACCTGGCTGCTCAAAGAGTCCTTTCTTCAGGTGTGTGATCCTAAAAAATGGCTCATTGGGGTTCTCTCTCATCAATAACAYTGATCTGAGGGCAAGGAGCAAATCCCAGCAAATCCCAGAGCAGATGCAGCACCTGGGAAAGGGAGACACCAGACCCACACTGGGTGTTTAAGGTGATTTTTAGCCCCCAAAAAGGCAGAGCAGATAATCCCCGCTGTCTCACGCTGCTCCATGTCCACGCACACGTTCCACACAATATTTTGTATAACAGAGAGGGGCTGAGTCTGCTGGGAGCGCGATTTTCCTGCTCGTGCCTGCCAATAACAAACAGATCCATTTATAAAATCCCTGTCACTGTCACCAGGCRAGTTCCTGCAGGGCCACCTTGGGCCTCAGGCCAAGCTTTATTGCTCCCTTCATCTTCTCCCCCCTCCCTCCTCTTCGTGCTTGGGTTGCCTGCACCAAATTCAAAGCCCATTATTCACATCAGCCTGGGGTTCCAGGGAACAGGTTTCCAATGGTTTGCAAATGTCAAATTTGGAACCAAAGCCGTTCTCCCTCTGCAGGGAAATAAAATAAAATAAAATAATAAAAATAAAAAATTAAAAATAAAAATAAAAAATAAAAAGAAAATAAAAAGAAAAAGAAAATAAAATAGAATAAAATAAAATAATAAAAATTTAAAAATAAAATAAAATAAAATAAATTTATTTTAATAAAATAAAATAAAATTTATTTATTAAATTTATTTTATTCTATTTTATTTTATTAAAATAAATTTATTTTATTTTATTAAAATGAAATGAAATGAAATGAAATGAAATTTAAAAATTAAAATAAAATAAAGTAATAAATAGAATAGAATAGAATAAAATAAAATAAAATAAAATAAAATAAAATAAAATAAAATAAAATAAAATAAAATAAAATAAAATAAAATATCATGTGTGTTAGAGGCTTCAGCAGGTTCCTGATTTTGGAAAAATCAGGATTTTGTTGCTCTGTGGGTTTTCCATGTGGCAGAGGAAGCAGTGCAGATCCTGGAGGTGAGCACTGGGTGCCAACTGGGATCGTGCAGAGGATGGAGAGGTAAAAACAAATGCCCCAAAAATCCTGCACAGGGCCCAAAAATTGCCTCTGGAACAGCCAAGAGGCTGTGTGCCCTCTCCACAGATTTTCTGGAAYTTTCCCTTCTCAGCAGAGAATGGAAACTTTTTATTTCCATCCCCTGCCCCACCTTCCTCCTCCCTCCTTTGCAACAACAACATTCCAGCCACCAAAGTGGGGCAAACGACGATTTCACGTTTCCTTGTTGTCCTTGAGATTAAATATTCTTAAATAACACCAAAAAGGCTTAAGGGCAGCGGAGGGAATCCTCCCGAGGTGCCCTAAATTCAGCACAGCCGAGAGACTCGGGATTACAGGGAGGGTCAGGCTCTGYCCACAGCGAGGTGCAGCATTGATTTGTCCTGAAACAATGGGGATTTTTGGGTTTTTTCTGAGCTGGTTTCACGTAGCAGCTCCAAATCAGGAGGACGTTAATCTGCTTTYCCGGTGCCTGCCTTTAATCAAAGCCTGTTGTAATTAACGGGCACGCCAATAACTGCAAATGGGGGGAAGGTTTAGTGGGAAGAGTCTGCACAAATGGAATTTCAAGCAGAAAAAATGCAGTTTTGGGGTGGTTTGGGGCTTTCTGAAGAGCCACGAAGCTGCTGCACCACAGTGGATCAGTTAAACCCTTCCTGTGCAAAATTCCACCTGATTTGGGGAGTGAGGAATGCCAGAACAAGGCAGGAGGGGRAAAGGGTGGGTGTTTTACCCCTCTCAGCCCCTCTGGGAGAAGGATGGAAAATCCCACCTGGAATAGGCTGGAAAGCAACGCTGACACCATGAGAGCGCCAGCAGGGCATGGAGAGAGCCACAGCCCYGCCCTGCCATGAAAAAWTCCCTATGGGAATAAAAAAAMCCCAAAAACCTGGATGGAGAGAAATGCAGGGACTTGTTGAATTAACCCAGAGATTTAATGCCCAGCTGTTGTGGAGCTCAGAGGCAATAAAAGATGATCGAGCTCGGAGGCCCTTTGCCACTGGGACCAACAATTCCTGCTGCAAGGGGGCCAGCAGGAATTGGGGTTGTGTTTTATGGGGCTGAAATACGGGCCCCATAAAGGAGGGACAAGGTCTCTCCCTTCCCTCTTTGTGCTACAAAGACACCACAAACTCAGCTGGAACGCTCAGGGTTCCAAAGCAGCAGCGCCAAAGTCTCCATATTATTACTATTAATTATTCCTATTATGACATTAATTTCCAAGCCATCAATCTCCGCACAGTTTGGGTGCTGCGACTTAAATTTAGCTCAGAATTAGCATACATTAGCTAAATTAATGTAACGGGCCATATGTGGCGAAAACCGAACGCAACACAACGTGGAATAAATTACAATAATTTAACATCGGCTCTCAGGAACTTGATGAGACCGTAAATCTTCTTTAAGAACCCAGATTAAAGCGAGAAACATTCAAAAAGTGAATTTGTTTCACGCTGGAGCAGCCCTTGCAAAGGGCATGTTTTGAAACATTTCATTTAAGGGGAGGTTTGATCCAATTTGCCACTCAACAGAGTTGTTTTGTAATTACAAGGTTCCCTTTCACCCAGAGCACCTGCAGCACTTCCCCAGGAAAAATTCATTTGTTGTGTGTGTCTTGTAAAGCCAAGGAGCATCAGCATCCCTGGGTTCTACACGGAATGGGAATGAGTCGGGGATAAATGAGTTGGGGATGAATTCCAGGCCTGAGCCTCGGAATTCCTGGGATTCCTGGTTCTCTGCCTGGATTGGTGCCTCAAGTTTTGGCTTTCATGTTTTTCACATTCTGTGCTGCCCAGGGGTGCAGCTCTGAGCTCACAGTCAGGGTCAGTGAGCTCTGCACAGAGCAGGGACACAAAACAAATCCTTTTCCTGCTGGAGACCAAGGAAATTCCCCCCTGGCACGCGAGGGAGCACAAGCAATGCGTCCCCAAAAGGACCTGGGGTGAGTTTGGGGGAGCCCAGAGGGGATTTGCTCCTCGGGGACAGCCCAGGGGTGACCCTGAGATCCTGRGAGAAGCTTGTGGGGAAGCTGAGAGGCCTCGTGTTTCCTCCACGGATCATCCCGAGCCCCAAACACACCCCGGAGGCACCAATTTTCATCTAAAAAAACCCTTTGAGCCCGAACTGAGGGGTAAAACAATTAGGAAAGCTGGCTCCAAGTGCTTTGGAGTGCAATGGAATAGGAGAAAATAGATGAGGAAGGTGGAATTCCTGGCCATGAGCTGCGTGCCTTCCATCCCTGCATCCCTCCYGTGAGCTGAGGAGCTCCCCTTGCAGGAATAAATCCCTACAAAATCAGCATCCACAACATTCCCATGGAAATCGTCATTTTCCTACACAAAAAATAAGGAGAAAAGCCTTTTTTAAGGCTTTTAAAAGCTTAAAATCCAGGGATGACGAAAGCCTTGAGGTCCCAGGCACCGCCCTCAGCAGGAAGGTGCTGATGGAGGGAAATATTATTATTTTCAATATTAAACCAATCTWGAAGTGACTCAGAATCCAGTGACAGTGGCGTAATTGAATCAACCAGCTCCAAATCATTGCACCTTTGGAGTAAGAAAATGCACCAGTGGGGGGAAAAAATCACAAATGAAATGTTCCAGGGAGCCTGAAATCTGGTTTTGGGATATTTTTACATCCCATCCTCCGAGATGTTGTGACACGACGGCAAAAATGTGAAAACACAGGGATTTTCTGAGCGATGAAAAAAATCGAAATTTCTCTCACTCCCCAGCAGGCGTGAGCTCAATGTTATGAAGGAGGTTTTAAAGCTGTGGAGAAGGTGATGAAAGAATATTAATGATGTTCTTAGATGAGCAGTAAAACACACTGATGCCGCTAATAAATTGTAGCTGCTTCCCGCGGCCCTTGGGATTTAGGGATGGATACAAGCTGATCCCAGGGATAATTTTGGTCGTGCTTTGCTGGGGTGGAGGAGAGAGGTTGAAACTGGGGACAGTGGCTGWGCTGGGAGGACGCGGGGTGATTCATCACCTTAGAACAAAGCAGCCCGGCACTGAAGGGACCATTAAAAACAGCGGAGAAAACTCCAAATTATTCATCAGCCCCCGAGCCGGACCTGCTTTTCATCTCGCAAATGAGATGTCAGCTCTCAGGGGTCCGAATTCAGCCCCTGATTCCCCAATTTGGTGGCCCATCAGTGTTAAATGCCCCAAATTCCCCAATCCCCCCGTTTATTGGCTTCATCTGGAGCCACCCTGGCCGTGGTTTTGTGTCAGCAGGAGATAGGACAGAGCCCTTCCAGCGAGAGGATTGGCTATAAAAGGTGCTAATAAAGGAATCAATCTCACATTATAGCGCATATTTAGAATTAATTCTACCTATCCTCTGTCCCCCCTTGACTTAAACCAGAGAGGGCACCTCATAACAGCAGGAGTGATCTGCAGAGGYGCAGCCCTTGATTTAAAAGCTGCCGTGTGCCGGGGCAATGGGATTAAAAATGAATCGCCATTCCTGATGGTTCGCCACGGCATCCATCTCCCTGTCAGCGCTTCCCAAACAACACGGCCCCAAATTAGTCTGGCTTGTTTTAGGACTCTTTCTAATGATCCTCGGAATGAATCCCCGCGATTTGGCGACGTCGTTTTGGAGTTTAATATCAGCTCATTAAGATATTTTTTGTGTGTTTGATGGCACACAAAGGGTTCCTCACTTAGCAGTGGATAAAATAAAGTGAATTATTGGATTTTGTTGCTCTGCCACCCCACACTGGTGGGGTCTTAGTGGGAAGTAGCTCTGATTTTGGAGGTGGGTTTTTTATTTTTCCCCCCTTGCTGAGGTGAGAGGTGCAGGGCTGGTTCCTCAGCAGGCTGTGCCATTCCCGGGTGGATATTCCCGGCTTTTCCAGCCTGCAGCACACCTGGAGCATCCTGTCCCTATTTCAGTGCAGCCCTGACCCCACCCTGTTCCTTTGGAGTACAAACCCCACGGGGCTGCTGCCTGAGGCAGCGCTTTAAAGCATTATTTTCCTCTTTTTTCTACCAAATTTTGTCAAGTCCTAAAGTTTTCTATATCCCAGGGGAAATAAAAAAAAATAAATAAAAGACCAGGGGGCTTTGATATTCCCTGGCAAATCTCTGCAAAGCTCCCTGGGATTCTTTGTGGTGCCACCACTGATGCTTTGGGAAGGCTGAGATGGAACTCAGAGACAGGACAGAGCAAAGAGAATAAAGTTAATATTTATTAAAAGGCTTTTAGGACGCACCTTGGGCAGGACAAGAGCCCGGCCAGGGCTGCACACAGGGGGGACCCAAAATGGTGACAAAAGGGGCTCAGAAGGGGCACAAAATGGGCACAAAATGGAAACAAAATGGGCACAAAATGAGCACAAAATGGGCACAAAATGGGCACAAAATGGACATAAAATGGGCACCTGGTCACGAGGTCTCACACGTTTATAAGTTTTGGTCCATTTGCACATTGGGGTTTAATTGTTCAATTACAGCTTCAGGTTATGAAGTCCCATCCTTGTTTTCTCCCTTCAGCCCAGCCTTGTTTGTGCTTTTGGGCCTGAAAACTTATAAAATTGTTCTTGGTCTGCAGCAGGAAAAGGATTTATTTTGTGTCCCTGCTCTGTGCAGAGCTCACTGACCCTGACTGTGAGCTCAGAGCTGCACCCCTGGGCAGCACAGAGCCTGAAAAACCTGAAAGYYAAAACTKGAGTCATCMGCACARCCCTGGAACGGGGGCAGAGGCTCCTCAGCTCCCCAGGCACAGATGCCTCGAAAGAGGTGTGGAAGGAGAGACACCAAAAATAAACTCGGGGCTTTCCCTTTTTTTCCTTTTTTCCCTCGCAGGGCAGATCCCACAGGCTGAGGCTGAGAGTGATGCATTCCCAGCCCGTGGATAGGGGTGCCCATACAGGTGTCCCCATCCCCTGTGTCCCCATCCCCCTGTGTCCCCACCCCGCTGTGTGTCCCCATCTCCCTGTGTGTCCCCATCCCCCTGTGTCCCCATCCCCCTGTGTCCCCACCCCGCTGTGTGTCCCCATCTCCCTGCACGGGTGGCACAAATCAGCCCCAGCTCCAGCATTCCCAGTTCCCTGGGAGCTGGGATTCCTCTCATTTCGAGCTCCATCCCTCTGGGCACCGAAAGACATTAAAGGAGCTGCTTTCAATCTCCATCTTCTGAGGGGTTTATTAATAAACACCGTGGGTAAATATCCTCCATCCAATTACCACAAACACCTTGAAGGYGCAGTGTCCTTTTAAGCGAGCATTAGATGCCTTATTAAACCCAAATTAAATGCTCACCGAGGGCCACTCATTGACAAAAAAAGCTGTTTCCCGCAGTAAATGAGCAGGTCACCCCACGGGGGAGTTCCTGCCCGACCTGGGCTCCTGAGGGACGGCCCTGCGGAAGGCACCAAAGCTTGGCTGATGAATGGCCCTGGGCAAAAAACGCTCTTGACCTCAGGAAGGCACTCCAAAGTGGTGAACACTTAATGATGAAAGGCTTCGGAGAGAGGTTTGTTTGAATTTCTGGCCAGGAGGAGCGATTTGGGTGGAGAGAGGAGGGTGGATTTGGGTGTTTGACAAAAGCGGGTTTAACAAAAACAGGGCTGAGAGGCGCTGAAGAGGCTGTGGGGGATGTTCTATAAATTCAGGACAGGTGGAACCACTGGGATTTTCCCTGGGGGTGCCACTCCAAGCACCCCCCACCCTGCCGGGCTCACAGCATCCTCTGAACCTTTCCTGGGRGACAGCGGCTAAAGCCCCACATCACCTCATCCCTCCGAGTTCTGCCACCTCTGAGCCCTCCTTCCCAAATTCCAGCGCCTCCTGAGCAGCCATGGATCTGCCCCTGAAGCCTTTTTGTGCTCTTCTCCCTCCTGAAGGCGATGAAAGGAAGGAGAGCAATGACGGTGCCGTCTGCTCCCGGCGCTTGTCACCCGCTCTGACAGGGCCATTTGTTCTTGTGGCTCTGTCACTCACATCCCGGCAATTCCAGCGCCTCTTCCCTGGCAGAAAGGTGGGAAAAGAAGCACCGAGGTGCATCTCGTCCCTTGGAGGGGCAGGGGAAGGGATGGAGAGGTGGTTCCTGAGCTGGAGATCCAGACAAGCCCTGGATCAGAACAGCTCCAGGGGTTTGGAGCCAGGCTGGGACCAGCCAGGGGTTCTGTGCACCCCAAAAACCTGCCAGGGTGGGGACAATCATGGCCAGGAAAAGAGGGGGAGGTTTCACCATCCAAAATTAAAGGATGAACAAAAAAAAAAAAAAAAAAGAAGTGAACAAGAGGAAAAAGAAGGGAGGGGATGGCTCCCATGCTCCCATCACCAGGATGTTGGCTGGGAAATCACTAGAGGAGGTTAAAAAGGGGGGAAAAAAAGAAAGAGTTGGCTGGAAAATTCACTTGGAATCACAAATCATGGAGCAAGGCTTGAGGAAGAGCTGCCAGCAGAGCTGCAGGTCCCCACGGGGCCGGGCTCGGTGACAGTGGCACTTTGTGTGCGTGTCCACAGTGCCCTTCGGGGAAACGACCCCAAAAATTCCCTGATCCCCCTGGGAATGCCAGCCCTGCCCTCCTGACCCTTGGGCAGCCTCAGGGGCTGGGAATGGCACCKCAGGGACTGGCTGACACTGGTGTGACACTGAGAGAGCCAGCAGCCCCAGCCAGCAGCTCTCCRTCCATCTCTCCCAGGAGATCAGAGGGATTTTTTTTTTCCCTGAGTGTAGGAAGATGTATTGGTTCAATCTAAAGGCAAACACAGGGCCTGGGCTCCAGAGGGATTCTTCTCTTCTTTTTTTCTTTTCCTCTTTTCACCAACTAATTACATTTAAACAAATTCTCACTCTCGGAGCTCGTTGGGAAGTGTCAGCTCCTGTTTTTGTCACCCGGCCTCTCCCTGGCTGAGCGTGCCTGGCACTGCCATGAACCTTGCAGGGCATTTTTTTTGCTGGTGGAACAGCAGAACAAATGAACGAGGTGCCACTTGGCCTGGGGCTGCAGTCCAGCTGCTCTTTAATTGGCCTGTGGCAATTTCGAAGTGGCCCAGCCTCCATCCTGCAGGTTCCTCCTGCCCTCAGCACAAAGACAACCCCAGAGAAAGGCGAGATAAAATCTGAGAGTCTCCATCCCCGTGGATGTGGATAAAATCAATCTCCTGCACTTGGAGTGGGAGGCAGGACTTCTCCTGCCCTCAGTGCTCTTTTGTGACGGGCAAAAGCGAAGCTGCCAAAGTCTTGTGGGGACATTTCACACTTCCAAACTGGAGGCTTCTAACTAAAAAGCTTCAGTGGAAGAGCTCAAAAGAGAGGAGGGCAAGAGAGAAGGAAACGGCTCCAGAGTCAGGCTGGGAGGACCCTGAGAAATGACTGAGCTCATTTCCCCACCCTCCAGGCGAGATCAGCTCGGCCAGACCCTCTCCTGACAGAACTTTGTCTGATCTCTGCCCCACAGTTCCTCCTGCCCGTATTTTAATCCCGTTATTTCCTGCCACGAGAGCGGTGAACCTGTAAAATAAAATCCATGGAAGGCTTTTGTTCTCCGTGGAAAACACAAACATTCAGAGTTATCTTGGCTGATTTCCTCTGCCCAGGAGCTCCCTGGAGCCCTCACCCTGCCCGCTGCTTTCTTCCAACCCTTCCTAATCCTGCCCTTGCCTTGGATGCTCTTGGCTGATTTTATTAGGAGATAATATATTTATATTTTATATAAGGAGAGAGGGATACAACCCCAAAACTGCACCCCAAAAGCAGTTTGGAAGCCTTGGAGCAGAGCATCCACCCGGAGCTTCATTTTAGCGGCCAAAAAAACCTGCAAGAACTGCGTTTTCCTCCTGCCGCGAGTGGCTCCTGATCTCCCTGCCATTCCCGGTGCCAAAGAACCGGGAAAACCTCTCCGGGAGAAGGAGCTGACTCCTGCTTTTGTTCCTGCAGGTGGGAAACGTTATCCCTGGAATCTGGAGCCGGGCAGCGAGGCTGCTTCATCCCGGCAGGAGCGGGGATGGAGCTGCAGGAGAGGGGATGGAGCTGCAGGAGAGGGGATGGAGCTGCAGGAGCGGGGATGGAGCTGCAGGAAAAGAAAAAAGGATGAAGAGGGAACTGCTGACTCCAAGGCTGAGCTCAGCAGTGCCCTGACCCACCCTGGTGCCTTCCCCACCCCTGGACCCGGGCAGGGATGCTCCCAAAATCCTTTTCCCCCCATGGATTCAGCCATCCGGAGGCGTTCCTGCRCAGAAGGACGAGCTAGGAGCGATCTGCTCCGGCAGGGTCTGGAGGCAGATTCCTGGCCAGAATCCAGGTTTTTATGAATATCCCGGGCTGGGGGATGGGAGAGCTGTTCCTCCCTCAGCACGGAAAGCGCTGGGAGGAGGAACAGTTCAATTCCAGCCTCCGGGATGCTGCTGGGGGTGTTTGCAGTGCTGGGCACCGCCTGTGGTTGGACATCTCTGTAAAAACCTTCCTTCCYCCTCAGCTCTGGCAGGTGGGACAGAGAGGAAGGGGAACTTTGYTGTTTGATCAATAATTTATTTTTAATCCTGGCTGGAGGAGACCCCGATCCCTGGGACAGCAAATACTCCAGGCAAAGTGGAGGGAGGCCAAAATCCAGGCTGCTTTGAGGGTGCTGCCAGCACAGGTTGTGCTTTAGCAGAGGTTTCATCCCCAAAACCAGTCCAGAGCAGTGAGCAAGTTGGGCATCTGAGCTTTGTCACCAAAAAATAATAATAATAAAAAAAATAAAATACATATATATATGTATAAAAGTCTGGAGAGAGACTGGGAGAAAAATGTGCACAGAGCAGTCTGTTAATACCTGCCTGCACTGGCAGTGGCTTTAATCAGCACTAATAATCCCTCCCTGTCAGCAGCATTTCCACTCACCCTCTCATTTTAAATAATTGTTGTAATAAAGATTCTATTACCAAATGCTGGGAACGCGTTCCTTGTCACTAAAACTGTGCCTGGTGGTTGAGAAACAGAGCAGCAGAGGATCCRTCAGGCACACACCCCAAAGAAGGAGAGCATCAAGTGCCAGGCTGCAGAGCCCTCTGTGCTTGTCATATCCCATCAGGGGTTTCATCGCACATCCTGCTGGAGCTGGGGGTGCAGGAAAAGCCAGGGAAGGCCTAAAGGGGCAGAATATTCCAGGGAAACGAGGTTTGTGTCAATATTGTGATAAAACATCTGGCAGGAGGATTKGCCTTGGCTCCTGTGAGGGGAAAATCCCACATCAGCACCAGCCACATCCMAGTGRTTYCTGYGCATTRATTTGTTCAATTTTTTTTTYYCYYTTTYMWTYMWTYCMWYYT